>CM042252.1:46382461-46769961 GCA_023566225.1 Romanogobio albipinnatus | reverse complement strand
AACACCACAGTAACCACCCACATCACCCTGACGACCACATAGCAACACCCCAGCAACCCCCCACAACACATTAACAACCTCACAACTCCCTGGCCTATTAGCCTATTTTCAAAAAAAGTGGCGTGTTCCTTTAAGCTTTAAATACCTTTAGTGTGAAGGTGGACCATATCAATATTGCTTTGTACCATCATGTAACACTTCCTCAAGATTTAATTTTGTGCTTCATATTAAACAAAATATACATAAACATCATGAATATATAATAACAAGGCACTTCCTAAAAACACAAGAGAAAATAAAATAAAATTAATGTCAATATCAATGCCTACAAATGAAATGATCATCTTATGCTAATATGACTGAGAGCGTTCATCAGTGGGTGGGAATTCCCAAGGAATAAACATCATATCTCAAACAGAAGTGATCCGACACAAATAGTGACCGTAATCGTAAAATAGTGAGTCGTAATGTTATATGGAGCCGCGATGCAGCTCTCAGACTATTCTCATCAATCTGGACAGTGACGTTTATATGCGTCCTTAAAGGTGAAGTGTGTGAATTAATCTTGCCTACATAATATAAACTCAAACACTTCTCATAAATTGATTTTATTCATTCATTTTATAGTTCTATACTCTTCCTGTCAAACTATTGATTCATTTGGGCCTGTTTTTTTCTCATAATGAAATTTAGAAACATCTCAGACCAAGTTGATACTTGAATGAAACAAATCTGAGAACTCCACAACATCTTTTGAAAGAGAAACAAAAGCAGTTTACAAGAAACCAAATACTTATTAAATATTTTTTATATTTAAATTAGATTCAAATGAGATGAAAATGCTGTATTTTTGAGATACTGTAATATTAACACCATTTTGCTGAGTAATCTGCAGGGATGCGCATCAGGGCTGTGAATGTCACTGGGAACGCTGTTAAACCGCCGAGGCTGAGACATCTGCGACACTCGCTGGCTAAAATAAACAGAGTCATTAACTGTTACATAATACTGGATAAACCTTCCCACTATGGCTGGCGCATGAGCGGTACACTGGGTCACATGAGACGGCAGATGACATCGGCGCATGGACTCTGAGCGACTGACCGCATGTGCACAGGGTCGAATTCCTACTGGGAACTTTCCAGATCTGGGAACACACGGGTAACATGGCAAAACAAGAGCTGAGCTGGCCTTATTGGGCCAATCTCACCTGTCAAGAACAAATCTGGGACATATTTCACATCAAAATCTATATAAATTCATATGAAATCATGTTTTGCATAATTTCTCATTTCATTTCTTAAATATATAAAAGAGCCAGTTGGGATGGAGCTCATTAAAAAAAGTGTCAAAAATGTGTTTGGGTCATTTTCACCCCAAATCAAAGAGGAAAACATTATCTAATTTTCTTTTGGACTTTGCATAAAGACATTAGTTTCATAACAATTAAGCACATTTTAGCTCTAAAATGTACTGCAATGAAAAAAGATCAAATTTTATT
This sequence comes from Romanogobio albipinnatus, assembly GCA_023566225.1. NCBI lineage: Eukaryota > Metazoa > Chordata > Actinopteri > Cypriniformes > Gobionidae > Romanogobio > Romanogobio albipinnatus. The sequence goes on along the minus strand of CM042252.1, from coordinate 46,768,460 downwards.
GGCAAAAGAGAATTTTACGAATTGAACATGTATATTTTACTACCTTTACTGAGAGTAACTGGAATCACACACACACACACCCCCCCCCCCCACACACACACACACCCACACCCCCCCCCACACACCCACACTCATTGTCGCTCATTTTCACAAGTTTCATGGCCCTCAGAATATCTTGTGTGAATATCTGAACATGCAATATATCAAAAGAAAGAACAGACCCCGTTTTATTCTAGCTTCATGCATTCTTTTTTTATCAACACTTGAATGCGAATACGTTTCATGAAAAAAGCAACATTTTGAGAAAAAAGCAGAGAAAATCGCGACTAACTTAAAGGGCATATTACAGGTTAATTTTTTTTTCGAGATTAATATATAACCTTGTATGAAAATACCATATGAAAAGGTAATGCAGCATTTAAAATGTATTCAAAAGACATAAGAGCACTAATTTAGTAGATAAAGGGGCCGTTTCCTTGGCCGCTTGTAAAAAGCGCTTTTTTTTTTCCAACATCGCGTCATATTACGTCACGAGAGGGAGTCGCGTGCCGAGCTCTGCGTTGGCTCAGTGTAGAATAGGTTGGTATTCAGTACGAGTCTGTGTATTTTCGGTAGTTTTTCTATTCCAATTTATCATTGTTATGGTAAATTATTGTGTCCAGCCTGTCAGGACATCGAGTCCACAGGTTTCCTAAAAAAAAAAGTTAGGAATTCTGCATGGTGGCGTTTTGTGCAGGTGCAGAAACAGGACTTCACTTCTGCATGTGCTTCGAAACACGCGGTGGTGTGTGTAGTGCTTTAGACCGGAGGGTTATCATCCCGGCGATATGATGAAGTCAAACATTGTTATACTCATGTAAAGCCGGCTACACACTGGCTGCTTGGCGTGAGCATGGCGTTTTCTGTCTTTACACATCAGAAGTGTGTCTGACGCGGCGCTGCTGCTGCTAGGTGACGTACAGGGAGGGCTATACTTCATGTTAAACATAAATATATAGCCTACTGATACAGCAAAGACCATGGGTGTCTCAATCAGCTCCCTAGTTCAGTAGTCAGGGCACTGATAAGGACACAAGTCAATGAGCTGACTCCCTGATAAGTGCCCTGACTACTGAACTAGGGAGCTGATTGAGACACACCCGATGTCGGCAGTATTGACGGCAAAATAGGCTACAGAATATTTTGTTCTGTATTGACAGGTGCGATATTTGAAAATCGAGAACATTTATGTCAAAACCTAGAGGCTTTCAAACATCAAAATGGCATTTATTAATATGTATTCGTGTCAAAATGACAAACAGCTTTTCCTATTCTATTCTGCCTGGAAACGCTTCCAACACACTTGCATGTCGTGAAAAATATGTCGGTTCTATTTCTAGCATGCGCTTTCGGCGTGGCTCGAGCCGCGCTTGTCACACAGGCAGTGTGTAGCTTGTTAGTTACAGGCTTTTAACAATTAGTTATAGTTACTTCTTACAAATAGTAACTGAGTTACATCATTATAAAAGTAACTAGTTACCAGGGAAAGTAATTACTGCATTACTTTCTTTTTTTTCAGATGCCCCCAATGTTAAATATGATAAATTAAGGAATTGGACACTAAATAGAATAAATTATTATTATAAAATTATCATTATTATAAAATATTATCATTAATGTAGGCTACACTATTGCTGTGGGACAATGTGAGAGACACCTATCAAATTCAATACATTATTGTAAATATTATCAGTAGGCCTACTATAGTGTAAATATTGTGTAAATATTATCAGTACTACTCCTTTGTTAGTGGAGCTCACGTTATCACCTGGGTTTTTAGCCACTCATTTTGTGGCGACATGTGATGATGTGAGGCTTCATTAGATTAGAATTACTGGCCACAGACGTGGAGAGACTCTTTCTTCCTGGGCATAAGCTGCATGTTACATAAACATTCTGACCTTTCACCTCAACGAGGGAAAAGTAGCGCTTATACTTCCAGTTTGCGAAAGCTACCTTTGAAGTCGTTGGACTTGCCATCGCTCTGACTCCTCCTGGTCGTGTGTGACTTTGCATATGTGTGTGCATGTGTGAACTCAACCTATCAACCTCAACCTTGTCTCCCACCCACCAATCATCATCAGTTATGTGTACCACCCCACCCACCCCCCAACACGCATGGCATGCACGTACGCCCGCCCGCACACACACACACACACACACACACACACACACACACACACACACACACACACACACACACACACACACACACACACACACACACACACACACACACACACACACACACACACACACACACACACACACACACACACACACACACACACACACACACACACACACACACACACACACACACACACACAGCAGGTCCGACTGACAGAGAGCCTGTTCGGATGAAAACCGCTTCAGTGAGCTCAATTATAGTAACGCCGCATTTTATTCTCGGTAACACTAACGGCGTTGTAACGGGAGAAACAGTAATTCGTTTGATTACTTGTTACTGAAAAAAATTATTCCGTTAGTAACGCCGTTTATCTATAACGCCGTTATTCCCATCACTGGTAGCTTGCCTATGATATTAAATGAATAAACATCTACACGCGATGCTTCTTTGCCGTCGTGTTTACATTGATGAATACAAAGTATGTACATTAACGCAAATTAATACAGTCTCACACTTTTTCGAAAAAAAGTTTGGAATTATGTGCTGGTAATGTAAATATTTTATTCATGTACGTACATTCAAGTTCACTCAAATACATACTCATAACGTCATATACGTCCTCACACTATCGGTGAATCGACACGAAATAAACCCATAATACAGAATTAATGAATAAAGGAAAAACTCTGTGGTTCGGCCGCCGGCGGGAAATGTGACGGTCACAGATCCATCAGAGATGCAGCTCGGAGAAAATGTCAACTGTGCACCGTGACGCGAGTCTTGTTTTTTTAAACATTTGCTAATTACCAAATCAGTCGTGATGAGAAACCGCTAACGTTATATCACATAACGTTTAGTGTGTACGGATATTAACGAGTGTGACTTTTCCTGTTTCTGTTATTGGTAAGTATAAATACTAGATGACATAACGTTACCAGCTTTGCTATTGCCTGATACATGATAATAATCAGTACAGTGTTGTAATCTGAGCACAGTGTTCATATCGTTAGCTAGCGTTATCTATAAGCTAACACTGGTCTCTCACAGAGACACCTGCCGCTGTTCTCCACTGTTTCTCCTCACACAACAACTCAATTTGTCTCCTGTAATCGTTGTTCTGTCTAATCCTGGTCTGTCCCTAATTGTGTGTCATAATTGTATGGCTGTGGTCTGCCATATGAGTATTAATAAACATTTATAAAGTCCTCAGCGTCCAAGCTGTCATTGCGAACCATTGGTTTCCTATCGTTGAAATTCACCACACTCCCTCTCGTTATGTCACGTCCGGTTTTGGCATTTTTAGATGCGGAAGTAAAAGTTTCTCACAAAAACGACTCCAAAAGCCTTAATAGCCTATTAATAAGTATATTTTTATAGAAAATCTAGTTCCTACATTATATTTCTATACACTGACTCACTGGAGTCTCTAACCTGCAATATGCCCTTTAAGGCAGGTGCACACCGTGCGATTTTGGCCATGATTTGACCGTTTGAGACACATTTTGCAAATCCTAAAAGATTTCTCTGATCCTAGGCTAAAATCTGAAGTCTTGTATCGTTAGTTTGACATGTTCACCGGCAGCCGATTCATGACCACTGCAAATAAATTTGACCTCAGACGAAATTCTGGCAGTGTCAGAAGATTTAGTGCACAATCCTGCAGTGCGACTTCAACGACGACCGTCAAATTTTCTTAATTTTTCAAGTCAAACCATGACCAAAAGGAGCGCTAGAGATTTCTTTGTAGCCACCATTTCAATCCCGTGTGTAATGCATCTCTCCGTCACCAAACGTGTCATTGTTTGATAATATAAAACTCCAGACGAGTTTTCTTGCGTGTGTCCATTTTTAAAGCGCCTTGACTATCGTACAGTCTGACATTAATGACAGCTGAGATCTTACAGTGAGACATGGCTTACAGCGGGGATCATGTTCCTACATGTTCCTTCCTCGATCAGTGTGCACCCGGCTTTACATACAGATGGGATTCAGAACAATGATCACAACACAGATCGAGTCCATCAACATCCCCAAAGCTTCACAGTCCTGTAGCTTGTCCTGGGTTGACATTTCATTCAATAACTTTAGGCAGTTTTGATTTATATGCCGTTTAATGTTGATGATTGCGTTATTTTACATATGCATCTGCTTATAACAGCTTCCTCGTTCCTGCCTTTTCTTCGCCTGTGTTTTGATCAGGAGATTCTGCACTCGTTCAGGAGATGTGTAGTATAACAGTGAAAACACGAAAAAAATCTCATCAATGGCAGGGAAGCTTTTCTCAGAAAAGACGAGATAACAAAAGACAGAAGAAAAGAAAAAAAAAATCACTCACGGCTCTTGACTGTATAACTTTAATAAGGGTTAATCTATATTTACACACTGAAGATTATGAAGTGATATTTTACATTTGATTATTTCTGAACCTGAAAATCTAGTTTAGGCCAGCCGTTTAGACCTACTTTAGAAATTCATGGGCACAATTTATATTTGTTCTGCAAACCAATAAGACTCAGTTTTTAAGATAAGCTTTTGACTGCAACACTTGAAGACAACACGCTGTGAGTGTGTGTGGTGTGTAAGCAGAGCTCAGCTGTGGTGTCAGTGACACAGGCGGAATGTGGACTGAACTTGTGCGACCCGTCGCACGACTGCAGTGATTAGAACCAGCATTCATGACATTAGTGACCTTCAGAGAGCAAACAGTGCCATGGAGAACGCCAGGAGAGACATTGCAAACATGAACGCCTGCTCACACAAAACACACAATGATGCTGCACGTGCTGCAAATGCAAATACCTTCTCCATCAAGTCTTTCTGCATTTGCATCAAGTTAAATGTATCTGAACTAGCTGGAAACATCAGTCGCCGAAGTTTATGTCACCGCAAGTCACAGTTGTTTTGTCGCTGAATGGGCCTTTACTTTGCCCTGGTTAAAGGAACACGCCACTATTTTTGAAAATAGGCTATAATAGGAAAATAGGATAATTGAATCTGGTTAGACCATTAGCATCTCGCTCAAAAATGACCAAAGAGTTTCGATATTGTCAAGGTTGTCACATTGGTTATGTTAATGGAAGTAAGCCTATTTTCAGGCGTTGCGTAATAATATTGCGCAGCTGCACTCATGGTACGGCAGCAAAGTTCCTTGATTATTACGCAGGAATGAGAGTATAGTTCCTAGCAATATCGGCCTAGAAAATCTCAACTTTTCGTTTTCCGTCGGCCTTAGTACACGATTTAACTACAGAAGAGTCAAGTTTTAAATAGGAAAAATATCGAAAGTCTTTGGTCACTTTTTTGAGCGAGATGCTAACGGTCTAATCAGATTCAATGATCTATGCTAAGCTATGCTAAAAGTTAAACCGCCAGACCCAGAGATCGGCTGAATGGATTCGAAAACGGTTAAGCTAAACTGTTTAACATTAGGGGAGTTGGAAAATTAGCCTTTTTTCAAAAAAAGTGGCATGTTCCTTTAAGACAGACAAACACAGAGGGAAGCCTTGCAAGTGACGTCACTGTAATAGTTTCTCTCTCTTGTCTCTCTGATTGGCCTCACTGCACAGATGATGCCACAATCCACATCACACCCTCATCATGACCCTGTGCTCTTTAACTGGGCACATCCACCAACACCAGATGCAGAGAGCCTGTCGGGATGTCCAGGTCATATTCACCCCCAAATCAAAAGAAATTATGCAAAATGCAAAAGAAAAAAGCATAATTAAGACATTAGTTTAAGCACATTTAGCCCCCCAAAATGTATTTATTCTCATTAGTATGATGTAAAACAATAATATATTATTTTTACATCATGGTATTGTTAACTGTGTTATAATGCATGTTTGTTCATATAAAAAAGAAAAAAAAGAAAAAAGAAAATTCAATTATTTGATGTTATTACGTATTTATTGTTTTACAGCAAAAAATATGTTTAATTACCTTTGAGAATAATAGCAATTTCAAAAGCACTAAAAAAAGGAAAACTCATAGTGTATGCATTACTTGATAGTTTCTATCAATCACTTGTTATATTCCTCATTTGTAAGTCACGTAAATGAATAAATGTAAATGCATTACAGTCATGAGAAGAATTAAAAAAGTGAAATGTGCTTAATTGTAAGGTAAAAAAAAAAAATAAGGGTCCTAAAATGGACAGTTGCTTTATGAAATATATCATCGTTATATTTTTCTTTTGATTTTGGGTAAGACCTGGACAAGTTTTCATGAGATTTGCCAACAACAAAAAACAATCACTGCACACATTTTAAATGGGCAATTTGTGTTCCTTTTGATGGCATTTTGCACCGTTTAATTCAATTTAAGTCATCTGTAACCTCTAGACCTCAATGTTGGTTTCTTTAAAAAAAAGAAAAAAAACACATTATTGGACAACCTCTAAATCTAATTATATCTATCGGCGAAAGCCTTTAAATAAGTGATTCAGAAGGGCAAATAAAAACAACCCTCAGCATTGTGGCTGTAAAACTTTCTTCTCCTTTTTCTTTTTGTGGTCTGTATCTACAAGAAAGATGAGTATTGATTACCTCTCTATCTCTCTCACTCAGACTGCTGTTCACTAATTCTACTGATAAACCCCAGTCACAAACCTGCAGTTAAAGGTCCCGTTCTTCGTGTCTTTTTGAAGCTTTGATTGTGTTAACAGTGTGCAATATAACATGTGTTCATGTTTCACGTGTAAAAAAACAGTATTTTTCACACAATTTACTTATCTGTACACCGCTGTTTTCACTGTCCTAAAAACGGGCAGATGAGTTCCTTGTTCTATGAAGTCCCTCCTTCAGAAATACGTAATGAGTTCTGATTGTGCCAGCGGTTCCCGTGTTGTGATTTGACCGCAGCTTAGCGAACGTGGCACGGTTCCTGTGTTGTGATTCGACAGCAGCTTAGCGCACGTGGCACGGTTCCTGTGTTGTGATTCGACAGCAGCTTACCGCACGTAACTTGCACGGAAAGGTCACGCCTCTTAACGGGAGATGTATGCGCTCAATGATCTCTACAGCATCCCTGGGAAAGCCAAACAAAGGTGATTTGACTCCGGGATGAAAATAACAGCGTCTCGACGACATGGCGACAAACACACTCAAACGCACCACTTCCTCTTCTCCACGTGGGACAGCAACAAGACCACGCCCCCTTTTTTGCGTATTCTTGTGGGCGGAGGTTAGTCTGTTCTACTGTTCTACTGACGTAATTAATGAAGGAAGTACCAGGATGTAGTCCAAGCCGGCCGTTCGCTGTAGGCTTTGAAAGGGAACTTCTGTTAAATAAAATATCTCGCTTGGCATTGAACTTTGAGCTTTATAATTTTACAGGTATTATTTATGCTCTAACAGCAACATTACACACTAACTAAAGTTTGAACAATGGGATCACGAAGAACGGGACCTTTAAAACAACTGAACACTTTTCTGAGAGGAAAAAAAACATTTGCTGCAGTATGGAAATGCATTTCTACGTCGTCTGTGTTCAGGAAGGCAGGCACCTGCATGTTTTACTCAAGTTGCTTGCAGCGCTGGAGAGCATGATGAGATTGATCACTCAACAGAGAACCCACCCGCCTGTACTCTTAACTCTCACATGAACAAATATTGTGAGATGGTGGTCCAGTGGGTTAAACCACTGAACTGATATGCAGAAGGTTGCGGGTTCGATCCCAGCGGTCACCACCAGTGTGTCCTTGAGCAAGGCACTTTACTCCATGTTGCTCCAGGGAGATTGTCCCTGTAATAAGGGCACTGTAAGTCGCTTTGGATAAAAGCGTCTGTAAACAAACAGGGCTCAAGATCTACCAAATCAAAGCACGTTCACACTGCAGTAAACCTTTTACAGAATAGACGACTCATGCTACAACAAAATTCAGAAAAGCAAGCGCAGATAGAAAGGCACATGTCCTTGACACTGATGAGTGATTTTTTTAAGTTTTAAATAAAACAAAGAATTTTAGGGGTAGGTTTTACAAGAAAATACCATTTCTATACTATTTCAATCTATCTACATAATGTCATAGTAATTCAATGTGCTACTTGCCATTTTATAACTCTGATTTTTATAATGCCATTTTTATAACTCCGCTTCGCTTCAAAGGGCCTTTATTAACAATCGATGTGTTTGTGTAAGAAAATGTATATTTACATTTTAAAAAATTTTAAAAACCATATTTAAAACTTTATAGACTAAAATAACTAGCTTCCGGCAGTCAGCGGTACGCAAGTCGTCTTGCGCTAAAAGAGTAACCCCTGATGCGATGTACACGCGGATAGTGCTGGACAACACACTCAATCCCCTCCTCTTTTATATCGAAATCCTCCACCATTTCTCTTAAAAAAATCTTGTTTTAGACTCTAATTCATGACCAGTGTTTTGTTTTGCTCTATCCTCTGCGCTTCTGCGTTCGTCAATACGCATGCATCCAAGGTTCAAGGCTCAAGGGTTACTCTTTCACCACAAGTCGAGCTGTGTACCGCTGACCGCCGGAAGCTAGTTATTTTAGTCTATAAAGTTTAAAATATGGATATTCTTCTTACACAAACGCGCCACTTCGCTTCAGAAGGTCTTTATTAACACCCCGGAGCCGTGTGGAGCAGTTATATGATGGATAGATGCATTTTTATGGACTTTAACAATTCACTGCCATTATAAAGCTTGGATAAGCCAGGACATTTTTTATATAACTCCGTCATTTACACCTAGGATGACTAGAGGGTGAGTAAATCATGGGCTAGTTTGAATTTTTGGGTGAACTAATCCTTTAAATGAGAGCAAACTATTGGTCACATGAGGACAAATGAATGGCGACCACATAATGATCAAGAAATGAATATTGATCATGAAAAAAATATTTCAATCTTTCTACATAAATATGTCATGGTAATTGAATGTGCTACTTGCCATTTTTTATAATTATTTGTGAAATTTTCTAATCAATTTCTGAGCAAAAAATAGTTTCTACACTATTTTTTAGAGCAGAATTTTCTGAAGATGTAAATAAAACAAAAGAAAATACCTTTTTAATCTTTCGACTTAAATTTCACATTTAATTAGGGAGCGTGAGCGATATTTATCTTGATAAAATATGGTAATTGTTGTTTTAACAATATGCAAGCTGACATTATCACTTGCTTTGCAAAAAACTAACAAAAACACATCTTGGCTTTTATCATAATGCTCCTATAATTCAAATTACAAGTGCAAATATAATCACTGTATGAGGTTTAAAGGTGCACTATGTAATTTTTTTTCAGTAAAATATCCAAAAACCACTAGGCCAGTGTTATATATTTTGTTCAGTTGAGTACATACAATATCCCAAATGTTTCCAACTATTTGAAAATCGTGAGAAAATTGCTATTTTAACCAAGGAACCGGGACATGTGAGGGAGTCGCCTGTCGATGGCGTCATATCTATGTTACCCACGGTTTCTGGTTTTATTTTGCAGAAACGCTTTACTCTCACTGCAGTGTGAACAAGAGTCATAGCAGCCGGCGAGCATTTTCAACACACTCAGATGTATCTAATATGATAAACAGAGCTGCGTTACCTCATACTCATGACCGAAAAAGCGGAAATGGCACCGGCGACTGTGCCATAATAAAAGTCCCGCTGCTCGCGAGGCGTGTGTTCCGTTCATCTTATTAACAATCGCTCCAGCGGCCTTGCTCAGCTCCTGCTCTGCTTCATACTACAGTAACGTTAATAATCGCATCCATGAACATAATTTCTGCCCGAGTCCTATCCCGATTCTTTTCCACCGGCTGTGAGGTGAAGACCACATGTCCCAAGATTCTGCGCTCAAACGCCTTTGTTTTGAATAGGCGACCTCTAGCGGACGGAAAAGTTAAATAGTGCACCTTTAAGCTAATCCCGGACTAAAATGCATGTTTGAGCGGTTTAACTGAAAGCAACCTGCACTGATATATCTTAAAATATGTCAGTGCCATTGTTTTGTCTCAGGATTCACACTAGTTTTTTTTTTCAGTTGCTCTGTTTAGCCAATGAAAATAGTTCCAAACAAAGCCAGAGCAGAACTGTTGTGCGTCTCAGAGCAACATCTTTCATACTTGAATGACTCTGTTTTTAAAATGAATCATTTGAATCATTGATTCAATCATGACTAATGACCCATTCATGAAGACAACGGGGGCTTCTCACTGCTCAAAACTCAATTTCCTCGCTCCTACGTCATCCAGCCTGTGACCCGGAAACCGATCGAACTCAGCCACCTTGAATCTCCATTCTCTAATTGCACCATGAGGAGGTGAGGAATGAGGAGCAAGGAAGCTTCCTGAGGAGTCATGAGCGAGTATGCACAGGTGTATCTTTCCCTCGCATCCTAAGCAGGTGGAGCTAAGGACCGTGAGGAAAGGAAACGAGGATGCTGTTTTGCATGAATCATTTAGATTAAAGATTCAATTAATCACTCATTACTACAGGGATGGGGTGCCACCTAATAGAAGTTTTAAATAGCCATGAAAACACTCAGTAAAAAAATAAATAATAATAATTTGCCCAATTATACTGTGGCGGAGGGGGCGTGGTTTTGCGAGGTCTGTAGCGGGAGAGAGAGAGCGGGGCCGAGCGGTCGTAAGTAGGTCAAGTGCAAATGAATAACACCTGTCTCTGATTGCAGTAATTGGCGTGGAGAGACTGCTTATAAGCTGCAGCGGAGAGAGAGATGAGAGAGAGAGACCGGGACTGGGACTGCCAATGCCTGCCTACACTGACCAGAGTTTTGAGAAAGAGATTGAGCCTGAGAGCAACACTTGTTTGTTGTTTTTGAAAGTCTTGAGTTTGAACGCCCTCGTGCGTGACAGTTTTGAGGATCGTGAGATCAAATAAAGTGTGCAGTCCCAGTTACGCCGACCCCGTCTTCTTCCTTCCCTCACATACACGAACCAAACACTACATATACTTATCAGAAAAAAAAATCATGTAATTTTTGTCAATATCGCATACCCCTATGACCTACATTTAATTCAATGTGATATTGCCATTGCTTCGTAATTATTTGTGAAATTTACTAGCAGTTTCTGAGTGAAAATTGTAAATCCAAATAAATGTTTGATTCCAGAAGAATTGATTCCATAAGTGTAAATGTCATTTTAGAGATTAAAATTGCAAACTATTGGTCACACAAGGACAAATGTGTGGAGAACTCATATATGCCGCGATTATGCAATTATTAGTGCAACTGTTGCTAAAGTGTTGCTAAAAAAGTTTGTCCAGAGAACAGGAAGCAAATGCCGGAAGCGAGTTATTTTAGTCTATAAAGTTTGAAATATGGATATTTTTCTTACACAAATGCGCCACTTGACTTCAGAAGGCCTTTATTAACCCCCCGGAGCTGTGTGGAGCAGTTATATGATGGATAGATGCACTTTTATGGACTTAAAAAATGACTCAACAATTCATTGCCATTATAATGCTTGGATTTTTAATATAGCTCCGATTTGATTCGTCTGAAAGAAGAAAGTCATATACACCTAGGATGACTAGAGGGTGAGTAAATCATGGGCTAATTTTCATTTTTGGGTGAATTAACCCTTTAAATGAGAGCAAACTATTGGTCACATGAGGACAAATGAATGGCGAACACATAAACCCCATGATCATGCCGTTATTAGTGCATCTGTGACTGAACAGTGTTCTTATTTCCCCTGAGAACAGGAAGCAAACATCCCGTATTTGATTTGAGCGCACGTCTCGCCGCAGACGTTCAAGTTAAAGGTCACAGGTAGGTAGCAGCATGGTGACGCTATTCCCTACGGCTTAACAAAAGATCTGCAAATTATTCACCCTCTCAGGGGCCGTTCACCCTGTCTAACCTCAGGACCGCAGGACTGAGCGCTGCATCTGTTAGCATGATCAAGGCCATTTTTATGGCACCCTTACTAAGAAATCTATAGATCCAATATAGTAATTAAAATGCATGTCGCAGCTGGACAACCTTTGACGGATCACTAAGCAGGAGATTAGTCTGTCTGGTTACCAAGTAACAAGATGGTCATTAGCATATATGGTTAGAGAGTCATGCAAACATACAAGATGTCACTATAGATAAAGAAGGACAAGCTAAAACACAGGATTTACCTCATAACAGGCGCAAACTGAACCGGCAGGCTTTTCTGCATTTCCTGTGTTGAATTTGAGGTCTGCTGAGTAGATTTAAAACATGATAAAGTGTTAAATAAAGCTGACAGTGTTGAGAGAGACTTTGAAACTAGTTTGTCAAGCTGCTCAGTGAAGAATTAGGCCTATGAAGCTACAGTATCATATTTGATAAAAAGGCCTCTAAATGATCAAAATTATGCTGAAAAACCTGCTGTACACAATCGATTACATGCCCTCTGTCGTCTGATTGATAGTTTATACTTTTTTTGAAAAATCATGTTCAAATGAGAGCATCAAATATGATCCATCAAGCTTTTGAGGAAGGTTTATCTCTCAATCATCATTGTATAGCATTGTGAGATATAAAGTGACGACTAAGTAGTCTGCTGTCCAGTTATAAAGATCTCATTGATGCATTACAATCTATCAGAATATCATCTTATTTTTGGGCCATATTAATATCAGAAACTGCACCAAATTGCATATTTTGCTCAGTTTGGCCTCTAAATGAAATAGAGGTGTTTATTTTACTTCATATTCTCACTATATCATAAAATATAAGACATAAAATCCTGATGTATCAAATATGATATGAAAAGATATGCAATTGATTTTTAAATATTGTCTAAAGGTTTATACATTTAATAATAAAATTGTTCTATTAAAAAAAAAAAAAGATTAATTTTTATTCTGACTAACTTACCTCTGACACAAATCAGAATTGCGCAAGATCTGATTTTTTCTATATACACACACACATATATTAGATACATATCCGATATCTGGACATATGACCTACGTCTAAACATGTATATCCGATTCCCCTTTGAATTCCAAGCCACCACAAGATGAGGAGGGCAACACGTTTGCCTACAAAGACAGCTTTTTAATGTCATATCAGAAGCAGAAATTACTGTTATTTTCTAGTCAGATTTTGCACTGCAAACATCCATGACATGTATCCATGCTGGCAAATAATCATGGCCACTCGACGTGAATTATAGAAATAATTGTGTGTATGGCCATTCAAAAATGTAAACACAAATATTGGATAGCTGTCGTGTCTAAAGTAATGTTTTGGTGAAAATGTGAATATGGTGAAAAGCTCAGATCTGTGAATTAAGACTTGCAGTGTAAACGCAGCCTAAAGATTCGGCCCTAAATATAACCATCTAAACCAGTGTTTCTCAAACGGTTTGACTCTAAAGTCCCTCATTTTCCACATTAATATTCAAAAGTCCAGCGGTTCATGATTTACTGGATAAATATTGATAAGGATTTAAAAAAACAAAACATTTTCCTCACAATTTTTACCTGATAAAATATTTAAGCGCTTGCCATAACTAGATAAGTGTATGAAATGTATAAAATATGCCCGTGGAGTTTAATTAGTTTCCCTGACTTTTCCAGGTCTAGAAATTACACATTAAAAAAATTGAAAATTGAAAAATTGAAAATCCTGTTTTTTCAAAGGCAACAAACAGGGTAAATTAAAACAGGAAATATTAGTAATGATATCTTATTTTTATGCTTGTTTTGTCTTATTTTAAATCATTTTAAGTCCTCTTCAGTCTGCTTGGAAGTTTGCAGAGGGCCTGGACTCGTTTGAGAACCACTGATCTGGATGAAATCATTTTTGCAATTAGAGCAATATACGGTATATATCTGACATGATAATCTGAATTACTGTGACAGAATTACACTTAGTACAACTAATAAAGCCTGTTCAAATAAATAAAACACTAATATATAACCTAAACTTACGTAAAACGCTAATGGAACAGCAGAAATGCAGTGGTAACACAAATAAAAATAAACTGCAAAATGCTGCACAGGCAGCCTGTGAATCGTTTTCTTAAACAGACTTCCCAAAGCACAGAAAAAGGTCACAAGAAACCTTTCATATTTAGAAAATTCTGATTATCTTCTTACAACTATAACTAAATGTTTTCATAATTTAAGGGGTTTATTGCAACAGTGTATGAGATTATTCATACAACAAAGCGGCGTGTTCATTAACACAATCACTTGAAACCAATAAGAAATGCTCATCCTCCATGCAGCTTGAAATGGCCTGATGCATCTGTCAGTTCTGATTAAGTGGCACAGGAAGTAGAACAATACGGCAACATCAAAATACGCAGCGCACACACGCATGCGTGCGTCACAGAGTGGCCCAGTCAGCTGAAGAGCTAATTAAAGTTGAACAGAGCACTATGCTCATGATAACTCAGAGCGGACAGTTATCGATTCTGCCCAGCTTCTCAGAGCCTTTTTTTCTGCCCTCGCAATCGTGCTCTCTTAAGAAGTTGGCAAGGCTGAGGGATTTCCTGTCACACGGCCAGAGTCTTAGCATGCTGCACAGACTGCTGGGATCCGCTGCGGGCTGAGTGCGCTTTCTCTCCACGCTGCTCCTTCATGCAGGTCACGAAGTGACACAGGCCGAGCAATGCAACAGGACCAGCATATGCGGCCGCTTTGCAGCATGGGAATGCTAAGCTCAAAGGTTCTTGCAGTGTGAGATGAATCAGACGTGTTTGCATGTTCAAAAACGTCTAGAGTGCAACAGAACAAGAAAAACGCAGCCCAGTTTTTAAAACTGATGCACACAAGCAATATAAATTTACTGAAACATTCAAGCATTTACGAGTTGTTTGGTTTCATTTATGGTTGTTCATTTAGTTAAATAAATAAAAGGATTTTGCTTGTTATATAAAATATATCATATACACATACTCCGATCAGGCATAACATTATAACCACCTTCCTAATATTGTGTTGGTCCCGCTTTTGCTGCCAAAACAGCCCTGACCCGTCGAGGCACGGACTCCACTAGACCCCTGAAGGTGTGCTGTGGTATCTGGCACCAAGATGTTAGCAGCAGATCATTTAAGTCCTGTAAGTTGGCGAGGTGGGGCCTTCATGGATCGGACTTGTTTGTTCAGCACATCCCACAGATGATCGATTGGATTGAGATCTGGGGAATTTTGAGGCCAAGTCAACACCTCAAACTCGTTGTTGTGCTCCTCAAACCATTCCTGAACCATTTTTTTCTTTGTGGCGGCGCATTATCTGCTGAAAGAGCCACAGACACCAGGGAATACAGTTTCCATGAAAGGGTGTACATGGTCTGCAACGATGCTTAGGTAGGTGGTACGTGTCAAAGTAACATCCACATGGATGGCAGGACCCAAGGTTTCCAAGCAGAACATTGCCCAAAGCATCACTGCCACTGCCGGATTGCCTTCTACCCATAGTGCATCCTGGTGCCATGTGTTCCCCAGGTAAGTGACGCACACACACCGGGCCATTCACGTAAAAGAAAACGTGATTCATTAGACCAAGCCACCTTCTTCCATTGCTCTGTGGTCCGGTTCTGATTCTCACATGCCCACTGTTGGCATGGGCACCCTGACTGGTCTGCGGCTATGCAGCCCCATACTCAACAAACTGCGATGCTCTGTGTATTCTGACACCTTTCTATCAGAACCAGCATTAACTTCTTGAGCAATTTGAGCTCCAGTAGCTCGTCTGTTTGATCGGACCACTGTTTGATTTGACCTTTGCTGCTCACGTGCATCAATGAGCCTTGGCCGCCCATGACCCTGTCGCCCATTCACCACTGTTCCTTCCTTGGAGCACTTTTGATAGAGACTGACCACTGCAGACCGGG
This sequence comes from Romanogobio albipinnatus, assembly GCA_023566225.1. Taxonomy (NCBI): domain Eukaryota; kingdom Metazoa; phylum Chordata; class Actinopteri; order Cypriniformes; family Gobionidae; genus Romanogobio; species Romanogobio albipinnatus. Next base: position 46,752,485 of record CM042252.1, on the reverse strand, counting down.
AACACCCCACAAGAGCTGCAGTTTTGGAGATGCTCTGACCCAGTGCTCTAGCCATCACAATTTTGCCCCTTGTCAAACTCGCTCAAATCCTTACGCTTGCCCATGATTTTGTTGTTTAAAATAAAGATCACTCCTGAACTGACAACTAAACAAAATGTTTAGTGGTTAATTGCTGCAGTTATTCATTTTTTTTTTAATTGTTTGAATGAATGATTTAATAATTTAACGGTGTTTGCTGAGAGTATTTATTAAATGTGGCAAGTGTCTGGTTCCTGACTTGCGCTTCCTTCCAAACGCCTGAGAGCTGAAGTGAAGATACAGACACTACAGCGGTTTATTCATCATCTGCCCTATTATATTCACTGCCAAGTGCTCTACGTGTGGGGCTGTGTGTGGTTTTTGGCCCAGATTAGCAGCAGAGGCCATGTGTTGAGATGGGCCCCAGAGGGAGAGCATGCATCTGGTGTTTGGTACTCTGTGGGCAATAGCGAGAGGCAAACTCACAAACCCACACCACCATATCCTTCTATCAGCCTCAAAAACCTGTCATGTTCACCATGTAAATGTTACACATTTCTATTCCATAATCTGACATGCTTCTGCATAAAACAGGATATTGAATGAGAAACACTGAAGGACAGAACTCGATTTTATCCATGAGGAGTTGACTGGAAGGTGATTGTAAAATAACAAAGACTGAAGAGAGCAGCTGAAAAGAGTTGTTTGGAGGAAGTTTCTGTATTTTGATAAAAGATTTATTAAGACACTTTTTCCCTTTATAATAATATGCACAAACAAATTATTTAATGAGACCAGGACCAAAATTACATGAGTTAAGAAAGTAAATAGTCACTTTTGACTTCATGATAACTTTTAAGATAACCTGTAATCATAATCGAGTCTACATTTGCTTCCCTAATAAAATGTCCTGGTAAGTGCACAATTTCTCAGTATGAATTATGTTTATTTTTATATTTTATGTATGCATGTATATATATACCTAACAATTTTACCTTTAACAGTTTTTTTAAAAATTACAAGAGTGAAGCTTCCCTTTGTAAACACCACTACAAATATTCATCGCCAATGATTTAATATCACTGAATACTCCATTTGACTCATAAATACGTCACATTACAGAGTTTAAATGTGCTGAGGATGGATTAAAATACTAGCTTATACTGCATAATATTCAGTACACCACCTACCAATATACTAAAGCAAACAAAATAGAAGAACTGAGGATAAGGATATATTATGGAAGGATAAATGTTAACAAAAACAGCATGTACAGTTATTGTCCACAGGTTTTAAGAGAAAGAATCCTCATTCAAACAGACCCATTGATTTTCATTCAACGCTGCTTTATTTGCAGCCTTAAATGCTGTTGTGTTAATGTACTAAAATTAGCTGCTGTCGTCAATGGGAGGAAGAATGAGCCAGGGGGGCACTTTTCATTCTTAGCCAAAAACTCTCCCAACAGTCCGATATCTGTGGACCTGCTAAAGCAATGTGCAGTTTACTGAGGGCCTTAAAAGATAAAGTAAATGGAAGTAATAGAATTATTATTATTTTTTAAATAAAGCCTTGCACATATTTTATGTTTAACTAGTTAGCTTAATAATGTTGTTACTCTAATACAGCTCTCAATGATGCCGATGGCTTTATCAGGCTTGACTTTTCCCCCAATGGTTGTTCTCTGTCACACAAACCTGGCAGACACGGCACTAACCGCTGGGAATCTCATGTTGTTTTAGATCAGATTTTTCACTATAACATCTCTCGGTTTGGCACATTCCCCAGCTGCACGGAGGACTCTATCTGTCCCGTTGAGTTTATGGAAACTGACGATGCCTAAAAACATGACAAAGGGCTATAAAAACAAGATGACTAAAAGATTCAGACAAAAAGAAAGGACAAATTCACACTCAGGTTGGGGATTATGGCTGAACAGATTCTGTAGGACTAGAACTATATACATTTTTTAAAACGGTGGTAAATGAGTCAGTATTCTTGAGAAATACACGAGAAAGCCAATGAAGCCCTGTTTACAACTGCTACTAACATCCCACCAGAGCTGGAGACAAGACTCGCATTCAGACTCGCATTCAGACTCGCATTCACGCTCGCATTCAGACTTTTTGAGGAAAACAATCCAGGATTTTTCTCCACATAATGGACTTCAATTGCAACCAGCGGGTTGAAGGTCCAAATCAATTCAGTTTCAAAGGAAGGGCTTCAGAGGTCTTCAGAGGCTCTGCACGATCCCAGCCGAGGAATAGGGTCTTATCTAGCAAAACCATTGGTCATTTTCTTAAAAAAATAAAAATATATATACACTTTTTAACCACCAATGCTCGACTTCGGTGTTGTGCTTCTTCGCGACGTATGCCGCCATCACGTTGGAAAGGTCACGCCTGTGGTCACAGACCAAACGAACGTGCAAAGACTAAATCAAATGCCCTTTACAAGAACTAAAAGGTAAAACAACGATGCCGGGCGATTTTAACAGTGGAGGAGAACATGAGATGGAGTTTTTTGGCACTGGGTCGGTACTTCCACCTACATCACGGCCGAGACCTTTCCAACGTGAAGACGTCATACGCAGCGAAGAAGCAGAACACAGAAGTCGAGCATTGGTGGTTAAAAAGTATATAAATGTTTATTTTTTTAAGAAAATGACCGATTGTTTCGCTAGATCAGATCCTATTCCTCGTCTGGGATTGTGCAGAGCCCTCTGAAGACCTCAGAAACTGCACTGATTTGGACCTTCGACCTGCTGGTTGCAACTGAAGAGAAAAATACTGGAATGTTTTCCTCAAAAACTTAATTTCTTTTGGACTGAAGAAAGAAAGACATGAACATCTTGGATAAGGTGGGGGTGTTAGTATGACCAACTAGCAGTTAGTTAATCTAACTTACTTTTTTAATCAGTCTTACCTTTTGGTATCAAATTAGACTAATCTACGTTTTTATGTAACTGACTTCGTTATGAATGGTGTTAAAGGCAACAAAAAAAAAATCGGTGACCAACTTGGAAGACTAGCTGTTTATGCAACCGATAGGACTAGATCCACAAAGACCCAGACTGACTCTAAAATAGCAATGAGCAATCCACTCAAAATGACATGTTTGCAGTGAGATTAAAAACAAAGGAATATTGTAGAGACATTTTACTTGCGCTTTAACAACATTAAGTGACACTATACAATCAGTAAGTCACAAAATCAAAAGACCCTCCAGTCAATGAAATCTGATCATAAATGTCAAAGGCAGGGCAAACACAATCAAATCATTGATTATCTGGTGATATAAAATTAACCAACATGGGTTTTAACTGTATTTGCAAACATTTTAATTTGCTCATTCATTTTCCTAAAGAGCATGCCATTGAGTTTCACGACCTTTCCTTGTCTTGACAAATAATAATAATAATAATAAACTATAACTCGGGAGTGCTTTTAAAGGAAATGCACAAATATAAATTTAAAAAAGCACAAATTTAAATTAATAATAATAATAATATGAATATCACTCTTTTAACCCTTTAACTGTCACCCCCCTTTTTGAGAATACACATGAAAATGCACTATCCAAACTTAAAGGGCTGTAATTCAAGAATGCATTGGAATATAGACCAAAGTTTGGTCTCGTTTTAAAGACGACACTCTGCTATTGCTGAAGTGAAAGCAATTAAAAATATGAAAGTATGAAAAAGTTATGGAAGTTTAAATTTACTGTAAATGAAAAATACTGTACTAAATATTTAATTCATATAAAATATTTTACAAAAAAAAAAAATTACTCTAAAATTAATATAAAATCAAAGCTGTCTAACCAATTTGTGTTCCAAATCTGAAGTTGATATCACAAAAATTGAAGTTCCCATGAGATTTTGTTTAGATGGTGTACCAAAAATAGCCACCGGGTGTCATTCAAATTTCATTGATTGTTTTTTTTGATGCATTTTCCTGTAAATTTCTGTCCAAATATCACTTCCATCACAAAACAGTCACCAAATATGGACCCTTGAGACTCAGACCTTTCCGACAATATGTGTTTTGTCAAGATTGGAAAAGATTTTGAATATAAAGTAGTTAAAATAATTGTTGTATTATGAAACATGACACCGCCCACTAGGGGAGGAGCCCTAGAATAATTTAGAGTAACGTTTCCATGGTAACACAATGTCCGATTTCAAAACGGTTTGAATTTTGAGTTTGTAAGCTTTCAAATGATACCTAATTTATGATTAAGTAATTTTAGAGGAAATGCACAAATATTATCATCATCATTACTCAAATGTATATTTATGCATTTCCTCTAAATGCTTCTAACAGAGTTATATTATACTATTTTTATTATTATCATTATTAACATTTATAATCCAACTCTTTTACAGTAAATGCACAAACATAAATTGTGAATACTATTAAAAAGCTGTGAAATAATTAGATATCCTTTTAGCTAAATTGCCCAGACCCACATCACCTAGTATCAGGTGTTAACAGTCGGATAGACAAAGAAGTCCAGACAGGAGTTGCCTAATGTCGGTGTTAGTGTGATGAGACACGTTCCCTTAATAAACAAACACATTAAATATATCAAAGCTGCTAGACACTCCATAAAACTCGGCATAAATAGAGCTCATCACAGCATGTCACTGCATGTTTCTGTGCAAGAAACAAACGGCAACCGCTGGAAAATTAGATGTTTGAACATGAATGCATAACAAATCACCAAACCCTTTTCTCAGCAGCCAAATGTTTCGGTTTATGCTGGATAGATTGTGGACTATAAAACAGTGAGACGTGGCTGCCAGGTCTTGACATGAGAAGCAACAGGCAGAGATAATTACAGCGTTGTGCTCTCCTCTGGAACCTGAATTACATCCAAACACAATGCCTTTCTTTCTTTACAGGAGAGACTCAAACATATTTTCCACTGTATAAGCATTTCACTTGAAGAAACACAAACATTCTCACCGTTGTACGTCACTCTAGGTTTTGTCAAGCACATGACCAGATGAAGGTCCATTTCATCTGAAGAGATAAACTTGGAGCAGACGGGGCACTTGAAACCTGTGGAGAAAAATAAAGGAAGATAATATGAGCTCACAATGAGTTTAGGACTGCAATGAAAAATCAATGGGCTGTTCACACACAGAATGTGTTTTTGCATTTAAAACTGCGAGATGCAGTACAAAGAAATGGAAGGCGAGATTATTAAAGTTCAACTTGACACAGCCTTCTAAACACATGGCGCTTGTGTGCGAGATGCGAGTGCAGAGACATCCATGTAGTGAATGTTTACATAGAAAAACAATGGAAAAACAGCACTGTTGAGTTCAAAAACACATTGAGTGTTTTTTTGCTAGTTTCAGCCTGGGGCAGTTATCATTTTCACATCCAGTGCCACATTGTTTAAATAGCAAATGCACCCGCGACCATCTGTTTGCCCATGGGCGTGCTGGGCTGAAAACAAGGTGTGTTCAGGCGCATTGTCGGCGCGTTGCTACTTTGAGGAACTGAAAACAACTGCGCTATTGACCAACAAAAACCGGGGGCCTATACCATGAAGCCGGTTTAGCTGGCTAGCCAGATATGTTTAAGTTTAGTTTGTGCCAATCCTGGGTTTTAGGTAGCATTAAAGTGGTTTGGCTTTTAGCTGTGTTCATCTCCATAGTAACTTACGCTCCACGGCTAACCTGCTCCAGGGCATAGGAGATCTCAAACTGAAATTAGACCAATCAGCTGTGAGCAAAGTGACACACCTCTGATGCATTAAAGTCACTCCCCCAGTTTCTACTCCAAATTAAAGGTCACTACATAGCAAATGTTTTTTAAAGACTAAAGTGTCTGGCTTTTAACAATGCTTATTTATAATAATAATAATACTTTTAAATGATTTAGATATCATTTATGAAATTATACCCATAATCAATTACACATGTATCATTTTAGTTAATCAATCATAAATAGGCACTAAGTTAAAATTAATTTAAATAGCCTATATAAAAGGTCATACAAATAAGCTTTAAAATCAATAAATAAATCTATAAAAATGACTACATGTGATCTTAAATGTTCAATTCTCTCTATATATCAACTAAACTAACTTCATAACTTTTACTTGCATTGACGTACAAGCTATTTCTTTAAGTTGTCCTCTTTCATAGACAGCTCTTTTCTTCCTGTCTATTTGTTTAAATTCTTAATATTTTTCAATCATGTAATATTCTGCAGAAGAGAGAAATGAATCTCAGTTCCACTGATCCGCAGCATGTGATTGGCTGTTCACTACTGATGTCACAGCTAAACTCAGGATCAAAGCCTGAGTTGACAGAGAAAGCTGATGATCAGAATCATGGGACCAACAAAGCCTGAATAGATTGGTTTGGTTTTGTCAACTCGAAACTAATCCTGTAACCCTGAGTTTGTTGAACTACCATCATGGTACAGGCCCCTGGTCTTAAGTCAATAGCGCAGTATTTTTTGTGTTATTTAAAGAGCACGTTAGTAATGTGTGTCTATAGGCGGGTACACAATGCGTGCACACTCTGCTTATTACACACACATACACTCTGCAGCAGCACACATACATTCTTAAATATTAAAAATAAAAGGATTCCTCTCTGGAGAAGCGTTCAGTCTTTCCACTCACAATCATCACAGATCATTAAAATAGGGCCCTCTATGTGAACAGTCCCTAAAAATCTTAGTTTTGAGATGTGTTGTAGTGCCGAACACCTGAGTTTTCGTATTTATCTGACAATAGTTTTCTCAAATGAAATGGTGTGAAATGGAAACACCATGAGCATCGCACGTGCTTGAGTAAGTGTATAGACCAAACTGAAACATGCAGAACAAGCAGTTTTCATATTCTGTCTTTTGTGCGCTTTAATTTTCACGGATACTAGGCCACAAGGCAATTTGTTTAAGCATACAGTCCTACTTTTGATTTATTATTTCAAACTTTGGCAAAAATCCTCTGTTCTACAGTAAATTCCATTTTTATGACTGGATTCCACAGTTCTGTCTGCATTTTCCACAGAATCACAGAGCCTGTGTGCAGGAAAAAGATGATGATCAGCTGACCAACCAGAAAAGGTTCAAAGGGCTCTAAAAGACAAGGCCGAGCGTGAGACAGAAAGTGAAACAGACACAATAAAGAGGGCTTGTCTTGCATTGAGTGAGTTGGGTCGTCTCAGTGTGGGCAGCTGAATCACACAGGCTAAATACAGCTGAACTATGACAATATGAGACATTCTCTGAGTCTGGATGAACACGCTCAATGATATGATTCACTGGCAGCTGCGCCGAGATGAGGTCTGATGGTGTCTTGTGACACCACTGACCCGTGATGACCTTGTGACAAAATTTTACAGTTGTTTGAATGCGACATGCATTGCGGGTGTTCTGCATAAATGTGCTATTGAGGAAGAGGAGACACAAATGACAGCTTGACATCTTTCAGTCAAAAAAAGGCTGTGTGGAAACAAAGCCACTAAGGCATCATTTTCTTTTTACTGAACTGCTAAATGAGGACCTTACAGAATTTAAGACATTATTAATTTTGTAAAGCTGACTCGAAACAATGTCCACTGTGAACTAAAACTGGATAATAATTTATCTGATTCAGAAAAATATAGAATATCTGCTGTGTTTTACATGGACTTCAACTTTATCTAGGTGTCTTCCAAACTTATTTTGTCAGCCATATAAGTCAAATATTTACATGAAGTACCCACTGAGATTAATATAATAGAAGTTAATATTGTAATAATTAAAAATGACACATCAATAATAATTTATATTATTCACAACAACGGTAAAACTAAAATCTTTTTACAATTAGAGAAATTATTATTATTATTATTATTACCACCATTACTGAGCTATTATTATTATTATTATTAATAATACTATTATTTTATTTTGATTAATTGTGCAGCCCCATTTTTTATTTTACATTAAATGTAAATTATTATTATTATTATTATTTTTTTTTTAAATCAACTCTCAAACTCCCATTTGGAAAACCCTGCATTAACAAGTCAAAATCCTAAAATGGGTCATGGAGAGCATGTAAAAACAACGCTAAATGCAAATAATACAAATGCAAATAGCCATATTATCATATATAGTTATTTTAGATTATGCAACATGCAAGAGTGTGATCAAGATATCAATCATTCAAACAGACATGCATTTGACTGACCTCATCAATATAACCATTAAATGTGCAGTGTGTAGTATTTATGAGGCTCTATTGACAGAAATGCAATATAATATACATAACTATGTTTTCAGTGGTGTATAAAGTGAACTGTTATGTTTTTATTACCTTAGAATGAGCCATTTCTATCTACATACTAGGGCTGGGCGATATGGCCAAAAAAATTAAATCTCTACACGGCGATACACGGTGTATACCCCGGTATTTTCTACGTTTTTTCTATTTGGATAAAAAATATAGTCAATATAATGTAGGCTATGCAATATAATATGTGCAAAAAAGGGGTTTACAATCTAAAAAAATTTTTTTTAAATTCACTAAACTAAAAAGCATATTAGCCTATATTTGATTACCCCATTATAATGTTCACTTTCATAAAAATATACTTACTTATAGGTTTAAAATTCCATGTATGGCACATTTATTGTCCAACAACAAATATTTTAGAAATATGTATAATTTAGTCAGAATTATTGCGTTCCTATTTTATTGAGCTCCGTCTGTTTGGCGCGCATGCACGTGGCGGCGCTCATTCACGGAAGCCTGAATTTTAGCGGAGATTCACTTGCAGAAGGCTTGTCCTCTCCGGACAGCAAAATGTACACATATTTACATGACTTTCTAACATTTATACCTGTGAAATGCAAGCTGTGCACTGAGGAAAGCTCTAAGATCATCTGACAGGGCAAGCTGCCTTAAACTCTACGTGTTAACTATATCTTACCAGTTATTTTGAAGCCCTTAATATAAAGCATGTGTCATGTTTAGGACAAATTGTATCATGCTCTTTCCCTGCATCAGCTCATCAGCCAAATTGGTCTTGTTGTAGTTGCCGATGCTTGTTAAGTATGAGCAGGTCAGCAATGTAATCTGAGCCCATCTCGAGCAGTCACAGATGCTGAAAGGGTTTCAAACTAGGGCTGTCAAAAGTACCGGTACTTTGGTACCAAGTCGGTACTGAAAAAAAAAAAAAAATGTCACTCAGGGCTCGACATTAACGCTTGTCCGCTTGTCCGGGACAAGTGGATTTTTTGAAGGGGCACGTGAAAGAGAATTTTACTTGCCCAATCGAACAAGTATCCTGATTAAAACGTCAATACATTTTTTTTTACTAGGGAATCACCAAAATGCAAGAAGGATTCTGCATTCATTTAGTGTAAGTGGTGATCGATAGTGGATAATAATAATGTATAATGAACTGACGGTAACAAGGTTGAGCTGTTGACATTCGCGCAACCTCTCGAGGAGAAATCACAAAAAATAAGCACCACTCAAAAAAAGAAACTCAGTTAACATACACAGTTAAAATTACAAATTGTAGAATTTGTATATTTATAACATATGATATAATACAGTTAAGCAACATCACAGAACCAAGAGTGCCGTTTTCCTGTATACCATCACGACTGAAAATGACACTGATTTCATTGCAATATTGACCAGCGAAAATAGTTCCAAACAAAGATCACAGCAGACCATAACGCATCTCACAGCAACAGTGTGTTACTGAATGATTCAGTGTTTCAATGAATCAGTTGAATCAAAGATTGAACCTATTCGTAAACGACTGCCTCATTCTTGAATGAATCATCCGTTTCAATGAATCGTTCGAATGAATGACTCAATGACTCACTCATTAAGACGGTCACCTGCTGCCACCTACTGGTGGTTTCGTTTCATCTTTCCAACATTTCTTATTTGTATATTCAAACATATTTAAAACAATTATTATTTGTTTACAACATTATTTAATGCAGTTGTAATTTTTTTTGTGTAAATTATTTAATTTGATTGGTAACAGCCCTATAGTGTCTTATTCTAATTTAATTTCTAGATATAATTAAGAATATAAAAGGAAAGCTGAAGCATAGCTTATATTTAATAAGATTATGGAAAAATGCCCTTTATAAAAGGTAAAAATATCACAAATATGCAGATTTAAATATGTCAAAGCTGATTGAACACTGGTGAGATATTGCTTCAGAATAAATTATATTTACAACACAAAAAAAAATATATATATATATATATAATAAATCCGGACAAGCAAATTTTTTACTCGGACAATTGATTGACAGATTTATTTGTCCGAAGAAAAAAACCCCTGTGACTATACCAGCACTTCCCCCTAGCATTTTGAGCACTGTTGAGCGGTTCACGTGCTCAACAGATATATGTCTGTGATTGGCTACAATGATCAACGCTTCAAAAACATGTCATAAATAGACATCTCTTCACCCAGCGCTTACACAGATTCACACGGAAGAGTTTGAAAGCAGGTGTCTATCAAACCTGTATGAGATTATTGCCACATGATTTGTAGTGTGTGCAATGCAACGACAAGGTGGAACTAATCTAGCCAATCACAGTGCAGAATGGTATAAACTGAAAAATCTTGTAATCACTTTTGAATTTATGTGAGAATTGATTTTTTTTCTGCTGTTGGACGGGACTGCCTCTTGACCAAATGTCTTTGCTCATTTAAAAACAATAATAGCTTGTTAAGGGAATCTTTAAGTGGAATCACAATCAATCAGAATCATGTATACACACCTTTCACTAAACTTCTGTCCCTAAAGAACATTAACAAGGCCTGAAAACGAACAATAGTTGAGGAGTAGACTGAATTGGCTAAACAGAGATCATAAAGCACACTTTAGGCTATCTGATTTCTGAGAATAATACCAGGCTATAGAGTAGAATGAGTCAACAATGTTTACCTGCGCCAGGTACACAAAACCTGCTTTAAACAGTGGACAAAAGCAAAGTTGAAACCCGACTCCTGCCCGTCTGCTCTCATTACAGCTGTACCAGTGTTTAATGACTTCAACGACTGTGGCGCATTGTACAATGGTCACTAAGTGCTGAGCAGTATTTACTGTGTAAACTATAACTGCTGGAGAGACTATTTTTCCTGAGAGACAGCCGGCAGAGTAATAGTAGCAGTTACCCCTGCTGGTAAATCGGCCATCAAACCTATTGGCTTCATCCCATGGCTGAGAGAACAATAACCATAAAAACAACAAAAAAACGTAAGGACCCAATAAAGGATGTTAACATTCAAATCTGTCACTCCCGCGCAGAGTAAAAACTTCTCATGTTACTTGTGCTGCAAAAATTTCACTCTTCTGTGCATATTGCATAATACATTTTGGCAAGCTACAGTACATCTCTTTTGCTGATTGAAATATATAGGGCAGATCAATTTGGACAGAAATAGCTGGGTTTCCATCCAAACGTGAAGTGAATCTTCTCAAATTTCACAAATATTAAAAAATACAAATGCGTTTCCATCTTGTTTTTCGAGCGGATGATGGTGGTATTGGTAACCTAGTAACCCAGAGTAAATAAAACAAGACGGGACAGGACTGCAATTAGCTACGATTGGGCAAGTTATTCATTTACAGCAGTGCAGCTTGCAATCGCCAAATTGAATGCCATGCACAGAAGAAATGCAGAATTGTTGATGAAGGCACTGGCAGCAAGGGCAAAGACAGGGAAAGACAACGTCAGCAGGATTTTCGGGATTTTACTCACAACCTTTGGTTGTGACATTTCAGAATGTCAGAGTGCACATTTGAAATGTTATGAGACATAATTGACACCATCAGCGGAAACAGCCGATTAGTCACGTGGGTTTAATGTTTGCTACGTCAGAATTTATTCAGCAAATGCTTTTCCATATCCCATTATTCGCATTAACTCTTTTCGCACCAATCAAAAACCACCTCAAGTGAGTGCAAAAACTTTCTTGCAAATGAAGGGATTTCTTCCCAAAATGTTGCGTTTCCATCATTTGTTTCTGATGCAATACTTCAAAATGCACATAAAAACAGGGTAATGGAAACTAGGGCTGCAGTCCAAATTCAAAATATTGGAGCGGGTTGTTTCTCTTGCCCCCTCCTCCTCAGACTCGATGCTCACGCGGGTTGCTAGTTTGAAAACAAGCAACAGGAATAAGCGCAATGGACAATGGAAGGCGACGAGCCTTGCACTGCAAGTTGATTTAGCTTAGCTTTAGCTTTTTAGATGGATGCAGAAGCTTTTAAGGTGGGGTAGAATCTGCAATCTCTGACCTAGTTTGTTTGATGGCTCTGTGGCTTTAATACGCTGTGTTTTCCACCAACTGGCAACCCAGGGTGTCGAAATAATATTGGGTAAATTGGCAGCGGGCGGCATCACACATTTCAAAGTAGTACAGTCTTTTTGAGTACAGTCAAAAAATTACACACAGCACCTTTAAGCTTTTCACTTACATGTACATTTAATATGAATGCGTGTGTGTGTGTGTGTGTGTGTGTGTGTGTGTGTGTGTGTGTTGCACCGCTCATCTTACAACAAACAGATCTCTTCTGCCCAGATCCCCCGATATATGTAGGCCATATCATACTGAAGGCCATCTATCAGTGTAAAAGCGTAATGATTAGTTTTGAATGAAACGTAAGAGGCTTAACAGAGACCTGATGGCTGTATGTCCCGCTGGAGCGTTAGGCAGCAGGACAATCCCGCAGTCAACAGCCCGTTAACCAGATCAGCCACACGTCAACATGCATTCAGAAGGTTAAATCCAAAAGTGAAGGTATAACACTGAGAGAATGGGCAAAATATGGTGGTAGACTAATATATTGGCTAAGAATACTACAAAACCCATTTCCAGAAGTTGGAGCATTTTGTAAACTGCAATAAAAATTAAAGTGAAATTATATAATATCCAAGTGTTTTTAAACAGTCTACAATTAGCAGGTGAATTGGGTATCGTGTTTGAGTGTAAAAGAGCTTCTCAGTCTTTGCAAGCAAAGATGGGTGGGATGAGATGGGATGACCCACAACCATGTGCCAAATGTTATGAGAGAATTGTCAATCACATTTCTCAATGCAAGATTGTAAAGAATGCAGTGTTGTAGTCAAGACCAGCTCATTTGAGTCAGAGTCAAGACCGAGACCAGAGAAAATCCACAAACAACATTTGAACTCAATTTAATTAACTTTTTAGTTACGGAGAACACTAGTGCACAAGAGTGACTGCAGAAAACTGTCTTTTTAATGCAAAAGTGTGAATATGCCGGAGGGAGAGAGGGCTGGAGGGCGGGCTTCTGTCAGACATTTTTTGGGGAAGAGGTTCAGTGTTGTATCTGTATTCATTTTATTATTTAATTAAACAAGATTTGGTTTCTCTGTGACACTTTTGTCCTACTTTGTAAACAGAAAATATATTAAAATTACACAGTTGAGAAATAATGTAGCGTACGACCATGCTTTTGACCATAGTTGGAACTGTACTCCTCTCTATTTTTTTCCCCCCAATGTAATTTCTACGCTCTAAAAAATGCTGGGTTTAAAATAACCCAAGTTAGGTTGAAAATGGACTAAACCAGCGATTGGGTTGTTTTAACCCAGCGGTTGGGTTAAATGTTTGCTTAAAACAACCCAATCGCTGGGTTTGTCCATTTTCAACCCAACTTGGGTTATTTTAAACCCGGCATTTTTTAGAGCGTACAGTTATTTATTTACATATCTTTATTATTATGACTTCAATTATTCTATCATCTGCTACTAATTGTATCTAATGTTGTTGTTGTGGTTTTATTTTTTATTTTCATATAATGTTAAATACTAAAACCAATAAAAAGACAATAAAAGAAGAGAATTAATGTAGCAATGTGACTTTCTGGAAAGCGGGATCACTACAGGTTGATGGCAGGTGGACACTGTAAAATAGAATCGAGAGCAGGCGGGTCACGGGTGTGGGAGAGAACCTGGCGGGAGTCTTTGCACTAATGTCTCGAGTCATGCACAGTAGCGCACAAGAAAATAACCAATCTTTGGACGTGTCAACCAAACATCAATTTAAAGAAATATGAACGTACAGTAATAATCATGAAATAGTTTGAATGGGACTCGAGTGGACTCGGGAATAAGTCCAATTCCTAATATGTTCGAGTACGAGTCAATACCGAGTTCAAATGCACACAAGTCCATGACAAGACAAAGACCATTAAAGGTCCCGTGATCCCACTGTTCAAACTTTAGTTAGTGTGTAATGTTGCTGTTAGAGCATAAATAATAACTGTAAAATTATAAAGCTCAAAGTTCAATGCCAAGCGAGATATTTTATTTAACAGAAGTTCCCTTTCAAAGCCTACAGCGAACGGCCGGCTTGGACTACATCCTGGTACTTCCTTCATTAATTACGTCAGTAGAACAGACTAACCACCGCCCACAAGAATACGCGAAAAAGGGGGCGTGGTCTTGTTGCTGTCCCACGTGGAGAAGAGGAAGTGTTGCGTGGAGAAAAGGAAGTGGTGCGTTTGAGTGTGTTTGTCGCCATGTCGTCGAGACGCTGTTATTTTCATCCCGGAGTCAAATCACCTTTGTTTGGCTTTCCCAGGGACGCTGTAGAGATCATTAAGCGCATACATCTCCCGTTAAGAGGCGTGACCTTTCCGTACAATGTGCGCTAAGCTGCTGTCGAATCACAACATAGGAACCGTACAACGTGCACTAAGCTGCTGTAGAATCACAACACGGGAACCGCTGGCACAATCAGAACTCGTTACGTATTTCTGAAGGAGGGACTTCATAGAATAAAGGAAGTCATCAGCCGTTTTTAGGACATTGAAAACAGCGGTGTACAGATAAGTAAATAGTGTGAAAAATACTGTTTTTTTTACACGCGAAACATGAACACATGTTATATTGCACACTGTAAACACAATCAAAGCTTCAAAAAAACACGAAGAACGGGACCTTTAAAATATTGTCTCAAGACCGAGTTCAAGACAGAGTCCAAGTACTACAACACTGAAAGAATGTATGGCTTTCACCATCTACAACACATAATATTGTGAAAAGATTCAGGGAATCCAGAGAAATCTCAGTACATGTAGGGCAAGGCACTGTTGAATGTGCGTCACCTTTGAGCCCTCAGACGGCATTACATGAAAAACACTCATGCTGTTGTTAAATATAGACACATGGGCTAGGGAGTACTTTGGTTGTCACTTAACACAGTCTGACGCTGCATCAAGAAATACAACTTGAATCTCTGTTACGCAAGGAGAAAGCTATAAATCAGTTCTATGCAGAGATGCAGGCGAGTTCTCTGGGCCAGAGCTCATCTCAGATGGTCTAAAAGACAGTGGAAATGTGTGCTGTGGGCAGACAAAACCACGTTTCAGCTTATTTTTGGACCATCAGTGACAGGTGCAAAAGCAAACATCTGTCATGGTTTGGGAGTGCATCAGTGCAAACGGTATGATGGGTGACTTGCATACGTGTGAAGGTACCATTGATGTGGAGGCGTATATTAGGATTGTACAGAGACATACATTGTCATCAAGATGACATCTTTCCTGGGAAGCAAGACAATGCCAGACCTCATTCTGGTTTCTAGACACACTACACTATAGAGTGGATGTGCCTGACTGCAGTCCAGATCTGCCCATCATGAAAAGGAGAATTAGACATTGAACGACCACGGACTGTTGAGCAGATGTCTTATATCAGAAGAGATTGGGTAAAAATTCCTCTTGCAAAACTGCAACTATTAGCATCCTCAATTCCTAAATGATGAAAAAGTGTAATTAAAAGGAAGGGTGATGTGACACAGTGGTAAACACGCCTCTTTCCCAACTTTTTTGGAGTGTGTTGCAGCCATCAAAAATATAAATTTGTTTATATTTAAAAAATACAATTAAGATGGTCAGTGAAAACACTGGAAATTTGTCAGTTAAGGCGAGACACTACAGGTGAATAGGTCTTTTTTTATTTAAATTACAAGATATCACTGTGAAACTTCTCCAGTTTATTACTGGCATAAACTTAAGAAAAAAATGTATTACATGTTTTGTGTAAATTAATATTGTAATATGCAAATGAGGCCTTATATACTTAAATATAAGCTCATTTGCATACTTTCCAAAAACAAATTCTGGATATCTTATTTTGTGCTTTAGTAAATTAGAGAATACTGACAATAGCCTTTAAAAATCAATTTGCGCCATGTTTTTTGGAGTTAAAGGACCTATAACTCCGGATAGGAATGATATATCAACAAATCCCTCTGTAAAAGCCTTCAGAATGTAGTTCAGTATACGACTGCAAAAGTTGGTGCTTGTAGGTGCTCCTGAAGTGGATATATCTGACTCTGAGTGTGAGAAAAAACTCATTTTGAGAAAACGGCCTTTAAAGTTTTATACTGTATAACTGCATACATTTCTATAAAACCCCCAACCTACAAACAAATATATTATATATATATATATATATATATATATATTATATATATATATATATATATATATATATATATATATATATATATATATATATATATATATATATATATATATATATATATATATATTCATATATATATTCAGTTCATTAATATCAGTAGTGTATAATATTTAAGACACGTGGAAAATGTTAAATGAATAAATTATTAATAGCAATTAGGGATGCTCAAAACGGTTAATTTTCCCGACCGACAACCGCCGCTCATTATCCGATTATAAACCGTTAACTGATAAGATTATAATATTGAATTGGCATTAAATAAATATACACTTGAAGAGTGTCTGTGACCCGTTAAAAAGACACTTTATTCCACGGGTTTATTTTACTGTGCAAACCACAGCATACGGATCAACAACAACATCAGAACCTGGATTCACATTATCAAATATTCACGCACCTGCAGCGTTTCTGACAACAGAGAAAAACTGAATAAAATATTTTTAAAAAGCATAAAATAAATAGGCCTACACTAAATATTTTTCACTTAAATAATTAACAAATTAAGATGACAAAACGAAAACACTGAATCCATTTGAAGCTTTGAAGAACCCATCAAGCTACGTTTTTTTCATCATATAAAAATAGCAGGCCTACCTCAATCCACGGGAAGTGGGGGTGCTGCAAAGGATTGCAAAATTTTGTAATAATGTAATAATTTATTTGTAATAAACATTTAAGTGGCCCATTAAAAAGTATTATTTATTTGTTGAATTATGTTTTTAAAACGATTCCGCTCAGCACCGCACGCTCAACCCAGAACTCCCTTTGTGACATGCTGGATAAAATATAAGCCTATCTGAAATAAATAGCTAGGGCTGCCCCTGACTAAAGTTTTTTTTCTGCGCCGCCGCCTCCTCCATGTCATTGTCTGTTATAGGCTACTTGCTTATTATTTATTAAATCCGGGCAATCTGGTTATTAAACATAGATTAAAATTAAGATACAATTTATACAAAAACGAAATTCACTTTAAAGAAAAGTTTTGTTTAGTTGAAAGCCTATTGAAGTGTTATTGAACTTATTGAAAACCCCCGTCTTCTGACATTATGCATCTTATGTGTCCTGTTCACTTTTCAACGTAAATTAAATGAAAAAATAACTGTAGTAAAGTTTGTTTGTACGGGAAGAAGGAGGCGGGAACCGGAGGACATTCAACAAAACTTTTAATTAAACAAACACAAAATAAAATGTCGGCGACAGCCCCTCGCGGACGACTGCCGCCTATACACAAACAAACACAAAATGAAAATAATAAGCTGCAGCCCCTCACGGTTAACTGCAGCAACACATAACAGAACATAAATAAACATAAAATCCAGGCCTGGTCCTCTCTCGTCCCTCACTGTCGTCGCTCCTCCTTTATACTCCCTCACTCCTCCGCGAGAGCCGAGATCGCTGCGACTCGCAGCTGGCGCTCATCCCCACTGATGAGCGCCGCCTCGTCCCGCCCTCACGGTCCCTCGGCCTCGCTGCTCACCACAATAACATTATAATATTTAAAATAAATATTAATGTTTTAATGGCTACAAGTATAGTAGGCTACAGTAGAGAGAAATGTCATGTTGGAGCGGGATTTGAGCGCACGTCATTTTACCGCTGAGCAGTTCATGAGTGAAGCTCCGCTTTGCTTTGCTCGCATGCTCTGGTAAGGTAGGCAGGTTTTTGCGTTCATTTTTATTTCCAGTCGCTGTGCAAGCTCATTTATTGTATATGACTGTGTAAACCTTTTATTTAAAGGTTTAATGTAGGCCACAGTCCATTGCATTACGATTGCATGAAGAATCAATATTGGGAAAATTGTGAAATGCAGTCAAATGCAGTCCCGGTGTATATAGGCTGTTAAAACGAGTGTTCTCACCGATATATTTGTTGTTCTTTCGTGTTTTATAGGCTCGATATTGTTTCTTATAAAAATGTGGTGACCATGCAGCAAAAAAAAAAGAAAAAGAAAAAGTTTTTAAACTGTTTAACTGATAGTATTCATCGGTCAAAATTCATACTATCGGTTAACGGTTAAACGGTCAATATGAGCATCCCTAATAGCAATAGCTATTAGAGAACTACCTTAAGAGAACTACCTTAACAAACACACATAACACCAGTCACAAAAACTGCAGACGAACATTCCCTGTTTGTTGTAAATGTCCATCTATAACTATTTGAATCTAATTCTGACGGGGTTTCGTCCTCTAATCTCTTGTTGTTTACTTTCTTTTTACTAGCTCTTGCTACTTGGTCTTTTCTGTGAACGTTTATGAGCTGATTTCGGCATTGTCTGCACTTTCTCTCAGACGGAGAATACACAAGGAAGCGGCAGCGAGTAGTGAGAAATTCACATTGACCAATCAGATGTGGTTTTTGGCAGCAAACTTTCGCGGTTGGTTAGTTCTACAAAAGAAATGTCCATATTTGGATTAGACAGCGCTGTGTGTGAGACTGAGAGCTTTAATGAGACCAAGCATCACATGTTTCTGTGAATGGAGTGGCACGAGAGATCGCGCTAGAATAACTTTTGATGATTTCAGGTAGAAATCTAAAGGCGCACGGTGACAAAATATAATTAAATAACCACCTTAAATGTGTAATGTTGACTTTTTTTATTTTGACATAAAAAAAAGCTTACATGTTAAGGGAGAAAACTGGCCCAAAATCTCAAAATTGACCACTGCATGAAAAAACAATGTTTTCACCTGCCGTGTCTCGCCTTAAATAAAGGTTGCACAAAATGTCTCCACTTTTGGGGTTGTATACCGACTAAATAAATGCTGGAACATAACTATAGACAAAACTTGTGTGCGTTCATGAAAGTAAGAAATTAAGAGAAGTAGAGAGTATTATAGTACATTTTTCCAATGCAATCTGTTGAACAGATGGGTGGAAAACAGGCATTCTTTTTAAATGTGTTAAATAAAGAAAAAGTCCTTAAAATAGACCGTTTAAAACCTGCTAAAGAGCAAATAATCTATTAGTAATGTTGACAAGTGAATTGACTTCAACAATAATTGTCAGACTGCAAATTACACGATACAATCTGCAATTGATGTCTGCACACACCTCATCACCATCATTCGTTTTTCAGACACTAGCGGCAGCAATAAATAAACACACAAGTCATGTGACAGTCCATGGGAACTTCAGGGAGTCGAGTTGGTTGACATCAGTGAAACACACACGCTGTATGGAAACATACACAACAGTGGTCTATATTAAATCATAAGATCAACAGAAAAAAGCTGATACAACACTGAATAATTAATTAATCTACAATAGGGATGGAACGGTGTGAAGATTTCATATCACGATAATAGTGACCCAAATTATCATGATTATCAATAGTGTCCCGGTTTTGTTCAAATGAGATGAAAGTGTTCAAAAAGAACAGATGCACACACTGAAAACATTTCAACATGTTTTATATTTGAAAATCAACAAACAACGAATAAAACAAGCAGCTCTATGCACTTCAAGCAAGATTCTGTTCTGTTCCTTCCTTATAATGGCCGTGATCAATAGCAAACGCAACCCAGCGCACATCCACGCATCACAACAGACGCGCTCTCTCGTTTCATTCAAATGCAACGAGATGATTGTATTGAAATTGAAATCAGAGGACTTTACCATTAATACTTCTATAAATATTACTATAACTTCTTGTGAACATCTTGTCTGGACGATTGTTTTGTACACTGTACAAAATGGATTTATAAACAGGTCAAATTTAAAACATTAATCTCAATTCAAAATGTCCCCGTAATCATTTCTGTGGTAAAGAAAATCTGTGTAATAAGTGTACAGTGAATATACATTATTATCCCTTAAATGTCCCCCTAGTCTTGTCTGTTCGTCTTTGGCGCAAAGCCACTTGCTGTGAACTTTTCTTCGTGGAAGCTTCACGTTCAGTTCAAGTGTGTGAGATAAAATATTTCAACTCAAAACTTTGTGTCCAATTATTTCCCAGATATAGTTTTGGTATTGAGGTCAAAGTCCACTTGCCTTGCGTTCGCTATTCAACAGTGTGCGATGGTCACGAAGACGACTCGGCAGATTTGAAGTGTTTGCCCCATAGCAGCGACTTTATTTTTGCATGTTCTGCAGACAGGGTGACCATCCTCGATTAAGTTTCCCTCAGGACTTTTGTAAAAGCCAAAGTATGACACACCTCAGATTTGGTCCTTTTTGAAGGCTGAAAAATCTCCCGAGCGCTGTCACTGCCTTCTGCCATTTCTTCTTCTCATTCAAAAAACACGCGCGCTGCGCCTGCGCCAGAATGACGCTGACTGGACAGGATTTACTGCGAGTTTTCAAAATCGTGATAATCAAACACTGTTTTAAAGGGTAACTAAACCCTAAAACAACTTTTTTTAGTTAATGATCTGCAATGGGGCTTTATTAGTGCTGTTCATTGATTCGAGCAAATGTTTTGACATTTAGGTATACAGTGTTTTAATTCTACAATATATGGTGTGAAAACGTCTGAGTGCTGCCCTCAGGACTGCGGTTGAATTTTCCTATTGGACGTTGTTTGTCATCGTGACGTATGTTGGCTCTTCCAATGGCTCACTACCAACGCCCCTGGCATGAGCTCACCACGTTCTAAGAAATGTTTTCCCGCATTGATCGCATGAGAACGGCTTCACTCCAGCTGTCAATCAATCCGCCACTGCGGGTCTCAGGTCAATCAAAATTGACACAATTACTATAGGTACATTTGGAAAAGTTCTTCCAGAAAGCAGAATAAATCGGTGTTTGAGAGCAGATCTTTATATATATGTTGATTCAAATACACAACAGTGGAAGGTGGTCTCTATATTAAAGCATATAAAAGACAAAAAAAATGAGATAAAACTAGGCCTACAGTTTAATCCATCAACAGTTCACCCATAATAAAACAACAATAAATCGACACAAATTGGCGCTATGTACATTCTGAAACTCTTATGACAAGCATCAGTACCTTCACATTGCAGTGACTTGCAATTGTCATCTTTCATTTGCCAAGGAATGCAAGACAGTAAAAAATGTCAACGCTATCATAAAAACTATGACGTCGCTTATAAAAGTCCAGTCAGCAAGAATGTTTGGCAGGTGGTAGTAGTCCATCTCAGTTTTATTGATCAGCACCTGTCTCTCCCTGCTGGACAAACCCACTTCAGTAATCATGAATTCACAATACTTCAGAGCGTCTGAGCAACAGTGAGATCAATGCTATTCACACAAGCAGCTCTGTGAACGCTCTCACTGGGAATTAATGGCAGCGTCTGCGGAGGAAGTAGAGTAAAGCAAAGCGACAGAGCTCCTCGGGGAGAAGCGCACGCGAGTGCTGAATTATGTAAAGACTGCATTCTCACTTCTCTCCTGGGAAAGGATGGAAGCTGTTGATTTTTGCAGGAAACTATCATGGAAATACAGACTGAAGGAATGAAAACATTTATCTGTGGTGATCATGCAATCTGACAAGTAGCCTACAACTCTTTCCTTAAGGACATTCAAAGGGAATCAAACAAGCTTTAAAGGGGTGGTTGCATGCGATTTCACTTTTTTAACTTTAGTTAGTGTGTAATGTTGCTGATTGAGCATAAACAGTATTTGCAAAGTTACAGCGCTGAAAGTTCAATGCAAACGGATATATTGTCTTTTCAAGTTATGGCAGTTTATTGCCTACAAAAACGGCCGGTTTGGACTACAACAAGCTTCTTCCCGGGTTGATGACATCATAAACCCTTGCTATTAACATAAACACTGCCCCCGCGAACACGCAACAAAGTGGGCGAGGCCACGTCGCAGAAAGAGCTTTTGCAGAACTACAAACTACATTTGGCCATCTAACCAATCTAAGACCATTGTGTTTTTCAGAGGGATGGGCTTCACAGAAGCAGGAAGCAAACGAGCCGTTCAAAGGACAGTGGAGACAGCGGTGTAAAATATGGCGTTTAAAAAAAAAAATATGTTATACTGCGCCCCATAAACACAACCAAGCCTAGAAAAAAAACCACGGAACCACCCCTTTAAGATCCTTGCACAATGAGTCCGAAATTTTCGTATGCGTTTTCGTCATCCTAAACATTTAATTGTCAAAACACCTCTCTACGGATGCGAAAAATGCTGAAAATTAAACTCGATCCAATTTTTTTTTATGACGGACGAAAGTTTCGAAGGCAGTGTGTAGGCCTGTCGCAATAATCAATATATCGATACATTGCACAATTTTTTTGTGATGCAATATATCACCCATTATTTTTACATGATAATGAATGTCACCAACATTTTACTCGATTGTGCTGTCATCTCGTATGTTTTCCGTGACAGAGGCGAAAGTGGTTCTCGGGCAGTTCCTTCATACACAGAGCGGTTATCGACAGGTGAAAAAAAAAGCGCCATTTGAGGAGTTATAGTGTTTTCCTGACAACTACTGACAGCTTCGAAGAATAAGCCCAAATGGACTCGATTTCAAAGCCGCAATTCCCTGTTCCAGTGCACATATAAATGTCAACGCAGAATGATGAGTGTTAAAGCCGTTTCACAATTTTTCATTTAGGATAATATATTTTTTACCCTTAATTTCTATGATCTAAAGAATTAAAAGGTTGTCATTTGAAAGTGTGTAGGTCTACTTGCATTATTATGCTGTTATATTAGCATTATGTATTCAGTGGCATAAAATAGTCTTAAAATGACAATAATATCGTTTATCGCAATTATTTCTGGGACGATATATTGCAAAACAAAAAGTAGTTACAAAAGTAGTGACAGTCCTAACAGTGTGTAAAAGTGAATGACAATGTGAGGTCGTATCAATTTCTTAACATGTGAAAATTTCAGACAAGAATTTCGGACTCTGTGTGCAAGGACCTTTACTGACATGATCAACAAGGTTTACTTTGTCTACAGGAATTTGTTATGGCTGAGCTATCTGTAATGTTTTCACTCTTCTGCTTTAATATTTTCAACTGTAAAAGTCATATATATTATGAGAAAAAGTCTGGGGAGTATTCCAGAAAGCAAGGTTAACTTACCATCACATATACCTTGAACTCTCGGTTGATTAACCCAAAACTTGCTTACTCAAAACGCATCCGTGAGTAAGTTCACACAACTCGGAGTATGTTCCCGGTTAACACAAAAGACATTCTCAACAGAACGACGAATCGATGATGGAAACAGATGCTAAGAAAGAGCGTGCCATTCTACATCCTTCTTCTGTTTAATGTCGATTTACATAACCTACTCATTTTTTTCGACCTTTTCATTTAATGAGTCATTTTTATTCACTGAGAATAAGGATTATATTGTTTGTTTGATGCTAATTAATTGAATGCAGATCCATGTGTGAGATGACTAAAATAAATAATTGAATTAACATTTAAACATCACGTTGTAATAGTATTTTATAATTAATATATAATATTGTATATTATATAACTGTATATTAATATAACTATATTAATTATATAACATGCATCTGAATACCTCTTAAGCCAGGGCTGTCCAAACTCGGTCCTGGAGGGCCACTGTCCTGCAGAGTTTAGCTCCAACTTGCCTCAACACACTTGTCTGGAAGTTTCTACTAGTATGCCTAATAAGAAGGGCCCTGTCCCAAATGGCATACTTCACGTGCACTTTCAGTCTTGTGGACTTACAATGGCCGCTACGTGCGTGTGTCCGATAAATCCACGAGACCACAGGGTGTCCCAGTTTTCATTTTAGGTCTCAGAAGGGTGCTCGCGAGCGCCCCCTTTGAGGTCGATATGCGCCCTCGATCTGCACTTCCGCCGAGCCCGCACTAGTGAGGGTTACGCAGCGGACTTCTTCCCGGCAGTCAAAGCGGCATTACGTCGTGAAAGTGCGGACTCAGAGGAAGACCGTGAGGGTTTAGGGTGCCATTTGGGACAGGGCCAAGATCTTGATTAGCTGGTACAGGTGTGCTTAATTGGGGTTGGAGCTAAACTCTGCAGGACAGTGGCCCCCCAGGAGCAGGATTGGACACCCCTGTCTTAAGCAAACTAACCCTGGAACATAACCTGCTTATACCCGGGTGTGTCACATAACCTGCTTTCTGGAATACCCCCCAGCTAAGTAAGATACTAGGGATGGGATGATACACCCATCTCCCAATTATGCCATGTTCTCTTCCATCCCGTCTCTACTTTAAGACACAACCCCATCTGACCTGCATAACTGCTTATCCCAGCTTTCATGTGCAGTTATTGAAAACGGTCTCTGTTCAGATGGGGAGGACAACCCATATAAACCTACTGAGAGTCAGATATAAACAACACAATGATAGTGGACAGTTTACTTTTGTTTTGTTCTTGAGGCATGAAATCAGGAACTGGGAACTTTCAGAGTTGGTGCACAGAAAAGGTGCATTTGCAGTGTTTTTAATGCAGCTCCAATGCTGAAGTGAGTCATTTGTGTGCATGATCAAACGCAACAGCCAAAATAATTCTCCATATCTGTCATTAGTTGGTCAAAAATATAGTCCCGCCCCCAAACTCACCCCATTGGATGAGTCAATGTTGTGATGCTCAAACAAACAGATCTATGTTTTCAAAGCATCACAGAGTCACTGTTTTTCATATAGGAAACCAAACTAACCATGACCTTCTTGACTCACTCTGACGATTCAGCTGAAAAACATTTTTTTTTTGTTTTAATTTAAAAAAAATTAAAAACTCAGCTCTACACAAGAACCACACTTGGAAGTTGATTCTCATGCAGTTAGCAAATACAGTATATTATATACTGATAGTGAACAACAGAGACTGTTTGTTCAGGATCTGAGGCTAAAGCTTAATATCTCCATTGCGTCAGGTGTCTTTATTAAACCTTTAATCGCCACATCTTCTCTGACAGAGATCCATGTCTCTGGTAGCAGACGGTATCTCATCAGCAGCGGTGTCTGCGCAGGGTCTCGCGCTCTCACCGTGTGTGTGTGTGACTGACGTAACCAGGCTAAAATTAAATCGCTGAGACAATGACAAGCGCACAGGCAGCAGAACGCTGGCTAGACAAAGACAACAATACCACAAGGTTCGGCCTGCAATTTCCCTTTTCATCCACAGTAAGGAAATTGATCAAGTTTGAGGGTGTGTAAAGAGAGCTGATAACTGATCTGCTTCTATAGAGAGATCTATACTTCTATACAGATCATATATCTATATAAAATATTAAAGAGAGAGATAGACCTTATATAAATGTACATACATTCATGTCAACATTTTTATCAAGTCTATTTATAGAAGTTTTAAAGTATATCATATTCTACAATATACACCATAATTGACCTTTTATTGACCTTCTAAATTCTAAACATTTAGAGTCATAGTACATCAACCTAATAAAAAAAATGAAATGAATTTTATAGGGCCTTGATTTAAAGTGAGCTGATCTACTGCTGACTGTAGGCATGCTATTGACAAGAAAATTACATTAATTCACAGAACTGAAACAAGGTGAAGTCATTCCATTTCACACACACACACACACACACACACACACACACACACACACACACACACACACACACACACACACACACACACACACACACACACACACACACACACACACACACACACACACACACAAAGGTTTTCTAGGAGGTTTTAATCTGGATTGTGCCCTATAATCCCTCTGGCAAATAGATTTCAGCACAGCAACAGCCCCATGGAGCACGTCTACAATACTGTGTGCTTGAATGGCTAATTCAGTTTATCTATCCATGGTGAGAGTAGGGATGGGAAATATGGCTAAAAAGATAAAAGCTAAAATTATTCATATCAGTAAATATCTATAATTATCATGATAAATGTCAAATCTTTATTTCTTTCGAATTTAAAGAAAGATTTTTGCTCTGGAGTGAAAGTTGTCAGAACATGACAAAAACTGGTTAACGTTTCACAAATTTGAGGTAGAATATTGAAAACATATACATACATACATACATACATACACATACAGTGAGGAAAATAAGTATTTGAACACCCTGCTATTTTGCAAGTTCTCCCACTTGGAAATCATGGAGGGGTCTGAAATTGTCATCGTAGGTGCATGTCCACTGTGAGAGACATAATCTAAAAAAAAAATAAAAAATCCAGAAATCAGAATATATGATTTTTTAACTATTTATTTGTATGATATAGCTGCAAATAAGTATTTGAACACCTGTCTATCAGCTAGAATTCTGACCCTCAAAGACCTGTTAGTCTGCCTTTAAAATGTCCACCTCCACTCCATTTATTATCCTAAATTAGATGCACCTGTTTGAGGTCGTTAGCTGCATAAAGACACCTGTCCACCCCATACAATCAGTAAGAATCCATCTACTAACATGGCCAAGACCAAAGAGCTGTCCAAAGACACTAGAGACTAAATTGTACACCTCCACAAGGCTGGAAAGGGCTACAGGGAAATTGCCAAGCAGCTTGGTGAAAAAAGGTCCACTGTTGGAGCAATCATTAGAAAATGGAAGAAGCTAAACATGACTGTCAATCTCCCTCGGACTGGGGCTCCATGCAAGATCTCACCTCGTGGGGTCTCAATAATCCTAAGAAAGGTGAGAAATCAGCCCAGAACCACACAGGAGGAGCTGGTCAATGACCTGAAAAGAGCTGGGACCACCGTTTTCAAGGTTACTGTTGGTAATACACTAAGATGACATGGTTTGAAATCATGCATGGCACGGAAGGTTCCCCTGCTTAAACCAGCACATGTCAAGGCCCGTCTTAAGTTTGCCAATGACCATTTGGATGATCCAGAGGAGTCATGGGAGAAAGTCATGTGGTCAGATGAGACCAAAATAGATCTTTTTGGTCATAATTCCACTAAACGTGTTTGGAGGAAGAAGAATGATGAGTACCATCCCAAGAACACCATCCCTACTGTGAAGCATGAGGGTGGTAGCATCATGCTTTTGGGGTGTTTTTCTGCACATGGGACAGGGCGACTGCACTGTATTAAGGAGAGGATGACCGGGGCCATGTATTGCGAGAACAACCTCCTTCCCTCAGTTAGAGCATTGAAGATGGGTCGAGGCTGGGTCTTCCAACATGACAATAACCCGAAGCACACAGCCAGGATAACCAAGGAGTGGCTCTGTAAGAAGCATATCAAGGTTCTGGCGTGGCCTAGCCAGTCTCCAGACCTAAACCCAATAGAGAATCTTTGGAGGGAGCTCAAACTCCGTGTTTCTCAGCGACAGGCCAGAAACCTGACTGATCTAGAGAAGATCTGTGTGGAGGAGTGGGCCAAAATCCCTCCTGCAGTGTGTGCAAACCTGGTGAAAAACTACAGGAAACGTTTGACCTCTGTAATTGCAAACAAAGGCTACTGTACCAAATATTAACATTGATTTTCTCAGGTGTTCAAATACTTATTTGCAGCTGTATCATACAAATAAATAGTTACAAAAATCATACATTGTGATTTCTGGATTTTTTTTTTTAGATTATGTCTCTCACAGTGGACATGCATCTACAACAGTGGTCACCAACCTTTTCAAGCCAAAGATCCCTGACCTCAGCCTTGATGAAAGGCAAGATCTACTTATAGATTTTTCATGGCCGATTCAGAGTTTTTTTTAATTTATTTCGAGAACATCTGTCGTTTTTTTTCTTTGCTTAAGCAAATTATTTTGTTGTTTATTTGCTCTATAACAGCCCAAACTAGCTTAAAAAATTTGCCATTTGAAATGTGAGGCAACCACTGCATTTTAATCACTACCCAAACAAAGGTACACACATGTAGCATGAGCAGTGTTTTTTTTATTTAAATTAGATTGCATAATTTCAAGACTTTATTCAGCTTTAGCTTTGTGAAATTGATACATAAGACACACCTGCACAAAACAAAAACAGATGGACTGAATAAAAATGCTAATTCACTTTTTGACAGTAGATGGTGCTTATGGAAAAGAAGCGTTTCTTTGGGTACCGCTGTAAAATGCCATCAAAACTGAGACCGTTTCGTTCAGAGATACATTAATTTAACCCCCCTCCTCTCCCCAATTCAATATTTATATTTTTCTTCCTATATTTCAAGCATCCCGAACAGTTATCTTGCTGGGACTATTTATACCTGGTCCACTTCGTGTTTTTACAGATCAGATATCTGATTTATCAGAACGATTCCATTTACACTTGGTCACATAAATGTGGTGTCTTCAATTCCCACACGTTATATGCATTTTTAATGGAGTTCACATCACCGAAATCAACAAATATGAGCTGCATTGTATTGATCAAAACAGCTAATTTCAAATCAAGGACTGCAATAGGAGAGAGAGTGGCATAAGCACTGATCATTTAGTTACTTTACTTTTAATGATAGTGATTGTGTATGAGCGTCTGCAACTTTTACTTTCCTTTGCGGCAGTTTGCTGAAGAGATATTCAGCTGCAGTAGCGCTGTCATAACTATAGCATCGGTCAATTTGTTGCTGTGTGAATTGAGGTTGCAGATAATACATTTTGGGAGCATAAGGAGAGATTTCGTGCCTTGATAATGTGTTTGTACGACTTTACACAGAGAGGCCGGATAGCTGGCCTGAATGGTTGTAACGTTAGTCAAGTGAAAGCAAAACTCACGTATCTGATATTTCACAGGGGTTTATTATCAGCGTCGTCGATCCCACGCCCACATGGGGCAGTTTGCAAAACACTTCACTAACAACTGTGTTACTGAACAGAAAATAAACAGTGAGAGCAACAGAAATATTACACGCATACATGCGACGTTCACAGCACGCGCTCCGTCCACGGCACGGACTGCCTTCTGCATTAAAGGAGCAGTACATAATTCTACTTGTTACATGTTGTTAATTATTTTTCGGTTATTTATCGGGAGCTACCGGGACAGTGATAAAGATCGACCAGTCGATCGCGATCGACGGGTTGGCGACCACTGATCTACAATGACAATTTCAGACCCCTCCATGATTTCTAAGTGGGAGAACTTGCAAAATAGCAGGGTGTTCAAATACTTATTTTCCTCACTGTATATATATATTTATTAAAAAATAGGCCTAGAGCTATACAGGTATCTGGCTACACAATGGTATTACTGGTATTAATTTGAATCCTTATTAACAAATATAATTTGGAATGTATGTATGTATTTGTTATATAATACCAGTAATACCAATGTTGCTTTTTTAAATTTGACTGGGGGCACCAATAAGGATTTCGCCTAGGGCGTCAGAATGGCTAGAAACGGCCCTGACCATGTGCACAGTAAAGTGATCATAAACAGAATCATTTTGGGTGAAAATATCAGATCTGTGCATTAATACCTGCAGTGCAAAGGCAGCCTATATGGTTTCTATGGTATTTGTTAATATACCATAGAAACCATATAGGTTTAATAATTGTCCACATTAGAAATACAATAAAATTTGATATGGATATACCACATTTTGTTAGAGGAAAATTATATTGCGATAATTATCGTTATATCGCCCAGGGTGAGACATTATGCACTTTCATGGTCAGAAAGAAATAAAACAACAAAATTATAGACCACTGACACGCATAAAAAGCCGTACGGTACGCTTGAAGGTCAGTCATATTGATGGAGAGGTCGATTCATGTGAGGGTCCCGAGGAGATATTTATAATTCATAAAGCTGTCAGCACTGCCTAGCAGATGGACAGCCAAATAAAACAGGTGTTAAGTGTAAAACAAATGTCAGCGGTATGTTCTACTGTAAATGATCGTAAACATGCTACATTGAGTGACACAACTTCACCTCATAGGGTTGAAGGTGAATGAAGGCGAGGCTTAATACACACGGGCCATTTCTCAATATGTGTCTTGTCTGTTCTTGTGTTCTCGTGGACTTGTGAAACTTCATCAGTCGCTGCCCAAGTACTGTTCCAATTCAAAGTTCACATCTACCCAAGGACAGTTCAAATTCCCTGGATGTGTCCTTGATCCGCCCCTTTCATTGAGGATACATCAAGAGGTGACTTCAGCAGACTTGAGTCAGACAGGTATCCCAGAATGCATCTCGCGCCAACCAGCAATCGTCAATAGTGGAGTTCCATAAGCAGAGTACCTGACTTGTGTCCTCCCGTCTCCTGAGTCGAACTTGGCAAGTCTGAAGTTTGCATACTTGGTATTGAGAAACAGCCATGGACAACAATTTATTGGATTCACCA
Source organism: Romanogobio albipinnatus (assembly GCA_023566225.1). Classification (NCBI taxonomy): domain Eukaryota; kingdom Metazoa; phylum Chordata; class Actinopteri; order Cypriniformes; family Gobionidae; genus Romanogobio; species Romanogobio albipinnatus. The sequence goes on along the minus strand of CM042252.1, from coordinate 46,721,795 downwards.
ACATGCACTTTTCCTTACAGCCAATGTAAATATTCTGATAATAAAAGTAATAGTAATTTCTGATTCACAGATGTACTTTGTGATTTCAATCTCGTCAAATCAAACACAACTGTGTTTTCCCCCTCACACAACCATGACTGAAATTACAGAGCAAATTATCTACTGTTTTTGGGAAAACTCTGACACATCTAATCCTGTCTGGAAAGCCAATCAGATTGAAGAATTATATTTTATGCAAATGATAGGTGATAGCGGAAACTACCAATGGGAGAGCAGTTGGATATCGGAACCATTACTATAAAGTTAGCGAGGAAAGGGCATAAAAAAGGGCATCCCAGGGGATCTCAACTCTGCCCCTCAAGGTCCACTTGAAGAGTTTTGCTCCAGCCCTAATCAAACCTGAACAGGCTAATCAAGGTCTTCAGGATTACTAGAAAGTTACAGGCAGGAGAGTCTGATCAAGGTCAGAGCTATAAACACTGCAGGAAAGTGGACTCTTCCGGTGCTCGCCATATCCCACATCTCCAGCTATATAAACCATCTAAAACACTTTGAATAATCATACTACTAAAACTAAAATGTAATATGGTGATTTAAATGATGTTTGCGCTTTTACTTTGATGCGCTTCAGATGATCAATTCTAGGGATGCACCGATACCGATACCAGTACTCGGGTGTCGGTCCAATACTGTTGTCAAGTACTCGTACTCGTAAAATTACCCCGATACAACCGCACCCGATACCACTTTATGGCAACGCATCTTCGGATGCGGAGCCGCCCGGAAAGTTACATAATTCGGCGTGCACACCGCAGCGCCAAGTACAAAGGGGTCTCGCGCTCTCAAAGCGCACGACTGCCATAGTATGGCGTCATTTTTGCAGCGCGCTAGTGCGGACGCGGCGAGTATGACAGATACCGCTCGGTAGTGAGTGCTGAAAGTGAAGGGCTGTTTAGTAGGGATGTGCGCAATGACTAGCCTAACCCCGGTAGTATAACAAGCCTAAGCAAGCTTAATTGTTATACTAGTTTGACATGACATGGAAGAAATTGGAAAAGTTTTGTGTAAGCTTTCAAAATCCTTCTTCACCCGAGTGGAGATTTATCTGAAGCCTCCACGAGCAGTGCCATGTTTGTTTAGGAAGTTGAATGTTAAAATGTACATCATCAATTTGTGTATTTACTTTGTTACAGTCAGAAAGTGAAAAACATCTGATGAAAATAAAACATTGTTAGAAGAACTGTAATGGTATTAAGTACTCGTATCAGTACTCGGTATCGGCAAGTACCCAAATATAAGTACTTGTACTTGGTCTGAAAAAAAGTGGTATCGGTGCATCCCTAATCAATTCTAACCCATCACAATCTTTAAGATCACTAAACTCTGGGCCTCTGGTAACACCTAGGATATCTAAATCCACTAATGGAGGAAGAACGTTTTCATTTTTGGCACCTATGGAATAGCCTTCCTAATAATGTTCGGGGCTCAGACTCACTCCTCCAGTTTAAATCTAGATTAAAGACGCATCTCTTTAGCCAAGCATTCACATAATGCATCTCATAACCTTGTACTCCAGTTATATCAGTGCACATGATTGTCTTTGCTTAATTGCTTTGAACAGCAGCTACGCTAATCATTTTCCTGCTCTGTTTTATCTCGGGACACCCATCCCGAGGTAACCAGAGAGTCCGTCAGCTCCAGTCTGGATCCAGTCTCTCATAAAGACTGCAGATGAACATCACCTGTAAAGAGACGACTCCAACTCCTGCGAGGACTTCAGATGACACAGCTCTGCATCAACACACACCCATGCTCATTTTATATACCCTATTCATTAACAACACGTATTCTTATTTCTGTGCCTTAATTTAATTATTATATTGATTAATAATACATTGTTAGCTTATCTGTGTGCTTTGTATATGTGCATTTCTGAAATGCATAACATGGACAAATCACTCTAAATTGTAATGTAGACGCATGCATTTTCTGTGAAGCTGCTTTGAAACGATATGTAAATGGTAAATGGACTGCCTTTATATAGCGCTTTCAACAGACCCATGGCCATCCAAAGCGCTGTCCTCACATTCACTCATTCATACACCGACGGCGGTGTCAGCCATGCAAGGCACCATCCAGCTCGTCGGGAGCAGCTGGGGTTAGGTGTCTTGCTCATGGACACTTTGACACTTGGTCAGGTGGAACCAGGGATTGAACCACCAACTTTCCGGTTTGTAGACAACCTACATGAACCACTGAACCACTCTGAATTGAATCAATGCAAGAAAGTAGGGATGCACCGATACCACTTTTTTTCAGACCAAGTACAAGTACTTATATTTGGGTACTTGCCGATACCGAGTACTGATACGAGTACTTAATACCATTACAGTTCTTCTAACAATGTTTTATTTTCATCAGATGTTTTTCACTTTCTGACTGTAACAAAGTAAATACACAAATTGATGCTGTACATTTTAACATTCAACTTCCTAAACAAACATGGCACTGCTGCCCATTTCACATAAATGTAACCTGTAACATTCAGTGGATTCCAGCACCACTCAACATAGTAGCAGAACAACTGAATTAAATTATTATGTTATCATAGCCATACAGCCCTTTTTGGAGATGAAAAGAAGCTTCTCTGCATTATCAGCTATGAGCCTGTTTCTGTTTTCATCTTCAATGTGTGACACTGAGCTAGGGATGTGCGAAACTAGTCGATTAAACGTTAGTGCTGCTGCAAGACGACTTGGAAAATACTAGTCGTTTACTTTTCTTTGGCACATTTAAGGTTTAGCTTTAAATATATATTTTTTACAAAGGCTATGTTTAAATTACTGTCGTGTTAATGTTATATCTTGAAATTAATATATTATTTTGAAAAGTGTATATCTGCAGCAAAACAAAATCATTTAATTTTACCTCAGGTTTTGCATGCGTTGGTTTTCTCTGGTCTTTTCCATTTTCTTCCATGTCATGTCAAACTAGCATAACAATTAAGCTTGCTTAGGCTTGTTATACTACGGGGGTTAGGTTAGTCATTGCGCACATCCCTACTAAACAGCCCTTCACTTTCAGCACTCACTACCGAGCGGTATCTGCCTCACGAGCGGTTAAGCTTGGTTTATACTCGCCGCGTCTGCACTAGCGCGCGCCAAAAATGACGCCATACTATGGCAGTCGTGCGCTTTGAGAGCGCGAGACCCCTTTGCACTTGGCGCCCATGTCGGTTCGCCCCCTGTCAGTCACATCAAGTGCAGTTTGCAGGCACACGGAAAGATTCAGGAGCAGTTATATTTGTTTATACAATCTGGATGCTCAGAATTACTATGGAAATTGCATGTTTTACACAGTTTATACAGGTAAGTTAATCACCGTTCTTATATGCGCTGATACACACACAGAGACGGCGCACAAGTCCCGAAGCAAGATCACTTTCACTTGCGTCCATCAAATCCGTTTAAAGGCATTTTACACTATTCAAGAACAACAATATGGAAAACATCTCCGTTCAGTGCTCATGAGCTTTTTCTGTGAGACCGAGAGCCGAGCCGTGTCTCTGACAACACGCTCCAGATCACTTTCACTTGCGTCCTCACAAAGCTTTGTCATTTGTATGTGTTTTAAGGCCTGCCTGTTTGAACATTGAATCAATTTTAGACCATCAGATGTGTATTATGTTGAACTAATGCCTGATATATTGTGACACACAAACACTCATACAGACAGTAGATCGCACTGCACATCACGTGAAGATCGCGCGCAGAGAGGAGTGCAGAAACTCATTGTCAACGCTGTCCTGTGGTTTATCACTAAAGTAGATTAGAAACTCAACTGTTATAGCATAGATATGTCTACCTTTGAATTAACTACAAACCACAGCTTCATAATTAATAGAGACGGGACGAATTCACACACATAATCACTCTCTCGTTAATGCATTCAAATAACTGTAATGGAGGCCTACTGTGCTAATTTATCTCTATCTGATGTACAACAAACAGAAATCTGTAAGAAATGTTACGACCCATAGACCAGTGTTTCCCAACCATGATCCTGGAGGCAAAATGTGCAGTGTTGGTGTGCCTCCAGGATTGTGGTTGGGAAACACTGCCATAGACAATAACTGCTGAAAGTTTCCTTCAAGTATTTTAAAATCACAAAGAAATGCACTTTTTCATTTAGAAAAAAATATCCAAACTTTAATAGCTGAACATATTTACAGTACAAACCTTAGCAATGAACAATGAGGGCAAAAATAATCGTTCATTAATCGTAATCGAGGTAAAATGTTCAATTAATTGATATTTTGATTTTAGCCTTGATGCCATTTATTATTTTTACGATGCCTTTGTGACATTTTTTGTATCTTCTAAGTTTTAGAGGACTTTAAATGGAGGGACAGAAAGCTCTCAGTTTTCAAAAAAATATCTTAATTTGTGTTTGGAAGTTGAACGAAACACTTATAGGTTTGAAACAACATGAAGGTGAGTAGATGACTGAAATGTACATTTTTGGGTGAATTATACCTTATAAATAAATAAAGCAAGCTGACTGAGCATTGGATAAAACTAACTATATTGTGAATAATATCGTTTACATCAACGATGCATTTTTAAAATGCGATGTCTCGATATAATGATGTATAATTACACCCCTAGGGACAAATGAAAAGGAAGCAGATTTTTAAAAATCACGAAGCACTTCACCTGTGAGTTTAAGGACCTCGTGAAAGCAGATGCAGATTAGATGGTGATTATTCAGCAATCAGGAGTCACTTGAGTGCAGCAAACCTGCCATAAAACCAAACCTGTGGGAAACTGAGAATCAACTGGCGAAGGCATCTAATGTGCCATATGCAGTCAGTGAGAGAGACAGGACACTTTCTCTAAGTGCTCAATTAACTAGACGACACAAGCCTGTCTGCACGCTGCACATCTAAAGGCACAATTTGCATTTAGAACATTCTGGTCGCTTCATCTGGCAAAAATGTCACTCTTACTTCATCTGAAAGGTACAAATCCAACCCATTGGGTGCATTTTGACTAAAATCAAGATAACAGTATAGAAGGCATAAATCAAAACCTCGTCAAAAAAAAAGTGCTCTCGGAGACGCACCACAACAAATGCATGCACAACATTCTGCAAGCATAGAATTTAGGGATGCACCGAATCCAGATTTTTGGGGTTTGGCCGAATCCGAAACCGAATCCTTCTCCCATCCTCAGTCCATTCTCCCAGTAAACACATTAATTAAGCAAACAACGTCCACAGCAGTGTAGGGATGCTATTGACCATTTAACCGTTAACCGAAAGTAAGAACTTTGACCGATTAATACTACCAGTTAAACGGTTTAAATGTTTTTAACGCTTTTTGGTTTGTTTGTTTTTTGATGCATGGTTAAGAAAAATATGCTGTATAGCGTTATTTGTTCACTCACGGAGCGCGTCGACATGCGCAACCACAAACCAGATATATCTTGCAAAATGAAGCAATGGAAAAGCTTACTGTGCGGGACCATTCCGACAGAAAAATACAGCAGCAGTACAAGCTCCTGACTGGTGGAAAGAAAATGAACGGCGCTTCCCAAGGCGTTATCTCTGTATTCCCGGGACATCAGTGCCATCTGAAGCCTTGTTTAAGGCTTTTAAGAGTGTGGTTTTGTTCAAGTTTACTAAAGTAAACATTGTCACGTATGTTCTTCTCGCCGCTGTTTCCTGATTGTTTATAGAAAAATTACCCCGAGTCACACAACACAACAGAGAGCGCAGGAGGCGCGCGCTGCGGAGACAGAAGGGTTGAGAGGTTGTTTTCTGCTGCGGGTTTAACTGTCAACAGGCTGCGCTCCAGACTAACCCACATCACTTAGACATGTTACTTAAAAAACAAACAAACAAACAAACAAACAAACAAACAAAATACAAGGTGTGGATTGAGGTAGCCTAGGCCTTCTATTTTTATTTGACCAAAAAAAAAACACAATTCCGGTTCTTCAAAGCTTACGGATTCAGTGTATTTTCGTTTTGTCATCTTAATTTGGTAATTATTTAAGTGAAAAATATTTAGTGTAGGCCTATGTATTTTATTATTTTAATTTATATTTTATCTGATCTATATGCGGCTGTTTGCACGGTAAAATAAAATACATTTTGGCTTCTGTCTGTAGATTCCTTCAGGCACAACTCGTATTCTCTCGGATGTTTCATACAAAAATGTTTGTTGTAAAGTCTATTTAAAGCTGCAAGTCTTCGCCAGCATTTTCATTTCTCCAAATCTACTTTTGTAGATTTCCTATATGAGTAGTGTGCTTAAATGCATGGTAGGAAAAAAAGCTTTTAATTGGGTGAAAAATCACACAGAATCAGTCAGAAAACAGCTGGCTAAACACAAAAATGGCCTTCTTGTTTTATGAAATCTAACTTCAGTTCAAATGCATGATTCAGGCCACACGAAGCCAGAGCTTTGCCTATCCAATCTTTTTTTTCCCTCGTCTCAAGAAATATCCGTGTACACACGAAACCACTGAAACCGACTCAAAACGATGTAGTACACATGGCAGGCCAGTATGTGGTGGCTTCTGTCTGTAGATTCCTTCAGGCACAACTCGTATTCTCTCGGATGTTTCATACAAAAATGTTTTAACAGCGGCTGTTGTTTATTTATGTTGAAAATTGAACATGTAGCTCGACTTGAATCGCCTTATTTTGACTTAAAGTAACATACTGCCACGTTTTCTGTTCATGAGTTTCATTTTCCCTTTCAACAGCAGCGTCATTACGCTCGACCAGCGGGGGGCGCATAGTGCAAGCCTAGGGTTCGGTGGAAAAAAATTCAGAGGTTCGGCAGAAACCGAACCCGTCAAAAAGCCCAGTATTCGGCCGAATCCAAACCCGAATCCTGGATTCGGTGCATCCCTACATAGAATACCTGGATGACCTACTCAATTAGCTGAAATAAGCAGTAAACAACAGAGCCTTTATTTTAAACATATCATTTGCTATCAGATTTCAACGTGCATAGTTCATTTTGCAACCAATATTATCCTCTATTCCTGTAGCTGAAACAGTAGAGCATTGTGCTCGCAATGCCAAGGTCATAGGTTTGATTGCCAAGAAGGGCATGAACGGATCATACGTATACCTTGAATGCAATGCTTAGCATCTGCAAAATGCATAAATGTACATAAGATAAGATTTAAAAAACAAAGAATCTCTAAATGTAATATATAAAGCTGTTCCCAGAACATCTGAACGGAGCAGCAGTAATGATGATGGAATACAGTGCCGTGCGCCTGCCGCCTGCTTGCAGAGATAATCACACGACTTAAAGAGTGTAATGAGATGAAATCCCTGCCTTTATGATGTTCAGCTGATCCAAGCGCTCATGCATACCGTTCACTTAACCATATGACTATGAGGATTTCAACACTAGCCTGTGGAGGAACAAATCAAACAATCTTTAACAATAGACATTGTGCAAGAACACAACGTGGTGTATAAGATAGTCGTATACAAATGAGTGTCGCAACAGATCATGAGCAGCTCTTCCTGCAAATGACGAGTCTATTTTAAAGCTGCAAGTCTTCGCCAGCATTTTCATTTCTCCAAATCTACTTTTGTAGATTTCCTATATGAGTAGTGTGCTTAAATGCATGGTAGGAAAAAAAGCTTTTAATTGGGTGAAAAATCACACAGAATCAGCCAGAAAACAGCTGGCTAAACACAAAAATGGCCTTCTTGTTTTATGAAATCTAACTTCAGTTCAAATGCATGATTCAGGCCACACGAAGCCAGAGCTTTGCCTATCCAATCTTTTTTCCCCTCGTCTCAAGAAATATCCATGTACACACGAAACCACTGAAACCGACTCAAAACGATGTAGTACACATGGCAGGCCAGTATGTGGTGCAGTAATTCTGCCACAGAAATGCACTAAAAACAGAGAAGAAGAGTTGTGGCTAGAAGGGGTACAGCAATGATAGGAAGTGAGGCAAAATCTCACAATAAAATAATAAATAAATGTGCTACTTACCAGATGTGTTTTATTAACGCCTACACCTACCCCAACCCTAAACCTACCCTTTCAATAATGCAAACACAGTCATTAAATGACGAAATATTGATGTGCGCATGCCCAGTGCCTGTAGTTGTATCCCTTCTAGTCTTTACCATGCAGGACGTGGTGTGATGAAATCACCGTTTCCAAAAATATACAGATTGGCTGTACACACGAAAACGCAAGGGTGTCGTTTTTAAGGGATGCACCGGTTGACCGGCCAAAAATCGGAACCGGCCGGTTTTTGATTCTAGCGCGCGATCGGCAACCGGCCGGTTTTCTTTGTATTTTTCTGCCGATTTTTCCGGAAGTGCGCCCGCAAGCACATACGCCTATATTGCAATCATTCGCGTTCATGTCACTTGTGGGCTGAAAACGGAAACTGGACAACTGAGGCAAGAGACGAGGCACTTACCTCTCCACGCCTTGCACAAGCATAAATAGTGGGCGTTTGTTCAGCTCAGCTTCTCACGTGTTGGATCGGATGAGAAATGAAAGACTAACTTGTGTCAAAGCCGAAATGCTTCTTTTTGTAACGAAGAACATGCATGCACTTTTGAAATGAAATACTATCAGTTCTGTATAGGATGATACATTTTATTTTACCTTAAAATTACATTGACATTTACATTTTGGAACAATATTTTATATACTTCGGTTTTATTTAATTTCACTGGTAAAGATTTTTTTCTTTACACTGAATTTAAAAACAAATGCTGATTTAAGTAACATCTGTTTGGATTGCAGAATATGCAGTTGTTGCCTTTAATGTCACATAAGTTCAACCCAATTTAATTTCCCGTTGATTTCAGATTGCGGACTTGTTTTCATTGGCCAAAAGGCAATTTAGCCTGTTAAATACCAAATAAACATCTTGTTCATGTATACTTTCGTTCTTTTATTGTGCAAAAAAATATCGGCCATAAAATCATGATCGGTGCATCACTAGTCGTTTTCAGATTTATCCACTCCGCGACCTGGTTTAAAAAAAATGCTGGATCCATGTGGACGCTGATACGATACAATTTTTTTACGTATACAGCTTCCGTGTGGACAGGGCCTCAGACCTGCTAATTCACTATTACCACCTTTCCACCGACACATCTGGTACCGAACAAAAAAACTAAATACAAAACAAAAATACAAAACTAATTTACTCCAATTATAGTCATCAAATCTCATGCAGATGCACCAGATTCTTTATTTGCCTGTCCATAATTTTTTTATTTTTCATGATTTTTACTAGTGACCATTCATAATAATAGCCCTGCTGATGTTCTGCATCAGTGTCTAGAGGTCATGGATACAGTTACAGTATTAAGCGTAATATCCGTGACAGAAAATATACATATATATTCCCACAGTGGTCTCCTCTTTAAAATAAACAGATCTATAGTGTCAGTTCTGCATCTGATTTCGACGTGTCCTCTTCCTGTTTATGCCCAGAGGGAACAGGCTGTTCATTTGTCCCTTCTGTCCTACAAGACACTCAATAGCGAATCTTCCAAAGTGGTTCAACTCCACAATCACAATGATTTTCAGCAGGGGGACAAGTTGCAATTTGATAAAGAATTAGTTTTGTGTTCCAATAACAACTAAAGGGTTGAGAAATGACATGAGGGTGATTAAATATTGACAGATTTCTTGACTGGATTTAGAGCTCTATAAATGCTGACGAACAATTTCACGCTAGAAAAAATCATGGCTCACTGAATTTTCCCAAATCATTATGCTTCACATTTTCAGTCTGCCTGTATAATAAACCTCCATATGTACAAGAGTGAAGAATCTCAAAAAACCTGCATCTGTGGCCCAAGCTTTTAACTCTGCAAATACTTTCAAAAAGAATGTGGAGTCAGTCATGCCTCAGCAAGAGATTCAAAATCATCAGCACTTGTCAAAACAAGCCTGTGCCGAGACCCTCTGTAGTTACTGTCAAAGTGCAGTGCAGCACAAATATGAAGCAGTACTACAGTTGGGCTTTCAGTGTGACTAAACTAGATATGCATCTTGACGTTTATATATTTTCTCAAATTCATAATAATATTCATATTTGTATCTTTATGTTGATTTTAAAATGTCCATGGACACGTTGTTGACTTAATGTTGTAATGTGATTAACTAGAGCTGGTTGGTTGTTTGAACTAGTGTGAATCTCACAAAAAAGAACATTTTTGGGTTATATTTCACCTGAAAATAAACAAAGCATTAAGAAATGATATTATAAACCAAAAAATGGGGCCTATTACTAGGACTTATATAAATTTTATATAATTAAACAATTTAGTAATATAAATAAATAATTTATATAAATTATATACATTTCTATTCTTATATCATGAAAACTAAGCACATTTATACATTTGACAGATCCTTTTATCCAAAGTAACTTACACCGCACTTAAGTATAGGCCACATTTTATCCGGTTTTTATCAGGTTTTGCAAACATTCTGTACCATGATGGCAGTGTGTTGTTCTGCCTTGATTTTATTGCTGATATAAATAAATAAAAACTTTTTTTTTTTCTCACTAATATTGTAATTGACTGTGAACGCAATGAAAAATAATGAGAATAATTAATTTGTTCTGCTGAACACAAAAGAAGATATTTTGAAGAATGTTTGTAACCATCTGTATATTTATTCACTGTACATATTCACCTGTAAATTCAGTTCTGTTTATAGTAATAACCATCTCTCTATTTATACATATTTATATATATTCAGTACATATCCATGTCCTGCACTTACACAACCACTGTATATCCTGCACTTGCTGCTATTGCACTTCTGGTTAGACCTAAACTGCATTTCGTTGCCTTGTACTTGTACTTGTGTAATGACAATAAAGTTGAATCTAATCTAATCTAATCTAACCAAGCAGACCCAAGCAGCCATTGACTCCCATAGTAGGGAAAAAAAATACTATGGTAGTCAATGGTTGCTCTATCTGCTTTGTTACAAACATTCTTCAAAATATCTTCTTTTGTGTTCAGCAGAACAAAGAAACTCATACAGGTTTGGAACAACTTGAGGGTGAGTAAATGATGACAGAATTTTCATTTTTGGGTGAACTATCCCTTTAATTCAAGGGCCGGATTATCAAATTAAAAAGTTGAGGTGGGCCAGGGGTTGGTGGAGGTTAGACATAACAGTTTCGATAAAAAGCTAAAGTAAACCTAAAAAAAGTATTGTATTTATATTTACTTGGAAATGTGGTAACCAATAGTATGCAGATATAATAAATAAAAACTTAATTTACAGCTGTGTACAACTACTTTCCTCGGAACAAATATTGAATTATACAAGCTCATAGCTATTGGTAAGAATTATTTTATAATTATTATAGGCTTAAATGAAAATATTCTGACAGTGAGACTTGGTAATCACTACCACAGTCAAATGATATTATGAATCTATATGTTAAAAACACCTAAACACAGGTAAAAACTATACACACCTTCACAAAGAAACTGTCATAATGTCATAACAAAAATGAATTATATATTCCCCTACCCACCTAATAAATCTAATGCAATGTGAATGATTATAAAATGGTATTCAATAGAAAAATATTCCACATTTCTGTCCAAACCATGGTAAATTACTACAGTACATTTATGGTAAATGTTTGTAAGCGTGGCGATTTAACAGTCTTCTATTGTTCTTCTATTGGCAGTGCTTCTGTTTTCCTCATCAGTCTTGTTGGGAATGTTGAGGCAGTTTCATCATTTAAAACTAGTTTAATCATCGAGTGATTTGTGGTTTGTAACAGAAAGGTGTGTGTTGAATAACGCTTCCCACTGGATGTCACAGCGCTGTTTAATAATGGTGTCCAGGGAGTAAAGGCAACTCCTTTAAGCTTGCGTTTTCCACTGGGCCATGCTGCGATGTACAAAGTAAACTAGTGAGACAACTGAAATCAGTGCTATTTGTTCTCTATTTGTTGTTATTGACCGATAAATCTCTTCAGATGATTCAGTGACAGAGCGGTCCGAACAAATCTGAATCGTTTCAGACCATTATGCAAGTGCGTTTGGCAAATTCATGTCAAAGAAAGAATTGAGCCAAAAGAATGATTAATTCACAAATGATTGGTATCGCTGGTTCAGTCGACAGAAATATGGGACACACATAATAAGTGCTGAAAACGTTTCTCAAGCCAGTCGTAGCGAGTATGATACACGCAGTGTGTATAGCCGTAGAGCTGCAGGCGCCACTGCGTCCACGTATCTAACCAAATCTAGCCGCACCACCAGGAAAAGTGGAGGAGAGAGGTTGGGATGCCCTCGGGCCAGATGGAGATGACTGGCGGGCCGGATTTGACCCACCGGCTGCCAATTGAATAGCCCTGCATTACAGTAATGAGAAATGTAACAAGAAACAACTGAAATTAACCTCAAATATATCTTTATAGTCTTTAAAGGATTAGTTCACTTCAAAATCAAACATTTCCTGATATTTTACTCACCCCCATCTCATCCAACATCCAAATCAATGCAGTTTCAAATGAAGGGCTTCAGAGGCTCTGCTCGATCCCAGACGAGGAATAGGGTCTTATCTAGCCAAACCATCGGTCATGTAAAAAAATAAAAATGTATATACATTTTTTTACCTAAATTGCTCATCTTGCGCTGCTCTGAGTCGTGCCACGGATTCATGCGTAATCGCATCAGAAAGGTCACGCTAGACGTAGGCAGAAGTACCGCCCCAAGCGAACGTGCGAGGACTAATACAAATGCCCTTTCCCAAAAAACACTCCATCTTCAACTTCAAAATCGTCCGACATCATTGTTTTATTGTCGTCTTCGCATGTGCGCTTTGTAAACACAGGGGCGGTACTTCCACCTACGTCTAGCGCGGCCTTTCCGACATGATTGTGCAATCCTTGGCAGGTCGCAGAGCAGCGCAAGATGAGCAATTTAGGTTCAAAAACCTAATGGGGTTTTGGTTTCCTTGCCACTGTTGCCTCTGGCTTGGCGTGCTCAGTTGGGGACACTAAATTTTTAAACTAAACAATCGAAATAAATCTAATTAATAAACTAAATTAACCATATAAACTAAATTACTGATCTAATTATTGATCTAAAGCCCACACTGTCACCGTATGGAAATTGAAATGAACTGATGACATCAAATTGCTATACAGCTTAATTAAATTATGCTGCATTATTTTCCTGTTTAACACTGTAAAGCTGCTTTGAAACAATCTACATTGTTAAAAGCGTTATATAAATAAAGTTGACTTGACAAAAGTATATACATTTTTATTTATTTTTGAAAATGACCAATAGTTTCGCTAGATAAGACCCTATTCCTCGTCTGGGATCGAGCAGAGCCTCTGAAGCCCTTCCTTTGAAACTGCATTGATTTGGACTTTCAACATTTTGGTTGCCATTGAAGTCTATGATGGGGAGAAAAATCCTGGAATGTTTTCCTCAAAAAACTTAATTTCTTTTTGACTGAAGAAAGAAAGACATAAACATCTTGGATGAGATGGGGGTGAGTAAAATATCAGGACATTTTCATTCTGAATTTAACCAAAAGTTGCCTTTATTTATAAAGCACTTTATGAAATCCTAATTGTTTAAAACAATTACATTTTTAAATACATTTTTTTTAGTTCTTTGATTTTTGGGCATGTTCTTGAGAGATTCACCCTCAAACCCTTAACTGAAGAACTTCCAGAAGAAATTGACTAAGGAAATCAGGCTCCTGAAAAGGTGGACATCACCGTTCAGCTCTACTGAGAGCGAATGGCAAATCGCTACTCGCTGTGCATCAATGATATGGGCAATGCGTGAAGGCCTTGGACGATTCCCTGTCTACCTGATTTAAAGCTGTCTGTTAGAGACACAGTGAAAAAAGTAAGACAGGATTGATGTCCATGTCAAATGTGCAGGACACAGCGGCAGAGTGGGACATTCACTATCGATTACTGGATCCATGGGCGGTATTTGCGCATGCACATAGACTTCATAAAACAACTCATCTGTGTGAGATCTTCCTGATGACCCAGTCAAACTGAATCTAAGGCGTGTGAAATTAACTGTGAGCTGCTGACTCAGAAACATCACCGGCTGCTGGAGAACACACTGAGAAGGACAAACTTGGACTGAGCAGGTTGATGGTACACAAAGTGTGACAGTAGAAAGAAATGAGAGATTGTGCTATACTGCTTATACAGCATTAGATGCATTTGCATTATTTGCATACAAGAAAAATAGGCTGAAACTGCTCGCAATGCTGCAAGTGTGAATGCAGTCACCTGAAATGAATTGCTTAAAGGGATAGTACAACTTTTTTCCCCTTCCAAACACGCATGACTTTCCATCTTTCTATGATATTTTGAAAAATGTTGGAGTCTAAACAACACTGGACCACACTGACACACACACACACACACACACACACACACACACACACACACACACACACACACACACACACACACGTATTCTTCAAAATATCTTTTGTTTTCTGTACAAGAGAGTCATACAGGTTTGGGATGGCATTAGACGGGTGAGTAAATGATGCCAGAAATGTAAATTTTTGGGTGAACTGTCATTTTAAATGTTCCTTGAATGGATGAATGAATGAATGAATTAATGAATGAATGAATGAATGAATGAGGCATTAATACAGTGCTTTCATATGCATACACCCCAAAGTGCTTTACAACTATGTCAGGGGTCTCTCCTCGACCACCACCAGTGTGCAGCATCCGCTTGGATGTTGCGACGGCAGCCACAGTACAACGGCGCCAGTGCGCTCACCACACACCAGCTATAGGTGGAGAGGAGAGAGGGCCTTAGGCATCAGGCGTGTGTGTGCATGTGATGTGAGAGATATACTGCGAGTGGCGCAGAAATTGTCGAAAGCTCTTTGAGCCCCAAGTGGAACGGAGCCAGTCCTGAGAGTAATGCAGAAGGGAAGGGAGGCGGTTTATCCATTAAGAAGTGGAGTTCGAACTGCTGAGGCAGCACATCGGGACACACCAGCCAACCCGACTACTGACCCATTCCCAAACCGAGTTCAAGTCCAAGCTACACTTAATGCGGCGTTTCCCTGATGTCAGCCAATTCCCACTGAGAATTTGTTTTTTTCTCCCCATCTTTGCACTAGTTGCACTGATTGACCTTTAGATGTTTTTATTGTCATCAGCTCGAAAATAATCGTTTTAAAAGTGATTATAGTTGTGGTATGGATTCTGCTATTCTATTACATTGAGAACGATTTTTAAATATATCTTTATTGTTATCGTCCTTGGTGTGAACGTGCCTTAACCAGTTTTAAATGAGTTTTAAAGTGTAAATGCACCAAATCGCATATTTTTGCTCAGTTTGTGTCTCTGATTAAAATAGTGTGAGCTCCATATTCTCACTATATCATACATACAAGACTGATGAATCAAATGATACGCAACAAAAAAGACTATTTAAAATAAAAAAATATATTTAGTCAGACTTCAATAAACTTGTTTTTTTAGTCTAATGACAAGATTTTACACGCACAAAGTGTTTAATGCACACGTTCTCAATATTAATGACGCAATATATATCAGCCAGATTGGTATCGGATGATCACAGTATTAAAATATTGGTTATCTGTATCTAACCATGCCATAAATTAACTTGCACAAAGTTAACTAACTTGCGTTCAAAAAGCATGTCTCAAGTCCCAGTGAACCGGAAGTTGCAACTGATTTTATTTCAGTGCTGTCACGTATTTCCAAGCGAAACGGAATATTGAATAGAGGGCAGGGTTTTACTTCAGCGCTCCTCCTCTCCCTCTCACGCTCATAGCAGACTAACGGTTGGAGGGGAGTGGTTAAGGATATTCAAACCCAAGCCGTCGCATAGTCGTCATCGGAAAGGGAACGCCATTCCAGACCGGAAGTTACTTTTCAGATTTTGATTAAAGATTACCACGGCAAACAATTTTTTTTATGTGTTAACTTGCACGGATTAATTGTTCACCCTAATGGTGCGTTCACACCGGACGCGATTCGCGCTAATCGCGCGAAGGTGGACGCTTGAACATTTTGAGTTTACTCGCTTCATTCGCGCGTGAAATTCGCGCGAATCGCGCGTGAAATTCGCGCGAATCGCGTGTGACAACTACACAACAGACACGAATTCGCGTCATGGGAGGGGCTTCTATTTGAGCCTAGATGAGCCAGCTCGTCTCGGTCACTTTACGTCTTTTTTGTAAAAAATACTACTATTAATGTGTGACAAAACGTAGTTTAAAGACTTTTTCAGGCGATAATATAGTTGTTTAAAGCTCAAATCTGTGGTTAATTTATAAAAAGAGTGCCTATTTGAGCATTTTATCTGGCGTTTTCGGAGTTGTGAGATCCAGGGGATCAGTGACATTCCACGCTCATTTACCCGGGGAGACCCGCCTTTCCTCGGCTAGTCCTTCTCACATTTGCCGTTGGCTCTGGCTCTTTTTTTATGCTCCTGTCTCGTTGTGAAATGGCTCACAATGGCTCACAATAACTCACTTTCTTCCAAGCAAGATCCTTTTTATTCCTTTATTCCTTTTATTCCTGTTCCTGTAGTGATAGGATGATGTATCATACAGCTCCGGGTATCCACATACGGCCACGATAATCTTGTCCTCCATTGTTGTTCGGATTTCTGCCTCCGCTTGTAAATGCGTCACTACTAGAGCAAGCTCGTGATTGGTTAACGCGGCGCGAAATATCCGCCAGAGTTCAGATTTTTCAACTTGAGCGAATCGCGCGTTCAAAACGCTCAATTCGCGTCATTCGCGCCGCCTCAATCGCGCGAATCGCGCCGCAGAATGCCATTTCGCGTCTCTGCATTGACTTAACATGTAAATCACTCGCGCGAATCGCGTCCGGTGTGAACGCACCATAAGACCTGTAATGTGGGCTAACAAAGTAAATAAGATCGATTTTGATTTCATGAGGACTTTAAGTGAATGTGCTTTGGACATCTGTGATGGTCTGAATTCAGATGCAAAAGCATGCAATGGAGATGTGCATGCTTTCATTCCCTCAGTCATGCACTGTCCATCAAAACAACACTGGACAAGACCGCTGATGCAGCACAGTGTATTGTAAGTCATTTACATAAGGTAAACATCGACCGACGATTGGTCAACTAGCAAAAATGTGTAGATGTGGAAGCCTAAGACATAACAACTGCTATCACCCTGCTACCATGTGCTACCACCCTCAAACAGAAACGTTAGTGCACAATAGCAATCATTCACCAGCTAGTAGGCGAAGCCGTTCCGCTAAAGGGGGACGCACAAAGCCTGTTGAGTCAAAGTCAAGTCAGAGAAAAGCAGAGAGCGAAGGGGAGCCACAACAAACACTTCCTGGCTTTCATTTAAAGTGAGAGTGAAGGGAAAGGAAGGCAGTGTGTATTTAATGTACACACAGTTTGGCTCGCTCTCTGTTTATGTGTGTGTTTTACTGAGTGTGGACAGTATGAACATGGACCACCTGTCAGGTGTCCTGAGTTCATGCATGACCGGCAGAGGACTTTTTTTTTTTAAACCACAGCGATGATGATCCAAACGACTGGATCTGGTTTCATTGGTGGTTTGGCAACGGTCTAGATTTCTGTCAACAGATTTGTAGGACATCATTAGCTATAAAAGACAACATGAAGTTAAACTAGGGCTGACGACGCATAAAATGATTATAATGCTGAAGGTGAGGTACAACGCCCATTTCTTTATTAAATAACTTACAAAGTAATTTGAAATGTTCTGTAAGACACAAGTTCACATATACTCTTACACATGAACACACGTCTTCCTCAACTGCTTACATAACTACTATATTTGCTAGTATACTCACCAAGACGGGCATGTTGACATTTTTTGTGTGAATTTGTCCGTTCAAGCGCAAGACTTGAAAGAGAACTCAATATTTGTGCATTATCTGCGACTCGCTTCAGATGTGCAAAGCTGCGCACACACACACACCGTTTCACAGTGCGTTCTTTCGTGTCTTGCTCTTGAATGTTTGCAAGGCTTAAATTAATTTAGTTTAACAGTAGTGGTGTAACGGATCACAAAACTCACGGTTCGGATCGCATTACGGATCGGATCAGAAAAAAGGGGGAGGAGACCTTTTTATTTGCTTTCCATTTATTACATGAAAGCTTTTGGCTCTCGTGCCACAGTGCCTACATACCGTTACAGTTTCGTCCACCACCCTTCTTCCGTCATCATTATATTTTACGGGGAAACCAAAATGCTCTCATACATGCGATTTGAATGATGCGGGAGGCTTTTTAAGTTCTTCTGCTCCTCCGTTAGCCATTGTTGACGGAATATGCCCTGTTCACGTGAACACATGACTGCTGTGTGTAGTTTCACTGAAACTCAGCATCGAGTGTAAAGGAACAAAATTACTTAAAAAAAGTTTTTAAAAAAACTATATTTTACTCTGCGATCGCTAAACAATTAAGATTAATCTGCAAGTTTTAAAAAAAAGCGCAATAAATCCACGTGCGTGCCGAACCGTGGGTCGTGATCCCAACTGTGATCCGTTACACCACTATTTAACAGAAATGCCAGCATGTGGTGTTCAACACCCGGCTGATGACGTGACGTGAGAGTCACGTTCGAGCATTCGCTCACATACAAGAGTAGGCCTGCTGCGATTGGTCGATACAATCGACTGCGTCGACGCTGTTAATTAGTCGACGTCAATATTTTTAGTCGACTAGGAAAGTTGGGTACGATATGAAATTGTATTAGTACCGGTACTTTCAAAATGACAGCACTCTAATAAGAGCAGTATTTCTTAATTTGCATCAATGTGTTTAACCCTAAAACAATGAATTGTAAGTTCTGTCATATTATTCAACGACTTTTACAGTTTTTTGCCATGGTATTGATTCAGTATTGGTATTGAGGTACTTTAGTCTGGTTAGTATCATATCAAAGTCATAATTTTGGTATCGTGACAACACTATTCTATATAAAAAGTATTTGCTGATATGCTCTTTTTTTTGTTATGTTGGTTTACAAATTTGTACATTTGTACATTTTTACTCTTTTAGTTTTACATTTTGTCAAGGGCTTGTTTACATTTATACTTTTTTATATATAGTACACTACTGAAGGCCAACGTTGCAAGTTAAATGAAATGTTTTTAAGTAAAATTGTTGAAAATTATTGTGATAAATTAGTCGATTGATTAAACGATTTAAAAATAGTTGTTAGTGGCAGCCCTATACAAGAGTGACTGTTTTGTCCACGCTTTTTGATCATCGCTGTTGTAATGTATTGGGAAGCCAGAATGTGTATCCATTAGGGGTGTAACGGTACATGTATTCGTATTGAACCGTTTCGGTACAGGGCTTTCGGTACGGTGCACGCGTGTACCGAACGGTTATGAATGTAATCTTTAACAGTTAACAGTCGGCTTGTTGTAAGCGCGGAACACACTTCAATCCGAGTTCCCACACGAACATATTAAGTATTCAGTCCATTTTATCACGAAATTCAAACGATAAATGCCGTTTTAACGCTCTTTAATGTGACGTGACTGATAGACGCATATCAGTTCAACTTAAAGCGGTGGCGCGCGAGTCAATGCGATCATCTCTTCCTAAAGAATAAACATAAATTAATACATCTTAAGGTATGTTGAGGATACATTACAACTTACTTAAATGTATCATATGTCGTGTAATCGCTCCATCTGTGTTTCAACCGCGGAAAGACAATAAAACAGCTTGTAAACAATGTCATGCAGAATCACGTTTACTCAGAAGTCATTCAGTGTCCACAGCTGTTAGCTCACTAGAGAAATCAACTCTTTCACTGAATACATGCACTATATTAGCCGTTATATTCATTATATTAGCCGTTATATATTCATTATATACTACTTAGCCTGTTAGTGATGTCTTGTTTATTTAATGTATGTTTAAATAAACCTGTCATGAAAATTACAGCCACTAAATGATTATATTTCAACAACGAATAAAAATAATTAGATTTAGAAGTTAATGCAAAAACTGCCTTATGTGAAGCTTATGAGTGTTGATTATTATATCTAAAAATAAATAGCAACTGAATTTAGGCTAATAGTTTGGGCTCTGTTGTTAATCTTTAATAGCTATATGTAAGTAAGGGCTCCCTATATAGTTTACAGCATTATCTTTAAGAAACTTTTAGTTATAATTTAATTCATTTAAGGACAGAAACAATTTTTTTCATTAAACAACTGTTGAATAAAAATTAATAAAAAAGCAATTTTGTAAAACTGCTATACCGAATCCATACCGAACCGGGACTTCAAAACCGAGGTACGTACCGAACCGTCAGTTTTGTGTACCATTACACCCCTAGTATCCATCTACATAAACGTACAATATAGATGCGTCATCAGATTTGAGATGAACCGCAGTGCAAGTCCGTGCCGAACCGTGAGTGGAGAACGGTACAGTTCGATTTTTTTTTACAGAGAACCGTTACAACCCTAGTATGTAGATAGAAATGGCTCATTCTAAGGTAATAAAAACGTAACGGTTCATTATGTAAGGTCTTTATGCACCACTGAAAACATAGTTCCTCATAAATAGTACACACTGCACCTTTAAATGAGAACAAATCAACATGCATGGGTTATGTGAAACTAAAAAAAGAGAAGAGAAAATCAACACTGCACAACAAACTCACTGAAGTCTGTGGAATCATATTGCATTAAAAAAAAAAAATCAAACATCACAAATTCAGTTTACATTTGTGTAGTTGTGCATGCATATAATTACAATTCTGAAACGCATTCACAAGAAGTGATGTCAGCTCATTAATAAGAGCGTTTTCATTCTTGTGTGTGTAAAAAGATCTCTATCAAAACGCCATGTCTTGAAAATAAATTATTTTGCAATTAATAATTGAATAATTTGTGTCTCGGAAAATAAACCCTATTTTTGCCCAAACGTTTAATTTAAAATATATTATTATTTGTATAATATATTAAAACAGCATGTCAATATTACACTGATCAACACTGAAACATGCACTGGTTTTTCTATACAGTTCACATTCTCTTTTAACACTGCAAAGTTAATTAAAAGAAATAGTTTAAATAGAGCTCTAGACTATGATCATGAGACGACACCGAGATTTTGCCTCCAGGTTTGATACAAATGGAAAGTCTGTTATAGGCAGGATTCCCCCGTGCTTTTTGATAATAGAAAGTGAAGACAAGTCTCACATCCCCTTTAAAAACTCCCTTCTTGATCTCATCCACAGTTGGTTAGAAGTCATACCGGCCAACGTTTAAAGATTAACTTCGATCACCAGTAAGAGCCTGTTACAGAATTAAAGTTCAATCCAGGCCACGACCATGAATTCTATCCCAATAACTGACTGCCTCACCTGCCTTTTCACCGGATTTAAATAGTCTTGTGTAAGAAAAAATGAATGGCCAATACTAAGCATCAGCAGCAATCTCATGAAAACAGAGCCGCAGTTTTACCCCACAACAGTTTTTCCCGCGCATGTGCATTTCGTCGTGAGAGTTTTATGTCGTCGAGATGCATGTTACAGCACTGGAAGGGAATAATTTCCTGACGTTTTCAAAATGCTCTTCTTGCACTTATTCATGTCAGAGGTTAGGGACAACAAAACCGCTTTGTATAATTGCGCTTGTATAATTTTATAGTTAGTGATCAATGGTAACGGTAAAATAATGGCATGTTTAAAATGTAAATTGAATAAATCAATGTAAATTCAATTGTATTCTAGGTTATGTCTCCAACAAATTATTAAAGGTCCCGTTCTTCGTGATCCCATTGTTCAAACTTTAGTTAGTGTGTAATGTTGCTGTTAGAGCATAAATAATACCTGTAAAATTATAAAGCTCAAAGTTCAATGCCAAGCGAGATATTTTATTTAACAGAAGTTCCCTTTCAAAGCCTACAGCGAACGGCTGGCTTGGACTACATCCTGGTACTTCCTTCATAAATTACGTCAGTAGAACAGACTAACCTCCGCCCACAAGAATACGCGAAAAAAGGGGGCGTGGTCTTGTTGCTGTCCCACGTGGAGAAGAGGACGTGTCGCGTGGAGAAAAGGAATTGTTGAGTTTGAGTGTGTTTGTTGAGTTTGAGTGTGTTTGTCGCCATGTCGTCGAGACGCTGTTATTTTCATCCCGGAGTCAAATCACCTTTGTTTGGCTTTCCCAGGGACGCTGTAGAGATCATTAAGCGCATATATCTCCCGTTAAGAGGCGTGACCTTTCCACGTGCGCTAAGCTGCTGTCAAATCACAACACGGGAACCGCTGGCACAATCAGAACTCGTTACGTATTTCTGAAGGAGGGATTTCATAGAATAAAGGAAGTCATCAGCCGTTTTTAGGACAGTGAAAACAGCGGTGTACAGATAAGTAAATTGTGTGAAAAATACTGGGGATTTTTACACGCGAAACATGAACACATGTTATATTGCACACTGTAAACACTATCAAAGCTTCAAAAAAACACGAAGAACGGGACCTTTAATATGCTCACACTTTCAGCCTGTTTGAAATTAAGTTTAATTTGTGTTCAAATTTATGCATTTACCCAGTGGCGTAACTTTGCTTTGAAAAGTGGTGGGGACACCACACAACTCGTTTTGCTATGTGTTTATTTAATAACCGAATTTACTTGGGGACTGAGTTCAGAGTAATTTTCACTTTGATGTACACATGCATCACATTCACAAATTATTCTATAAACATCCAATAAGCAAAACGTAACATTCACAACACATCTAGGGTAACGTTAGCATAATATCAATCAAAATACGCAAGATAGATATGGCGAACTTACCATTTCATAGTCAGCTCAGCTGCAGTGTATTCATTAATTGCACAATTCTTGTGTGTGAGTGTATTACGATTCAATCTACTTCGAATTACTTGCATATTTTCTCTTAAAGGTCCCGTTCTTCGCGATCCCACTGTTCAAACTTTAGTTAGTGTGTAATGTTGCTGTTAGAGCATAAATAATACCTGTAAAATTATAAAGCTCAAAGTTCAATGCCAAGCGAGATATTTTATTTAACAGAAGTTCCCTTTCAAAGCCTACAGCGAACGGCTGGCTTGGACTACATCCATGTACTTCCTTCTTTAATTACGTCAGTAGAACAGTAGAACAGATTAACCTCCGCCCACAAGAATACGCGAAAAAGAGGGCGTGGTCTTGTTGCTGTCCCACGTGGAGAAGAGGAAGTGTCGCGTGGAGAAAAGGAAGTGTTGCGTTTCAGTGTGTTTGTCGCCATGTCGTCGAGACGCTGTTATTTTCATCCTGGAGTCAAATCACCTTTGTTTGGCTTTCCCAGGGACGCTGTAGAGATCATTAAGCGCATACATCTCTTGTTAAGAGGCGTGACCTTTCCGTGCAAGTTACGTGCGCTAAGCTGCGGTCAAATCACAACACGGGAACCGCTGGCACAATCAGAACTCGTTACGTATTTCTGAAGGAGGGACTTCATAGAACAAGGAACATAAGCCGTTTTTAGGAGAGTGAAAACAGCGGTGTACAGATGAGTAAATTGTGTAAGTAAATTGTAAGTAAATTGTGTTTTTTTACACGCGAAACATGAACACGTTATATTGCACACTGTAAACACAATCAAAGCTTCAAAAAAACACGAAGAACGGGACCTTTAATACCAGCAACAACGAGATTTAATATTCATCGTTGGACGATGAAAAGCTTCTGACCGGCGGAAAAATGTGTTAAATGAATGAATTAGATTATGAAGAATGACGATTTGTAGATCGCACTTTTGCTTTAATACACACCTTCCGCAATCTATTTTTCAATTACTTTTAAAAAGTGGTGGGGACACGTCCCACCCATCCCACTCGCAAATTACGCCTATGCATTTACCCCAGAATGAATCAACCTGAGGAATTAGAGTTATCTTGACTTTAGACTAATAATTACCCTTTGAATGTCTATTTGAAAGTTTGTTATACCAGGGTTTGAAATATAAAGTGTGTTTATTATACCAGACTGTTCGTTTTTTGGAGGGAAAACGTAAAAGATTAAAGTGTTCATGCATACACAAGCATTGTTTTATTTCAGTAAAGGAGCCTGAAGGCCTGCGAGCAACAGCATATGCAAAAAATAACAGCAGAAGCAACAGTAACTATTAGATCGTTTTAGGACAGAACAGTAGTGAAACTGCGCATGCGCGGGCAAAATTGCTGGGGTGAAACTGTGGCTCTGCAGACAGATATTATTGCCATATTTCACTTCAATATCAAAGAGCAAGAAAAGAATACTTATTGTACAACCGTTATGATTTTTTGCTCTGAAACATTATTAAACATGACAAAATCAATGCATCTGGACGTTTAATAGTGGGTATAGCTTTCCCGTAGCTCAAACTGTATGGCATGGTGGTATATGCAAATATATGCAAAAACATGCTATAAGCAACGCCATGGTCATGAACTGAAAAATAGTGTGAATGCATGAATTGAAAAAAATGAGATCTGTGAGTCAAAAGTGCATAATGCAAACGAAACTTACATTTGAATACGACCATGTTTCCTGAGAATCAGAATAGCATGTCACCGCTGTTTATGAAACGCCAGATTACTGAACAGGTTCTCAGAAGCACAACAACAATAAGACCCGCATGACGTACTCGGAAATAACTATCTGTCACATGCATCTCCACACCTGTTCAGAGAACTTCCTGACCACATTAAGGCTCCTCAGTACATGCGTCTCCTACCACTGTTGCACCAGCAAGTTACCATGCATCTGTAAGACACGGCTTGCATATACAACATCTTCCAGAGGAAAAAAGGTTCATCACATCCTTCTATAAGCTCACCAGATTGCTTCAACCAACCCGTATTTTGGAAACCACTAGATTAGTTTAACCTAATAGGTGGTGGTGAGACCTAGTGGCTAACTAAAGGTTAGGTTCAATCTCCACAAGGGTTGATAGCACTGTGAACTTGATCACGACACAAGCTGGGAAGTTGAATAATAACAAACATGACCTTGACACCTACACTTAATAACCTCTCAAACTTATATAGCAGGTCACTTATTACATTTGCACATGCTTTGTGTGTCAACTCCCCATAAAACAGGTTAATTATGTCACATCAACTACAAATAACTACCTTTTTATGTAGCTGACTTATAAATTATGACCAGTATTGAAGAAAAAAATATTAATGACTCAACTTTTAACATCCATGGAATCATTTCTATTGCACAAAAGTTTAATTATAGTGGGGAAAGGTTTGATAGATTAAAATGTTCTTCACACTGAGACAAATAATTGTTCACTGAAAGGTTTACTTATATGTCATCTCTGCGGAAACCCCCTTTATTTCCACAGGTTTGACACTGGTTAAACTGACACTGGTTAAACTGACACTGGTTAAACTGACACTGGTTAAACTGACACTGGTTAAACTGACACTGGTTAAACTAACACTGGTTAAACTGACACTGGTTGAACTGACACTGGTTAAACTGACACTGGTTAAACTGACACTGGTTAAACTGACACTGGTTAAACTAACACTGGTTGAACTGACACTGGTTAAACTGACACTGGTTGATGCTCAGGTTGACTAGATCCTGTAGAAATCAGTTTATTTACCTCCGAAGAGATGAGGCGACAGGTGAGCAGGTAAAGATCCGATCAACAGTCTCGGAGTGCCGGTTGACCGCTCTCTCTCTCCGCCGTTCTCCTCCGGTGTGCTGTTACCGGACTCTTGGGAACTATACGCTCCGGAGTTCGGTATATTAATGCCCGACTGAGGTCGCGCGCCCGGGCCACCGGTGCCACCACCGACGGAGCGCGTCCTGGCGCCGATATAGTGAGAGGCCACTGCCGCTGATGATGAAGACGACGATGAGGATGTAGCACCTGAGGTGCTGTTCGCGTGATATCTCATCGCCGCCGTTCTGCCGCTACTCGACGATGTGCCCGACGGGAGATCCGAGCCCGAGTACGCTCGCGTGCGCCCGTTGGCAGCGGGACTGCTCTGTTTGGCGCCCATGCCAACCTACACTTCCCTCCGATTTTAAGTATTAAAGACAAACAAACAAACAAACTGACAGGGGTCGCCTGTTACATTTGACTCGTCCAACGTCAGGCGCGCGTCAGCGAAACTTTTACGAAGGCTTTAAATCGCTGTCAGCGCGTTCGCGCGTGAAGTTGCGGGTGCCCGCGATTGTCTTTGCCTCATGCGCTGTTGTTTTCTAACTAACGTCCTCTGTTCCATGTTGTGCGTGAGAAAGTAACGCTCTGACGCGACGCTTTCCTTCTAAACGCCGCGCCGATAGCTGTTGTGTTCGCGGCGGGCGGTTATTATTACACAAACTGAACGTGTTGAACTGCCGTACGTGCAGAGTGCGTAAGCGAGTCGGGGGCGTGGCTTGCCGGACGACGTAATAATCTCGAAAAATAAACCCTAGCTGGGCGCTCCCTCAATATAGGCTGGTTTTATTCCAAGCAAAGACCAAATAAGTCTACTTGCACAATATATTTATTTACACTCCCTAACGTTTAATTTAAAATATATTATTTGCTACAATACTGACCCCTCCAACAAGTCCAAGGACTATATTCTCAATATCACAACATTCACATTAGGCCCATGAGACTGATTAACACACACAAGCACTGTTATTGTTTTTGAATATGTATGATTATCTGCCTAATTCTTCTATGCGTGTTCCGCCAGGATTCTGCATGCAGATATTCTGTGTTGTTTGTCCCACCTGGAGATGTTTGCGTGACAGACTGGACAAAGAAGCTCGCCTCACGTCTATAAAGAGCAACAGACAATAACCCTGTGCATTTGCATGCCAAAACATTTCACTGGAAACACTCTTGAGTGAATGTAGAAACATTCCCACAGTGAATACTGTGAAGTATATTGAAAAGTAAACAGATTTGAGTTTTTGTTTATAGACTGATCACTGACCATGTGCACACGCACGCAAGTTCGTCCATCTTTAGGGACGATTGTATCTGAAATGTTCCACTTGCTTGAGGTCAGTGCGGTTACTGAGGCTCTTTACAAGGATGAATGGCCATTGTGGAGACCGATTGCTTTTTTATATTAAAACTGTACAAGTAAAATTCATTTGATTTGCTTGTTGGCTCAGTCGATTCACAAGGGTTTCATAACATCATCTGAAAAAGAAAGTCATGTCAGAGGCATGTTATTGCATTTTGATGAAAGATTACAAAGATAAACTTTTCTTGGAACACCATGCACCGATGAAGCATTCACAATAAAGCGGAGTTGGAAATATGCGGCACATATTTCTGATTGAGCATCTGTTGTGTGAGAGCTGTAAAGAGGAGAAATGAGAAGTGATAAACTCATGCATGAATTTGCACAAACACTCACACTAACAAATGAACACTCAGAGAAAAACTTTACACGTTCCATCAGAATCAGACTAGACCAAGTCAGTGATGGTCAGCAGCATGCATTAGACGGTCTATGCGAGGTCAAGGGTCAAGTAGAGACCCAGCTAACAGGGGGACGTTCTCAGAGCCTGGCAAGATTCTCTCGCAGTTATGAACAAACATTTTTCCAGTAACGTTATCTGGTCTTTAATAATGTTCTCAAAACGTTAGCACAAAAATATTATTTATACATCATGGATAAATAAGAAAGAAAAGAAACTCCTCAGTGGCACCGGGGGTGGATGAGATCCGCCCTGAGTACCTCAAGTCTCTGGATGTTGTGGGGCTGTCTTGGCTGACACGCCTCTGCAGCATCGCGTGGCGGTCGGGGACAGTGCCTCTGGGATGGCAGACCGGGGTGGTGGTCCCTCTTTTTAAGAAGGGGGACCGGAGGTGTGTTCCAACTATAGGGATCACACTTCTCAACTGGAGAGGAGAATTCGGCCGATAGTGGAACCTCGGATTCAGGAGGAACAGTGTGGTTTTCGTCCCGGTCGTGGAACACTGGACCAGCTCTATACCCTCTACAGGGTGCTGGAGGGTTCATGGGAGTTTGCCCAACCAGTCCACATTTGTTTTGTGGATTTGGAGAAGGCATTCGACTGTGTCCCTCGCGGCGTCCTGTGGAGGGTGCTCTGGGAATATGGGGTCCGGGGTCCTTTGCTGAGGGCTGTCCGGTCCCTGTATGACCGAAGCAGGAGTTTGGTCCGCATTGCCGGCAGTAAGTCAGACTTGTTCCCGGTACATGTTGGACTCGGCAGGGCTGCCCTTTGTCGCCGGTTCTGTTCATAATTTTTATGGACAGAATTTCTATGCGCAGCCAAGGGCCGGAGGGTGTCAGGTTTGGGGACCACACGGTTTCGTCTCTGCTCTTTGCGGATGACGTTGTCGTGTTGGCCCCTTCTAACCAGGACCTTCAGCGTGCACTGGGACGGTTTGCAGCCGAGTGTGAAGCGGCTGGGATGGGGATCAGCACCTCCAAATCCGAGGCCATGGTCCTCAGTCGGAAAAGGGTGGCTTGCCCACTTCAGGTTGGTGGAGAGTTCCTGCCCCAAGTGGAGGAGTTCAAGTATCTAGGGGTCTTGTTCACGAGTGAGGGGAGGATGGAACGGGAGATTGACAGACGGATCGGTGCAGCTTCTGCAGTAATGCGGTCGATGTACCGGTCTGTCGTGGTGAAGAAAGAGCTAAGCCGTAAGGCGAAGTACTCGATTTACCGGTCAATCTACTCTCAAAATCCTACTCACACCTATGGTCATGAGCTTTGGGTCATGACCGAAAGGACAAGATCCCGGATACAGGCGGCCGAAATGAGCTTTCTCCGCAGGGTGGCTGGGCGCTCCCTTAGAGATAGGGTGAGAAGCTCAGTCACTCGGGAGGAACTCGGAGTAGAGCCGCTGCTCCTCCACATCGAGAGGGGACAGCTGAGGTGGCTCGGGCATCTGTTCCGGATGCCTCCTGAACGCCTTCCCGGGAAGGTGTTTCGGGCATGCCCAACCGGGAGGAGGCCCCGGGGAAGACCAAGGACACGCTGGAGGGACTATGTCTCCCGGCTGGCCTGGGAACGCCTCGGTGTCCCCCCGGAAGAGCTAGAGGAAGTGTCTAGGGAGAGGGAAGTCTGGGCATCTCTGCTTAGACTGCTGCCCCCGCGACCCGGCCCCGGATAAAGCGGAAGAAGATGGATGGATGGATGGATAAATACAGCACGGATAATGTTTCAGAATGTGCAGAGAACATTCAAAAGTAATGTTCCCATTATGTTTTCCTCTTAACGTTCACATAACCAAGATAAAACGTTTTTAAAACCTTTTAAAAAAAAACTGTTTAGAGAACATTCAGAAAAGGGAACTTAATCAGAACTTTCTTAGAACATATTTTATTTAGCTGGGGAGAGATCCTGTGCATTTTTATAGAGGATGTAAATGCAAAACACAGGGCGGTCACTTCTTACTGCTGTCACAGTTTAACATCTTTGACCTGTACAGTATTCATTGCTGTATTGGGGAAAAACACACACCACTCACTGTCATCATCGAACATGTGACATAATGGGTGAACGTTCAACTTTTCCAGTCGGTCGTGTCGTTGCTCTGCATGAATTCCTGCAGGAAAATGTGGGGGAATTTCCTGGAATGTCAGAAGATTCCAACAGCTGTACAAAACAGAAAAAGAGAAATGTATCACAATAACCAAACACATTTCCAAAATGGCTACCTCAGAATAAAAACACTAAAGATAATGTATACACTCTTAAAAATAAAGGTTCTTAAATGGTATGGTTCCACGAAGAACCTTTAATATCTAAAGAACCTTTTCATGGCACAAGAGGTTCTTCAGTATGTAAAATGGGTAGAAAAAATGGTTCCTTTCACAAAACGGTTCTTCAGGGAACCAAAAATGGTTATTCTATGGCATCACTGTGAAAACGCCTGTGGCACCTGGGTTACACGGTGGGTTTCTGCTGTTACACGGACCTTTACAAACTATTTTCATATGCTATTCATGATCGAAATCTTCAGGGATGTAAAGGGCTTGACTGATTGTACTTCATTTCTGGGGGGTTTTGTACTTCACTTGAATACTGCATTTCATTGTGAGATGTAATGTATCAGAAGTGTTGGACCTAAAGCTACTGCTGTAATTAAAGCACATTTAATTAAAGCCATTGATTGTTGAACTTGAGTTAACAATCCATCTTAAAACAACTGCTGTGTGCGTAATTTAAAGTTTAACTATTCAAACAGGTTTCAGGATAGAAGTTTTAGTTGGCAAAACGTTATATAGCCCATTATATATATATATATATATATATATATGTATAGTCAAAATTTTTTGAAATATTTTGTACCCATTCTTTAGCTTTTCATTTCTCTTAACAGTTTAAACCCCTGGAAATAATAATAGGCTAATAATAATAAATCAAAACTTGAGTCATTCTTAAACTCTTATTGACTTATATTTCAGAAACCCCACATGGATGCATGATATTAAATAGTCACTTCAAAATAATAATAAAAAACGACTTCAAGGAATCAGAGATGAAATATGAGACAATATCGCCGCCTGCTGACCACTAGTAGAACTGCAAAACAAACGGTGAACTATTTAAAGGGATAGTTCGTCCAAAAATTGAAATTTTGTAAATATGTATGCTCACTTTCATTACAAACCTGTATCAGTAAAATCGATAAAAAATAAATAAATATGAGAGACAACAAAACAGACATTGCAAATTGTCGTTGTTGCTGCACGTTGCTTTGGTATTATCTGTTTGTCGCGGCAGACTTTATTTATTTGCTTTATATGTAATTGAGAGTAAATGTAGGAGGGATAAACAACCTTGTTTATTTCCTGTAAAGAGAGCTAGAAAGAGCAGCAGGAAATCAAGAAGTGAAAGTGAACAGGGGGAACACATACAGTGTTTCCTTTCAAACTCTCACAGTTTGTCCTCCAACCTATTTATAGAAAATATCATTCTACAATGTTTCTTCTAATGTTAATGAAAAGACAAATACTTGTCAATAATTATGTTTAGTGCCTAAGGATGGTTGTTAGGCTTATTTTAGCAACATTGAGATGTTAACACTTTAGTTTATGGTCCAATTCTCACTATTAACTAGTTGCTTATTAGCATGCATATTACTGGGATATTGGCTGTTTATTGGTAGTTTTAAAGCACATATTAATGCTTTATTCCCATATTCTACATCCCTTAATCCTACCCAATACCCAAACTGAACAACTGCCTTACAAACTATTAATAATTGGGAGTTTATTGAGGTAAAAGTTGTTGTTAATAATTAGTTAAAACTGAGGATTGGACTGAGGAAGTGTAACCCGTATTAGAATTTTAGTACAATTAAATTTTTGTTCAATTTTTATTTAATTTAATTTAAAGTTTTAGTACTTTTGTTGTGTGTTTTCATAATTTTGGCAAGTGGCTGAAATAAAATAAGTTTAATCATTTCTTTATATTTATTTCAGTTAATGTTCATTTTATTTCAAGCTATGAATACCCTATGTTAGGCACGTCATGGAGGAGGTAAAATGCTAAAACAGATTAAACAGTCAGACAGAATATTTCAATTATAGCGACTGCATATTAAATTGGCAGACCAGATCATTGAAAAAAATAATTTATCATTTACACACTTCACCATAACCTTTTAATTTACAAAAGGGAAACAAAAGCAAATTGGTCAACTAGTATTGTCCACTCATTATGGGGGAGGAGAGAGTGAGCCAATCAGCATTAGGGGCGTGTCCACTCATGATGGGAGAGGAGAGAGTGAGCCAATCAGCATTAGGGGCGTGTCCACTCATTATGGGGGAGTAGAGAGTGAGCCAATCAGCATTAGGGGCGTGTCCACTCATTATGGGAGAGGAGAGAGTGAGCCAATCAGCAGTAGGCGTGTCAACTCATGATGGGGGAGGAGAGAGGGAGCCAATCAGCTGTAGGGGGAGTGTCCACTCATGATGGGGGAGGAGAGAGTGATACAATCAGCAGTAGAGGCGTGTCAACTCATGATGGGGGAGGAGAGAGGGAGCCAATCAGCAGCAGGGGGAGTGTCCACTCATGATGGGGGAGATCTGAAGAAAGCACCTAGGCATGCAGACACTTCTACAAACATTTGTGAAAGAATAGGTTGCCCTCAGGAGCTCAGTGAACTCAAGCGTGGTACTGTGATAGGTTGCCACCTGTGCAATAAGTCCATTCGTGAAATTTCCTCACTACTAAATATTCAACGCTCAACTGTTAGTGCGTAAAATCACAGAGCGGGGTCAGCGCATGCTGAGGCACACAGTGCGCAGAAGTCGTCAACTTTCTGCAGAGTCAATAGCTACAGACCTCCAAACTTCGTGTGGCCTTCAAATTAGCTCAAGATCAGTGTGTAGAGAGCTTCATGGAATTGGTTTCTGTGGCCCAGCAGCTCATCCAAGCCTTACATCACCTATTTTTTATATCTATCTAAGTGCAATGCAAAGCATCGGATGCAGTGGTGTAAAGCACGCCGCCACTGGACTCAATGGAGATGCGTTCTCTGGAGTGACCAATCACGCTTCTCTTTCTGGAAATTCCATGGATGAGTCTGGGTTTGGCGGTTTCCAGGAGAACGGTACTTGCCTGACTGCATTGTGCCAAGTATAAAGTTTGGTGGAGGGGGGATTATGGTGTGGAGTTGTTTATCAGGGGTTGGACTTGGCCCCTTAGTTCCAGTGAAAGGAACTCTTAATGCTTCAGCATACCAAGATATTTTGGACAATTTCATGCTCCCAACTTTGTGGGAACAGTTTGGGGACGGCCCCTTCCTGCTCCAACATGACTGCGCACCAGTGCACAAAACAAGGTCCATAAATACATGAATGAGTGAGTTTGGTGTGGAGGAACTTGACTGACCTGCACCTAAACCTGATAGAACTTTGGGATGAATTAGAGTGGAGACTGCGAGCCAGGTCTTCTCGTCCAACATCAGTGCCTGACCTCACAAATGCGCTTCTAGAAGAAAGGTCAAAAATCCCCATAAACACACTCCTAAACCAAGGAGCAAAGGGGGGGACAACTCCATGTTAAACCCTATGGATTAAGAATGGGATGTCATTAAAGTTCATGTGCATGTAAAGGCAGACGTCCCAAAACTTTTGGCAATATAAAGAGACATTTTGGGGGCAGAGCAGTGAAGGAAGGGGTGTTTGTTTGGGTCAACAATGATTCTCAGAAATGACTTACAGCACCTTTAAGAGAATTTTAAGAGCATCCTCTCACGTCCCTACTGAGGATTTCAGTGTTCAGTGTTGAGACGTAGCGGAACACAAATACAGTTATGTTTTAGACAGGTTCCCCTGAGCGGTCTGGATCACCACAGGCCCTCAGCTGCACCTCAACACAGACAGACTGAACAGCCCATCAAATGATGAGATCTGCCTGTAGGATACGACCAACCACTAAGTCAAAGCGGGCGGATCAGATAAAAGCAGCCGCTGTGAGGGATGCTGGACGCAGAGGTGGACATTCTCAGGAAACCAGAGGCTGTAATCGAAAGAAACAAGGATGTCGGGAAGAGAGGGTTCTGTCTGAGCAGAGTGAGCGCTTCCCGGCTCAGCTGGACTGTCTGCTGCGAGGAGCCTGAGGATCTGGATGAAGATATAGCGCCCCGGTGAAGCCCAACTCTGCTAATCAATCAACACACCACAGGAAACAACAGCCAGTGCAGCCTGACAGCTGCTGCTCACCAGAACCAAACACTACTGTAATACCTATCTATCTATCTATCTATCTATCTATCTATCTATCTATCTATCTATCTATCTATCTATCTATCTATCTATCTATCTATCTATCTATCTATCTATCTATCTATCTATCTATCTATCTATCTATCTATCTATCTATCTATATGTCTGTCTGTCTATCTATCTATCTATCTATCTATCTATCTATCTATCTATCTATCTATCTATCTATCTATCTATCTATCTATCTATCTATCTATCTATCTATCTATCTATCTATCTATCTATCTATCTATCTATCTATCTATCTATCTATCTATCTATCTATCTATCTATCTATCTATCTATCTATCTATCTATCTATCTGTAGGCCTGTACACCCTTCAACAAAGCTGTTTATAACTTTTGTAAACTCTGAGGCAAGTCTTTGTAAAGCCAATAATACACATAATGACTTGTCTTAGGCTTGATTGGTTCAAGGACTAAGTAACATTTTGTTTTATTTTTTTGTTTAGTGGAACACAAAAGCAGTTTTATTTCAGAATGTCCAGGTTGATCTAAAACAGATATTTAGTGTGAACTCCCCCTTTACGGGCACTAAGAAAATAGTTATTCATGAAGTCTTTTCTGTAGCTGCTGATCTACAGGAGTTCAGTCACCAGCAGGCGGCAGCATTACCTCAGTGAGTTTAGTTCAGGTGCTCATGGGACAATCCCTACAGCAACAGATGGAGGCAGAGCTTTACTTCTCCAGCTGCACAGGTTCTACATGATGTGTGTTACAGTGAACGAACACAAGGAGTTTAATTCGCTTCACATGTTCATCTGCAAACAAAGGATTTAACAACAAGAAGAAAAAAAACAAAACAAATGGATGATTTCTGTTCCTATCTGTAGATCTGTCTGACATGAACATGAACAGGATGCATTCAGGAAGCATTCATTTCTAATCTCTTTAATAATTTCTCAGGGTGAGAACCGAATGAGACCCAGAGGTCAG
The DNA here is from genome assembly GCA_023566225.1 of Romanogobio albipinnatus. Classification (NCBI taxonomy): domain Eukaryota; kingdom Metazoa; phylum Chordata; class Actinopteri; order Cypriniformes; family Gobionidae; genus Romanogobio; species Romanogobio albipinnatus. The sequence continues at coordinate 46,687,043 of CM042252.1, read as the reverse complement.
ATACAGATATACGGCTCCTCTGAGGGACGTGGATCGGCGCTTCAATAAGCCAGGTATGTGGGATTTTTGGGAATTGAGGCTGAACAGGATTAAAGTTCAATTAAAACACTGATGATCTCAGATGACCCCATTAATTCTTCAGCAGGCATCTGGGCTTTAGGGTTTAAGACACCCGATGAAAGGCAAACATAATGAAACACACTGTGTGTCTTCTGCTGCAGTCTCTGATGGATGGGTCAGGAGGGCACTGCGTTGACACACGCTCTTGACAAGGTCACACACACACACACACACACACTGGACTACCTATCAGTATCAGGACATTACAGAGGCCTAATGATTTTTATACAGTACAAATTGTATATTCTATCCCCTTACACAAACCCTACCCCTAAACCTACCATCACACAAAGCTTTCTGCATTTTTACATTTTAATAAAAAATTGTTAATCCATTTGAATTACAAGGCTTAAGGAAATGTCCTTATAAATCATGTTTACATTGTAATACCAGTGTAATACCCATGTAATTATACAAATTGGTGTCCTTATAAATCATATTAAAAAAGCATGCACCGATCAGGCATAACATTATGACAGGTGAAGTGAATAAAACTGATTATCTCCATCAAAGCACCTGTTAGTGGGTGGGATATATTAGGCAGCAAGTAAACATTTTGTCCTCAAAGTTGATGTGTTAGAAGCAGGAAAAATGGGCAAGCGTAAGGATTTGAGTGAGTTTGACAAGGGCCAAATTGTGATGGCTAGACGACTGGGTCAGAGCATCTCCAATACTGCAGTTCTTGTGGGGTGTTCCCGGTCTGCAGTGGTCAGACTCTATCAAAAGTGCTCCAAGGAAGGAACAGTGGTGAACCGGCGACAGGGTCATGGGCGGCCAAGGCTCATTGATGCACGTGAGGAGCGAAGGCTGACCCGTGTGGTCCGATCAAACAGACGAGCTACTGGAGCTCAAATTGCTCAAGAAGTTAATGCTGGTTCTGATAGAAAGGTGTCAGAATACACAGAGCATCTCAGTTTGTTGCGTATGGAGCTGCATAGCCGCAGACCAGTCAGGGTGCCCATGCTGACCCCTGTCCACCGCTGAAAGTGCCAACAGTGGCACGTGATCATCAGAACTGGACCACGGAGCAATGGAAGAAGGTGGCCTGGTCTGATGAATCACGTTTTCTTTTACATCACGTGGATGGCCGGGTGTGTGTCGCTTACCTGGGGAACACATGACACCAGGATGCACTATGGGTAGAAGGCAATCCGGCGGAGGCAGTGTGATGCTTTGGGCAATGTTCTGCTATGAAACCTTGGGTCCTGCCATCCATGTGGATGTTACTTTGACACGTATCACCTACCAAGCATTGTTGCAGACCATGTACACCTTTCATGGAAACTGTATTCCATGTGGCTTTTTCAGCAGATAATGTGCCTTCCTCAAAGCAGGAATGGTTCAGGAATGGTTTGAGCAGAACAATGAGTTTGAGGTGTTGACTTGGCCTCCAAATTCCCCAGATCTCAATCCAATCGAGCATCTGTGGGAACATCATGTGCTGAACAAACAAGTCCGATCCATGGAGGCCCCACCTCGCAACTTACAGGACTTAAAGGATCTGCTGCTAACATCTTGGTGCCAGATACCACAGCAAAGGGCAGCAAAAGGGAGACCAGCACAATATTAGGAAGGTGGTCATGTTATGCCTGATCGGTGTACAAACATACGTATATATATAACTTTTGAACAGGATGTAAAAAAAATCTTATTTTGTTTAAATATAATTTTTTTCATTTATTACTGCCCTTCAGAAGCAACAGAAGATACTTACATGTTTCCCAGAAGACAAATTAAGTACAATTTACCTTGATCTTCAAATTCAAAAGGTTTTCACCCCCGGCTCTTAATGCGTTGTGTTTCCTTCTGGAGTTTCAGTGAATGTTTCAACCTTTTTTAGTAGTTGTTTTTGAGCCCCTCAGTTGTCCTCAGTGTGAAACGATGGATCTCACTCAGGTCACTGCTGGAGAGGCTTCAAATATACAAAAGATGCTGGAAAACTGAAGAACGCGCAGGACCTGGAAGATCTTTTTTAAAACTGCTCAGGACAAACAAGGGACTCAAGAACAACCATCACAAAACAAACAAAAAAAACAGCCGTGGATCATTCAGGTGATGACACATATGATTAAGAATCAAGGTTTCATAAACTTTTGAACGGGGTCATTTTCAATAAATTCAGCTTTTTTTCCCTTCAGCTTTTGGACTATATGTAAACATTTTATGTGAAATATCTTATTCAGGAAAGCACTAAATAAAAAAAGAATGCAAAAAAAATCAACTTGTCACAGCAGATAATTTAATTTCACATTCAAAATGCACTAAAACTACCAAAACACTTCATGCATGACTCAAATAATTCTTCCATAATACTAGCAAAGGTTTTGAAACAATGACCTGACAACAGGCAGCATTATACAATATCTTCTTTTGTAAAAAACTCTTTACAAAACAAGACTGACACTCCCTATACCGCTTATAATTCACTGCAGGATATGTTACAAAGTCCATGTTTACATTACAGTACAACATTATTCATAAGTTTTCCACTTTTGCCTAGATGGTAACGGAATTGAAAGAATAACACCTCTGTGTTCAGTTTTATCTAATAGTTTTGACAGTATTTCATTTTTTATATTTAAAATATATCTCAGTGTTGCATTAGTGTAGAAATGTAGCAGTAATGGAAATTGCGGTCTTGCTCAATTTACTATTATCTTAGGTTTTGAACTTATGTTTAACTGTTTTGAAAATCACGTTAGTCAAGCTCGCATCAGCTGATCATGTCTACCTATAGGAATACGACGTCTATCACAGCATACATATATAAGCTCCTCAGTACTATCAGCAGCTATCGCATTTCTCCAGAGCTCATTTACCCTTCTCCATCCCCAGCTCCTCCTCTCGTCCAGTCAGGATTTGGTATTCTAATTCCCCTTGAATCAGACTAAATTCCTGAATTATTTGGTACATGTAATATCAACATTAATGATATCTGTAGTACATTATGTTGCTTCTGTTCTGTTTACCCTAAGGGGGGTTATTGCTGCTCTCCCTGCTCTTGTCCATGCTGAGTTCTTGCCCAGAACAGAACCATACCGCCAATCCAAACTATATGCTAATAGTCAATAAATCATCTTTGACGATAGTGGTCCTGACAGAAATTAGATTAGATTCAACTTTATTGTCATTACACAAGTACAAGTACAAGGCAATGAAATGCAGTTTAGGTCTAACCAGAAGTGCAATAGCAGCAAGTGCAGGATATATACGTACAGTGGTTGCATAAGTGCAGGACATGGAAATGTACTGAATATATATAAATATGTATAAATAGAGAGACGGTTATTACTATAAGCAGAACTGAATTTACAGGTGAATATGTACAGTGAATAAATATACAGATGGCTATTACTATAAACAGAATTTACAGGTGAATATGTACTATGAATATAATATACAGATGGCTATTACTATAAACAGAATTTTACAGATAGAGGTATACAATAATATGTTAGGCTAATATGAGGAATATAGCAGTGGATTAGGGTAGTGCAATAAATTATGGACAGAGCTATCCGAAAGAAAGTGTAAAAGTGCAGTGGAAAGTGGTTGCATATTGCAGTTAGAAGTACGGTGCAAAATGCAAATGTAAACATTGGTACTATAAATACAGTCGGCAGTGCAAATGAGCATAATCCAGTTAAGATATGGCAGTGCAAGATGCATAAGTAAACAGTTGTTACTGTAATAAACAGTCGGTAGTGCAAATAACAAAGTGAAGGCAGATGTGAGGTAGGAGAGTTAGCAGTTTATGAGGGAAGTGGATCAGTGGGGGTTTGAGTTCAGTAAAGAGACAGCTCTGGGGAAAAAGCTGTTCTTAAGTCTGCTGGTCCTGGTCCGGAGGATCCTGAAACGCCTGCCGGAGGGCAGGAGAGAAAACAGTCTGTGGGCTGGGTGAGAGGAGTCCTTGAGGATGCTGCGAGCTCGATGCAGACAGCGTTTCCTCTGGATGTGCTCGATGGCAGGTAGTGGAGTCCCTGTGATGCGCTGGGCAGTTTTCACCACCCGCTGCAGTGCCTTGCGCTCCGCAACAGAGCAGCTCCCATACCATACTGCCACACAGTTGGTCAGGATGCTTTCTATTGCGCAGCGGTAGAAGTTCACCAGGATAGCCGAGGAGAGCTGATTCTTCCTCAGTGTCCTCAGGAAGAAGAGGCGCTGGTGAGCCTTCTTGACCAGGCTGGAGGTGTTGGTCGTCCACGACATGTCCGCCGAGATGTGGATCCCCAGGAACTTGAAACTGGAGACACGTTCAACGGCCATTCCATTGATGTGGATGGTGTCGTGTGTGCCTCTTGACTCTTTCCTGAAGTCCACGATGAGCTCCTTCGTTTTGGTGGTGTTGAGGAGCAGGTTATTATCAGTGAAATGCACATTGGCCTGTATGTTCATGAGTTTTGGTGGTGGTTGTACAGTATCTGAGTGAGATAAGAATTGATGTAATTTGAAAGATGTAGTCACTGAAAGCATTTTGTGCCAAAGCAATGATACATGATCCACATAGACTGATGTTGTGCTCACAGTGTGAAGTGTTTTGAGAAATGGGTCCTAGTTTAATGAATGAATTAGTTTGTGATTTTAATCAATTTGTTTATGATTTTAAATAACTAAATTTAAATAAACAGTTTTTTAATAATGATAAAATATTATAATTGTTTTAAATAAATGCAATTGAATAAATCAAGATTTTTTAAAAATGTAAAAAAAAACACACAAAAAAAACTATTAGTGAGGACATCTCATTGATGATTTTTATATGGAAGTGATTATACTGTATTTGCTAAAGCTCAACCCTATCCTCCCAAAATACTTTACAAATTTGAATAAATGTATAATATATTATTATAATATATTATATTAAATAAATAAATATTTTTTGAATTAATTTGTCTGTTTTTAAATAACTACATTTAAAAAATAATTAAAATATTTTTTATTTTGCAAATTGTTCAATAAATAGATGTAAATAAATTAATATTTTTAAAAATGTATTTTTATATTCTTTTATTTTTTCAATAAATAAATAGTAGATACATACATATAAATAAACAAATCTTTAAAATAAATAAATAAATAAATGTGTAGACACATCATTTATCATTTAAAAGGTGTTTGGCTCAAAAACATGGTGTCCAAAACTACCCATGCGCCAAGATGGCAGAATTCAAATGGAATACTTTAAGTGATGTATGCACCAGCAAATGCCATGCAGATGAATGGGAATGCTGACAGACAGATCTCTCCAGGCATTATAAACCTCAACCGTGCATTAAAGACTCAACCACGAGCCACTGAAGTGCAGCAGAAGATGCCCATGAATACTGTCACAGTTCTGGGCATCTCCTGCCTCACTTCAGCTTTGATGAGCTCATCGTTGGGCTGTTTGTCTTGTGTCGGCCGGTTTATCCCGCGGCCAGGATCACTGCTCTTCATCAAACAGCCTCCAGCTGCAGATAACTGACAGCTCCAGTCCTTTCAGAATAGAAGATCAGCCTGTAGTCACTCTGCATTCCTCCAGGACTCGCTTTACAGTTTTCTACAGTTGCTAAGACCACTTTCTCAATACTTGGGTCACTTTTTAAAACTCTTCACACAGTGAGCACAGCAGCTAAACTGTAGATCATTTATCATTGCTTTGGCACAAAATGCTTTCAATTACTTCTTTTAAATTACATAAATTCTCATCTTACACAGCCAAAACTCTATACCTACAGGTATTTGCACATATTTACATGACTTTTTCAATACCTTAAAGGGTTAGTTCACCCAATTCTTTACACTAATTTCTCACCCTTATGTCGTTCCAAAGCCGTAAGACTCATCTACTCATAAATTGTTCATCTACAATTTCTCAAATGTGCCGCGTAACACGAGAATGAACCTCATTGGTTCTTGCTGAAGCTCAAACGTGATGCGTAACACGAGAACGAACCTCATTGGTTCTTGATGAAGCTCAAATGTGATGAGTAACACGAGAATGAACCTCATTGGTTCTTGATGAAGCTCAAATGTGATGCGTAACACGAGAATGAACCTCATTGGTTGTTGATGAAGCTCAAACGTGCTGCGTAACACAAGAATGAACCTCATTGGTTCTTGAGGAAGCTCACACGTGATGCGTAACACAAGAATGAACCTCATTGGTTCTTGATGAAGCTCAAACGTGATGCGTAACACGAGAACGAACCTCATTGGTTCTTGAGGAAGCTCAAACGTGATGCGTAACACAAGAACGAACCTCATTGGTTCTTGATGAAGCTCAAACGTGATGCGTAACACAAGAATGAACCTCATTGGTTCTTGAGGAAGCTCAAACGTGATGCGTAACACAAGAACGAACCTCATTGGTTCTTGATGAAGCTCAAACGTGATGCGTAACACAAGAATGAACCTCATTGGTTCTCGCTGAAGCTCAAACGTGATGCGTAACACGAGAATGAACTTCATTGGTTCTTGCTGAAGCTCAAACGTGATACGTACCACGAGAATGAACCTCATTGGTTCTTGAGGAAGCTCAAACGTGATGCGTTACACGAGAATGAACCTCATTGGTTCTTGAGGAAGCTCAAACGTGATGCGTAAAACGAGAATGAACCTCATTGGTTCTCGCTGAAGCTCAAACGTGATGCGTAACACGAGAATGAACTTCATTGGTTCTTGCTGAAGCTCAAACGTGATGCGTACCACGAGAATGAACCTCATTGGTTCTTGAGGAAGCTCAAACGTGATGCGTTACACGAGAATGAACCTCATTGGTTCTTGAGGAAGCTCAAACGTGATGCGTAACACGAGAATGAACCTCATTGGTTCTTGATGAAGCTCAAACGTGATGCGTAACACAAGAATGAACCTCATTGGTTCTCGCTGAAGCTCAAACGTGCTGCGTAACACGAGAATGAACCTCATTGGTTCTTGCTGAAGCTCAAACGTGATGTGTAACGTGAGAATGAACCTCATTGGTTCTTGAGGAAGCTCAAACGTGATGCGTAACACGAGAATAAACCTCATTGGTTCTTGAGGAAGCTCAACCGTGATACGTACCACGAGAATGAACCTCATTGGTTCTTGATGAAGCTCAAACGTGATGCGTAACACGAGAATGAACCTCATTGGTTCTTGAGGAAGCTCAAACGTGATACGTACCACGAGAATGAACCTCATTGGTTCTTGAGGAAGCTCAAACGTGATGCGTAACACGAGAATGAACCTCATTGGTTCTTGAGGAAGCTCAAACGTGATACGTACCACGAGAATGAACCTCATTGGTTCTTGAGGAAGCTCAAACGTGATGCGTAACACGAGAATGAACCTCATTGGTTCTTGATGAAGCTCAAACGTGCTGCATAACACGAGAATGAACCTCATTGGTTCTTGATGAAGCTCAAACGTGATACGTACCACGAGAATGAACCTCATTGGTTCTTGCTGAAGCTCAAACGTGCTGCGTAACACGAGAATGAACCTCATTAGTTCTTGCTGAAGCTCAAACGTGATGCGTTACACGAGAATGAACCTCATTGGTTCTTGAGGAAGCTCAAACGTGATGCGTTACACGAGAATGAACCTCATTGGTTCTTGAGGAAGCTCAAACGTGATGCGTAACACGAGAATGAACCTCATTGGTTCTTGAGGAAGCTCAAACGTGCTGCGCAACACCAGAATGAACCTCATTGGTTCTCGAGGAAGCTCAAACGTGATGCGTTACACGAGAATGAACCTCATTGGTTCTCGAGGAAGCTCAAACGTGATGCGTAACACGAGAATGAACCTCATTGGTTCTTGATGAAGCTCAAATGTGATGCGTAACACAAGAATGAACCTCATTGGTTCTTGAGGAAGCTCAAATGTGATGCGTAACACGAGAATGAACCTCATTGGTTCTTGAGGAAGCTCAAACGTGATGCGTTACACAAGAATGAACCTCATTGGTTCTTGCTGAAGCTCAAACGTGATGCGTAACACGAGAATGAACCTCATTAGTTCTTGCTGAAGCTCAAACGTGATGTGTAACGTGAGAATGAACCTCATTGGTTCTTGAGGAAGCTCAAACGTGATGCGTTACACGAGAATGAACCTCATTGGTTCTTGAGGAAGCTCAAACGTGATGCGTTACACGAGAATGAACCTCATTGGTTCTTGAGGAAGCTCAAACGTGATGCGTAACACAAGAATGAACCTCATTGGTTCTCGCTGAAGCTCAAACGTGCTGCGTAACACGAGAATGAACCTCATTGGTTCTTGCTGAAGCTCAAACCTGATGTGTAACGTGAGAATGAACCTCATTGGTTCTTGAGGAAGCTCAAACGTGATGCGTAACACGAGAATAAACCTCATTGGTTCTTGAGGAAGCTCAAACGTGATACGTACCACGAGAATGCACCTCATTGGTTCTTGATGAAGCTCAAACGTGATGCGTAACACGAGAATGAACCTCATTGGTTCTTGAGGAAGCTCAAACGTGCTGCGTAAAACGAGAATGAACCTCATTAGTTCTTGCTGAAGCTCAAACGTGATGTGTAACGTGAGAATGAACCTCATTGGTTCTTGAGGAAGCTCAAACGTGATGCGTAACACGAGAATGAACCTCATTGGTTCTTGAGGAAGCTCAAACGTGATGCGTTACACGAGAATGAACCTCATTGGTTCTTGAGGAAGCTCAAACGTGATGCGTAACACGAGAATGAACCTCATTGGTTCTTGAGGAAGCTCAAACGTGATGCGTAACACGAGAATGAACCTCATTGGTTCTTGAGGAAGCTCAAACGTGATGCGTAACACGAGAATGAACCTCATTGGTTCTTGAGGAAGCTCAAACGTGATGCGTTACACGAGAATGAACCTCATTGGTTCTTGAGGAAGCTCAAACGTGATGCGTAACACGAGAATGAACCTCATTGGTTCTTGAGGAAGCTCAAACGTGATGCGTAACACGAGAATGAACCTCATTGGTTCTTGAGGAAGCTCAAACGTGATGCGTAACACGAGAATGAACCTCATTGGTTCTTGAGGAAGCTCAAACGTGATGCGTAACACGAGAATGAACCTCATTGGTTCTTGAGGAAGCTCAAACGTGATGCGTAACACGAGAATGAACCTCATTGGTTCTTGAGGAAGCTCAAACGTGATGCGTAACACGAGAATGAACCTCATTGGTTCTTGAGGAAGCTCAAACGTGATGCGTAACACGAGAATGAACCTCATTGGTTCTTGAGGAAGCTCAAACGTGATGCGTAACACGAGAATGAACCTCATTGGTTCTTGAGGAAGCTCAAACGTGCTGCGTAAAACGAGAATGAACCTCATTAGTTCTTGCTGAAGCTCAAACGTGATGTGTAACGTGAGAATGAACCTCATTGGTTCTTGAGGAAGCTCAAACGTGATGCGTAACACGAGAATGAACCTCATTGGTTCTTGAGGAAGCTCAAACGTGATGCGTTACACGAGAATGAACCTCATTGGTTCTTGAGGAAGCTCAAACGTGATGCGTAACACGAGAATGAACCTCACTGGTTCTTGAGGAAGCTCAAACGTGCTGCGCAACACCAGAATGAACCTCATTGGTTCTCGAGGAAGCTCAAACGTGATGCGTTACACGAGAATGAACCTCATTGGTTCTTGAGGAAGCTCAAACGTGATGCGTAACACGAGAATGAACCTCATTGGTTCTTGAGGAAGCTCAAACGTGCTGCGCAACACCAGAATGAACCTCATTGGTTCTCGAGGAAGCTCAAACGTGATGCGTTACACGAGAATGAACCTCATTGGTTCTTGAGGAAGCTCAAACGTGATGCGTAACACGAGAATGAACCTCATTGGTTCTTGAGGAAGCTCAAATGTGATGCGTAACACGAGAATGAACCTCATTGGTTCTTGAGGAAGCTCAAACGTGATGCGTTACACGAGAATGAACCTTATTGGTTCTTGAGGAAGCTCAAATGTGATGCGTAACACGAGAATGAACCTCATTGGTTCTTGAGGAAGCTCAAATGTGATGCGTAACACGAGAATGAACCTCATTGGTTCTTGAGGAAGCTCAAACGTGATGCGTTACACGAGAATGAACCTCATTGGTTCTTGAGGAAGCTCAAACGTGATGCGTTACACAAGAATGAACCTCATTGGTTCTTGCTGAAGCTCAAACGTGATGCGTAACACGAGAATGAACCTCATTGGTTCTTGAGGAAGCTCAAACGTGCTGCGCAACACCAGAATGAACCTCATTGGTTCTCGAGGAAGCTCAAACGTGATGCGTTACACGAGAATGAACCTCATTGGTTCTTGAGGAAGCTCAAACGTGATGCGTAACACGAGAATGAACCTCATTGGTTCTTGAGGAAGCTCAAATGTGATGCGTAACACGAGAATGAACCTCATTGGTTCTTGAGGAAGCTCAAACGTGATGCGTTACACGAGAATGAACCTCATTGGTTCTTGAGGAAGCTCAAACGTGATGCGTAACACGAGAATGAACCTCATTGGTTCTTGAGGAAGCTCAAACGTGCTGCGCAACACCAGAATGAACCTCATTGGTTCTCGAGGAAGCTCAAACGTGATGCGTTACACGAGAATGAACCTCATTGGTTCTTGAGGAAGCTCAAACGTGATGCGTTACACAAGAATGAACTTCATTGGTTCTTGATGAAGCTCAAACGTGATGCGTAACACAAGAATGAACCTCATTGGTTCTTGCTGAAGCTCAAACGTGATGCGTAACACGAGAATGAACCTCATTGGTTCTTGATGAAGCTCAAACGTGATGCATAACACGAGAATGAACCTCATTGGTTCTCGCTGAAGCTCAAACGTGATGCGTAACACAAGAATGAACCTCATTGGTTCTTGCTGAATCTCAAACGTGATGCGTAACACGAGAATGAACCTCATTGGTTCTTGATGAAGCTCAAATGTGATGCGTAACACAAGAATGAACCTCATTGGTTCTTGAGGAAGCTCAAACGTGATGCGTTACACGAGAATGAACCTCATTGGTTCTTGAGGAAGCTCAAACGTGATGCGTTACACAAGAATGAACTTCATTGGTTCTTGATGAAGCTCAAACGTGATGCGTAACACAAGAATGAACCTCATTGGTTCTTGCTGAAGCTCAAACGTGATGCGTAACACGAGAATGAACCTCATTGGTTCTTGATGAAGCTCAAATGTGATGCGTAACACAAGAATGAACCTCATTGGTTCTCGAGGAAGCTCAAACGTGATGCGTTACACGAGAATGAACCTCATTGGTTCTTGAGGAAGCTCAAACGTGATGCGTTACACAAGAATGAACTTCATTGGTTCTTGATGAAGCTCAAACGTGATGCGTAACACAAGAATGAACCTCATTGGTTCTTGCTGAAGCTCAAACGTGATGCGTAACACGAGAATGAACCTCATTGGTTCTTGCTGAAGCTTAAACGTGATGCATAACACGAGAATGAACCTCATTGGTTCTTGATGAAGCTCAAACGTGATGCATAACACGAGAATGAACCTCATTGGTTCTCGCTGAAGCTCAAACGTGATGCGTAACACAAGAATGAACCTCATTGGTTCTTGCTGAATCTCAAACGTGATGCGTAACACGAGAATTAACCTCATTGGTTCTTGATGAAGCTCAAATGTGATGCGTAACACAAGAATGAACCTCATTGGTTCTTGAGGAAGCTCAAACGTGATGCGTAACATGCAGATTAACCTCGGTTGAGTCTCTTCAGAAAATCTGGACTAAACCGCTCAATTCATATTAGATTAGATTCAATTAGATTCAACTTTATTGTCATTACACAAGTACAAGGCAACGAAATGCAGTTTAGGTCTAACCAGAAGTGCAATAGCAGCAAGTGCAGGACATGGATATGTACTGAATATATATAAATATGTATAAATAGAGAGATGGTTATTACTATAATCAGAACTGAATTTACACAGAGCTAACAGAGCTATCCGAAAAAAAAAGTGTAAAAGTGCAGTGGAAAGTGGTTGCATATTGCAGTTAGAAGTACGGTGCAAAATGCAAATGTAAACATTGGTACTATAAATACAGTCGGCAGTGCAAATGAGCATAATCCAGTTAAGATATGGCAGTGCAAGATGCATAAGTAAACAGTTGTTACTGTAATAAACAGTCGGTAGTGCAAATAACAAAGTGAAGGCAGGTGTGAGGTAGGAGAGTAAGCAGTTTATGAGGGAAGTGGATCAACGGGGGTTTGAGTTCAGTAAAGAGACAGCTCTGGGGAAAAAACTGTTCTTAAGTCTACTGGTTCTGGTCCGGAGGATCCTGAAACGCCTGCCGGAGGGCAGGAGAGAAAACAGTCTGTGGGCTGGGTGAGAGGAGTCCTTGAGGATGCTGCGAGCTCGATGCAGACAGCGTTTCCTCTGGATGTGCTCGATGGCAGGTAGTGGAGTCCCTGTGATGCGCTGGGCAGTTTTTACCACCCGCTGCAGTGCCTTGCGCTCCGCAACAGAGCAGCTCCCATACCATACTGCCACACAGTTGGTCAGGATGCTTTCTATTGCGCAGCGGTAGAAGTTCACCAGGATAGCCGAGGAGAGCTGATTCTTCCTCAGTGTCCTCAGGAAGAAGAGGCGCTGGTGAGCCTTCTTGACCAGGCTGGAGGTGTTGGTCGTCCACGACATGTCCGCCGAGATGTGGATCCCCAGGAACTTGAAACTGGAGACACACTCAACGGCCATTCCAATGATGTGGATGGTGTCGTGTGTGCCTCTTGACTCTTTCCTGAAGTCCACGATGAGCTCCTTCGTTTTGGTGGTGTTGAGGAGCAGGTTATTATCAGCGCACCATATGGATTAGTTTTACGATCTCTTTATGACCTTTTTGAAGTGTCAAAGTTTCAGTTGTGTAGCTGTCAATGGAGGGACAGAAAGCTCTCAGATTTCATCATAAAGATCTTCATTTGTGTTTCGAAGATGAACGAAAGTCTTACGGCTTTGGAACGGCATGAGGGTGAGGAATTAATGACAGAACTTTCATTTTTGGGTGAACTAACCCTTTAATAATACTAAACTGAATAAGGCAGCAATATGCTACATTTCTGCAGTAATACAATTAAATATATTCCAAATTCCCCCCCAAAAAGGAAAGACCATCAAAACAATTACAGTAGATGTAGCTGAACAGACAGGTGTTAGTCTTTCGATTTCATTACCATCATTGCAAAAGGGGACAATGAATAATTATTTACTGTAATGTAAACCCTATGGACCCTGTAACATACTGTGGATTCTGAACAGAGAGAGTCATTCTTGTTTTGTAAAGATACTGGATAATGCTGCCTGTTTTGGTGTTTTTGAAGTGAGAGTTGACAACCTTTGCTATATGGAAGAATGGCTTGATTTGTGTTTTGGTAGTTGAAGTGCATTTTGAATGTGAAATTTACAGCTGTAAGGAGAGCTGTGTGAAGAGTTTTGAAAAAGGGAGTATTGAAAAATGGGTCCTAGCGATTGTAAAGAATAAAAGCCTGTAAAATGGGGCTGTTGGACAATCTGGAATGTTGGAATTACAGGTTCCAGATTACAGCGATAACAGCAGAGAAGATTTTCACATTATCAAAGTATTAATATATCTGTCTTTCAGGGTGAACATTCCTCACAAGCATCAAAAGGGGCGAAAAATGTGCTTATTAATTGCCTGGAATTTTCCTCTGTAATTTCAAGTAAATTTAGACTGAGATGTCAATCAGGCGGATTAGGCTTGTTTGTCGTCGCCACGGCGCCGACTGCCGAAAAATGAATAAATAGGAAGATTATGCGATCAGAAATTTGGACTGATTTCATTACAATTTCATCATGGCCTCGTCTCAAATCTCTAAATTGCTTATTAAGCCGGATTTTAATGCTTGTTCCTCTGTCAGCACTTCAAATAAGACAGATATTAGGGCACTTACTCATTTTTTCAGGCATGCAGGAGGGAAAATGCTGCGCTGTTTTACCTTGGTGCTTTGTGAACACACATTTGAATGTTTTAAGGGGACATTCCATAGACATAATGATTTTTATACTGTATCCACAAAAACTACCCTTCACAGAAAACTTTTAACATTTTAAAAAAACATCACTTGATTTATAAGCTGTTATTCCTCATGTTCACCAAAAAATCTTACTAACAAAATTGTATTCGTGGCTGAGAATCATGCCTTTTGTTAAAAGAATTGTTTACTAAAATATGAAAAGCACTGTAGGCTATGTTTGTCCCAAATCTGTATGTGTTCTGAAATATAATAACTGTAGTTCGAATGACTCATGCGCTATATGATGGTTTGTCTGAAGAACTGAAAATCTTGGAAGCTCTGAAATTTCATCCGCATCCAGACTCAAAAATGCCTGCATGTTGTACTAAACACCTTTGATTTTTGCATGTGCCGCAGCAACAACCACGTCAGTCTGAATATGCAAAGGATTTCAATAAATAAGCAGGCTAGGTAAAGTGGACATTATAATTAGCTACCAGAATTAGCCTGGATGCCAGCCGAACTTAGCCCCGCCCACTACATTTGAGGTCGGGAAGTTCGGTCTGGACTTGATCCGTTGTGGAGCCACTATGCTCGAACCAGAGCTGTTCGGACCAATCAAATTGTCAGGGCGGGCTTTATACGATAATGAACAGATGATCAACATTAACGTAACCATCACGTCACCAAAGAGCGCTTGGGTTGAATCCATTTTCTCCAAATTCTCTGGGCGGGCAAAGCAGAGGAAGGGGAGGGAGCCGTTCCCCATATGACGACATACAGGGAAGATTCCAGATGGGCTCGTCTGAGCTCTCATTTTCTCAAAGGCAGAGCAGAACACCCAGAACTCGGTTTACACCTATCGAAATTTCTAGCCACTTGAGGACCATATACAGGCTAGGGGAACACATATTAATGTTAAAAAACCTCATAAACCTCTAAGCGTAATGCATCAGTGAATCAAGCCATTGACTAAAACGATCAACTGTACATGGTTTCTGTTAGTAGCATGACACAAATCTGTTATTTATTGTAGTAACGTTAGTTCGTAGGGGAAGAAGGAGGCGGGAACCGGCGAACATTCAAAACGTTTAATGAATAAACACAAAATAAAATGGCGGCGGCAGCCCCTCACGGCCGATCACGGCGGCCTCGGCACCTGGGGGTAAGAACAGCGAGGTGAGAGAACGGAGCGGGGAGCATGAGGAGCGACAGAGACGAGAGAGTGGAGAAAGGAGAAAAGAAAAAGAAAGAGAGGAAAAAAAAAAAATTCTGGTCCGGTTCCCAGACACACTGCCGCTCGGTCCTCAGCCAGCCGAGAGGCTCTTCCTCGCGGTGCCATGCGGTGGTACTGGACGCTCGGTGGACGGCTCGATCCTCCTCCGCCCCCTGGCGGCCGGCGGTGGCTCCTCCTACTGAGGGCAGCCGGAAGCGAGTCCCAGTCCCGCGCTCCCTGCTCCTCCCCATCATGGCGGACGGCAGCAGGCTCCGGCTCAGGGCAAGCGCTGCGAACTCCTCCGCCCCCTCGCGGACGGCAGCCACCCCACCTCGACCCAGGGGCACGGCAGCGAGCTCTCCATCCCACCGACCTTCATCCGCTCCAGCACCACCGCTTCGGGCAGCCGCGATCCCCCTCAGCTGCGAGGGCTCTTCGACAGCATGTCCCTCCTTCCTCCCGGGTTTCGGCACCACTGTAGTAATGTTAGTTCGTGTGGGAAGAAGGAGGCGGGAACCGGCGAACATTCAAAACGTTTAATGAAAAAACACAAAATAAAATGGCGGCGGCAGCCCCTCACGGCCGACTGCCGCCTACATACAAAACAAATAAACACAAAATGAAAATAAAAGCTGCAGCCCCTCACGGACGACTGCAGCGTACACATAACAAAACGTAACTAAAACAACACAAAATCCAGGCCTGGTCCTCTCTCGTCCCTCACTGTCGTCGCTCCTCCTTTATACTCCCTCACTCCTCCGTGAGACCCGAGATCGCTGCAGCGCGCAGCTGGCGCTCATCCTCACTGATGAGCGCCGCCTCGTCCCGCCCTCACGGTCCCTCGACCTCGCTGCTCGCCACATTTATATTGTGATCAGATGCTAGATTAGCGATCAAAGAACTCTCTCTTTATAATGTTCGGATCTGGCAATCACACGTTGCGAGTGTATCTGCACAATTGCCCAAACTGCCGTCATAAGGAATGATGCAGTTATGCTGCACAAAGCTCTTACTGTATTCATGTCGATGTCGTGTTTGCTGTCAGTTGTGGTGAAAGCATTTTGTGAGAGAAAACGTGTTGCAATGACGAGATCACTGCATTCACGCAATCTGTACTCAATGCTCATCACTGCAGCTTTTCATGTGATAGGAAAAGATCTAAAAATAATGCTATGATCAACACTTTCACGATTCGTTCATCTCGATGGCTGTGACTGGGACTTGTGTTTATTCAGAGCTCTCAGATACAAACAAAATAAACTCGCGCTCACACATTCCAACAACTCAGTACAATAAAACTTTCTCAGCTATCTTTCTCCAGCTCTAAGGTCTTTCTGGTCTCTCGCTCTCTGGCAGCGCTTGCAGACCTCACTAAACCACGCCCCCTCCGCCACATTATCTAACACTCATTTCAAATGCAAAGATGTCAGCCGATCACAACAGTGGGCGTTTTCACGGAAGTCTCACATCAGACACGCCCCTTGAAAAAGAGCATTCAAGCCAGAGGGCTAATATCAGTATAGAAAAATGCCTTTTATTTCTAAATTATTACATTTTTTGATGTAAAAACAACAATATAAGTACACCTCAGGAAACATTATAAAATAATAAAAACAATCCATGCCATGGGACCTTTAATGTTATCAGCCCAACAAGAAAATTTGGCCGATGTATTAAAGCTGATAAATAATGGATTATTTCCTTCAGCTGAGACACTTGCTGGAAATATGATTGAAATCACTTCAAACAGGAAAATACAGTTAAGTGCAAAATGTGCATGAACTCTGTCATATAGGCTGCTTAAAATTGCAATGAGAACATTATAATTGTGTGCTTGGGGAATGGCTTTTAATGGTGAGACTTTTGCTTTTGTAATCAGACTCTCAAAAATTATATTAAAGGTCCCGTTCTTCGTGATCCCATTGTTCAAACTTTAGTTAGTGTGTAATGTTGCTGTTAGAGCATAAATAATACCTGTAAAATTATAAAGCTCAAAGTTCAATGCCAAGCGAGATATTTTATTTAACAGAAGTTCCCTTTCAAAGCCTACAGCAAACGGCTGGCTTGGACTACATCCTGGTACTTCCTTCTTTAATTACGTCAGTAGAACAGACTAACCTCCGCCCACAAGAATACGCGAAAAAGGGGGCGTGGTCTTGTTGCTCTCCCACGTGGAGAAGAGGAAGTGTTGCGTTTCAGTGTGTTTGTCGCAATGTCGTCGAGACGCTGTTATTTTCATCCCGGAGTCAAATCACCTTTGTTTGGCTTTCCCAGGGACGCTGTACTTAGAGATCATTGAGCGCATAGCCGCATACATCTCCCGTTAAGAGGCGTGACCTTTCCGTGCAAGTTACGTGCGCTAAGCTGCTGTCGAATCACAACACAGGAACCATGCCACGTTCGCTAAGCTGCGGTCAAATCACAACACGGGAACCGCTGGCACAATCAGAACTCGTTACGTATTTCTGAAGGAGGGACTTCATAGAACAAGGAACTCATCAGCCGTGTTTTTTTACACGCGAAACATGAACACATGTTATATTGCACACTGTAAACACAATCAAAGCTTAAAAAAAAACACGAAGAACAGGACCTTTAAAATTTTGATTTCGATTTATCGGCCAATATCGGTTATCGGCTTTCAGCCAAAATTTTCATAACGGTACATCCCAACAAAAACTAATAATTACAAAATTACATAACACAATTCAATTCGAATTAAAACTGAAAATATAATCAAAATAAAAGCCAAATCAAAATATTAATAAAAAGTAATGGTATATAAATAATGCTTAAATAACACTGCCAAGTAATTGTAATCTTTCATGAACTAATAAAATACATACTTTCAATGCAAATGTAAATGCACTGTGTATGTGGTCGATACGAGTCTTGATACGCTTTCAAGGATGAATCGATAACTTGAGGACGCTGGTGCGTACAGTAATCTGAAGCACACTGGAACGATACTAATGTATTGCCAAAGTGCTGGCATGAATCAAAACCCTCTCAGGTCCAAATGAGCTCAAGCTGCTGCAGGCGCCAAGACTTATTTCATTGCTTTTCAATTTGGAGGGCCATTTGTCCGTCTTTCAACGCCCTGCAAGGCTGCTGTTTATTTTCTGTCTGTCGGAAAGATTGCACGTCCCGCAGGGCAGGTGAAAGGGGCCTGTGTCTGGTGGCCGAGTGGCTTGCGGGCGCTGTCGTCCGGACGCTGCATTTATTAACACCATGAACGTGGCTGTAGGTCCACGTTTGGATTGCAATAAGAGAAAAATGAGAGTTCGAGTGGAGCTCCATCCAAACTCAACACTCAAAGCTAATCATCGTCACCTCGTGATTACCTCCCACTCTCCATCCAGCGCCCGTCTCAGACACCCTCGGGCTGAATGTACGGTCCACCCAAAGCCACTGATCTCCTCACTTGCCTTGACTGATGGAAAACATTAAGAACACATTGAAATGTCATGTTAGTCTTCCACTCTCTTTGAGCTCACACAAGCAAATAACGGTGCCAAACTTCAGTGGCGAACCCTTCCAAGAAGTGCAGATGAAAAATACATACTTGCACTCAACTTGAGAATATTTAGTCCACCAGAAAATGGATGGCTTGTGTTCAAGGGTGTATGAATGTTTCTTGTCTTTCACCACTGTAAAACACAATATTTGCAGCGCCACTCTGTATAGTCTGTAACTATAACGGACTGTGTTTACATAAATTAAAGGTACACTATGCAACTTTTTTGGTTCAAAGTTAACCGAATTTAAAGAGTCAATTCATCATCAATCCTTTATTCAAAACGTGTTTTGTCTTACCCTGTTTCACCCTGGTAAGCCTTTTATAAGAGTTCATATTTTAGACCTGTCAGGATGGTTTTGGTGGGAAATTGTACAGAATATTCGTCACTCGCCTGTGCATGTCTCGTCATATCTGTAAATAGAGAAACGTCGAGAAAGGTTGACATGGAGCAGCGAAATCTCATTATCTATTGTGAAGGGTCATATTCATCACAGTCATGTAAGCAGATGCATATGTAAAATAACGCGATCATTAACATTGAACAGCGTATAAATCAAATCATTTACTTTTCATGCTCATTTCTAGACACTATTAAGTATCTTTGCATCCGCATGAAAACTAATTCTAATAGGTAAGAAGTAAAAAAGTTTTTGTGTTTTATGTAGGGAAAAACAACCCTTTATAAAATACAAAAAAAGGATTCAATAGATGTGGGAGCTGAATACATTAAAAAAAAACCTATAAAAAAAGACGACAACAACCAGATAAAATGCAACACTCAAATAACACTCAAAACTGAAAACTGAAGACCTGGCTACAAATGCACCAATATGGGATACTTTTCATACCACCTCGTAAGTTAAACCCTATTTCTTCTGACGTTTAGCCACCAGAATTTTGAGGGCCTTGGCAGTTTTTCTTTGACACGTTTATTTTCATTTTTTCATTTTTTGTTTATTACTTTGTAAAGTCACTCTTCACAAAACGAGAAAAAAAAAATCTCGTAGGTGACCTATTTTGATCTCAAAAAGGTGAATTTTGAGGAGTTTGCATCTATGATAGGAGTTTGCATCTATGATTGGCAATGTTGCCAAGTCCGCGGTTTTCCCGACTTCAACACTGTTCCCACGGGATGAAGCGACCCCAATTGTGTGATATTTTGCCCCGGAATGCGCATTTTACCTGCCAAAAAGACCCCCAAATTTCTAACGGAGAAACGCAATTGGGCTTGTTTTGGGCTATTTTTGAGTTGCAATTGGGCGGGTTTCGTTGTGAAAACCTGGCAACCTTGACTGTGAAGCTTTGGGGGTGTTGATGGACTCTTATCCATGATTTTCTCAGCTTTTTGCTCAAAATTTAGCTTTTTTTTAATGAAACTTACCCACATTCAAGTGTTGATAAAAAAAAAAGAATGCAATGCATTTTCTTTTGAGATATTGCATATTCAGATATTATCGAATGTGTTGATAAATTATTAAAATATATACTTATAAATCTAATATACTAGTTTAGTTTATTCTAGTTACTTATAAAGCACATTTAAAAACAACAGAAATTGAATCTAAAGTGCTGTACAATTAGAATAAAACTGATTTTTAGGAACGGATTACTTCAAGCAAATATTTTGTTCTGGAATCCCTGTTGTAGGAAATAATTTAATGTTTCTTTTAAACAAGATTATTATGAATATATATATATATACACACTACCAGTCAAAAGTTTGGAATCATTAAGATTTTTTTATGTTTTTAAAGAAGTCTCTTCTGCTCACCAAGGCTGCATTTATGCATTTTACACAAAAAAGCTGTAATATTGTGAAATATTATTAAAATGTAAAATAACTGTTTTCTATTTGAATATATTTTAAAATGTCATTTATTCCTGTGATCAAAGCTGAATATTCAGCATCATTACTTCAGTCTTCAGTGTCACATGATCCTTCAGAAATCATTCTAATATGAGGATTTCAGCTCAAGAAACATTTATGATTATTATCAATGTTGAAAACAGTTCTGTAAAACATTTTTTTTTTAGGATTCTGTGATGAATAGAAAGTTCAAAAGAACAGCATTTATCCGAAATAAGCTTGTGTAACATTGTACTACCGCTCAAAAATTTTGGGTCGGTAAGAATTTTTTGGGGGGGAAAGAACTTAAAGAAATTAATACATTTATTCAGCAAGGATGCATTAAACTGATCAAGTGACAGTATAGACTGAATGCTGTTCTTTTGTACTTTCTATTCATTAAATAATCCTGAAAAGAAATTGCACACAACTGTTTTCAACATTGATATTAATCATAAATGTTTCTTGAGCAGCAAATCATCATATTAGAATGATTTCTGAAGGATCATGTGACACTGAAGACTGGAGAAAATTCAGCTTTGATCACAGGAATAAATTACATTTTTAAATATATTCACATAGAAAAAAACATATTTTGAAGTGTAAAAATATTTCACAATATTACTGTTTTTACTGTATTTTTGATCAAATAAATGCAGCCTCGGTGAGCAGAAGAAACTTGTGAGATGGTGGTCCAGTGGGTTAAACCCTGGAACTGATATGCAGAAGGTTGCTGGTTTGATCCCAGCGGTCACCACCAGTGTGTCCTTGAGCAAGGCACTTTACTCCATGTTGCTCCAGGGGGATTGTCCCTGTAATAAGGGAACTGTAAGTCGCTTTGGATAAAAGCGTCTGCCAAATGCATAAATGTAAATGTAAACTTCTTTCAAAACCATTAAAAAAATCTTAATGATTCCAAACTTTTGACTGGTAGTCAAATACACAAAGTTTGAATCACTTCCACTCTTAATTGTCACGAAAAATCTTGAATTTAGAGGAGAATCAGATATGAGTGTTTAGATGTTGCACAGATGATCAGATATGTGTCGCATTTGAAATCACATAAGAAAGTGGCCCAACTCAGATGCTTTTGCTCTTTATGCATGTGCAAGATTTGATCCTGCAATTAGTTGACAGTGTAACTCATTCACAGAGTCAACGGATTCAGCCAACTCTACTCCTCAAACCCTGTGTGTTTTATCAGAACTGGTGTAAAATGCAGGGCGTTTCTGTAAATGTCAGTCTCTTGGCACTCACAGCACAGCAGATGGGGAACAAAGAGGAGAAGGAGAGATGAGGATGTCGGGAACGTCGGGCCGCGCTCCCCTGATGAATGAAGATCTGGAGCCAAACGCGGCCGATGAACTCCAGGACACGCCGTAAATCACTGGGCCGCTTGGGCGTCATCAAGGACACCAGAAGCGCAGGATTGATTCCCTCCGAACTGGATTCATCCACATCCCAGCCTGCAGTTACACAACACACACACACACTTCAGTCAGGAGGTCATGAACTTCACCAAGGATAAATTTTTCTCATTTTGGATCTCTTTTCCCCTCTGTCTGTCAGGGTGAGAATGAAAACACAAATGAGATCTAATTTCTAGACCGCAAGATTCAATAGAGTTTACTGAAATCTCAGATGTTTCTCATGAGGTTATCAAACAGATTTTGATTCAAACTTTTTCCACAAATATCAGCCTACATCTTCTCAACACAATGTTCAAACCTAATGAAACTTGGACATCTGGATATTCTGACAATGCATTGCAAAACAGCCAAACTCCACCATTAGGGTGCGCTATACAGTAAATCAATTAAAACAACTGATCAAGTTGAAATTGATGTGCAGCATGTCTTAAAATTAACAATTAGACATCAATAAAAATGGCTGCCAACAGCCAATCAAAACTTGGCAACCTAATTTCAATTTTGAGCCATGCGTTATTTACATATCATTGATATAGTATTATAGTCTTTATTAATATCTTGAAAAGATTTAGACTTTTCACTTTAGGGTCAATGACAAGAAAAACATTTTTTTATAAGATAAAAAAATTATTTGAAGCAAAAGAGTTTTAAAATGCATTTTTATGTCCAAAAAATGGTGTTGATTCATATCGGTTTTACAGCTTTTAAGACAGCATTAATTCATTATTAAACAAGATTTCTGATTTTACCACCCAGAAAATGTCAGGTGGTGCGACCATATATTAATTTAAAATAATATATGTAGTAAAGCTTGTTGGTACGGGAAGAAGGAGGCGGGAACCGGCGAACATTTAAAGTATTTAATAAAAACCAAACACAAAATAAAATGGCGGCGGCAGCCCCTCGCGGTCGACTGCCGCCTACACACAAAATGAAAATAATAAGCTGCAGCCCCTCACGGTCGAGCAACACATAACAGAACATAAATAAAACTCAACATAATATCCAGGCCTGGTCCTCTCTCGTCCCTCACTGTCGTCGCTCCTCCTTTATAGTCCCTCACTCCTCCGCGAGAGCCGAGATCGCTGCGGCGCGCAGCTGGCGCTCATCCTCCCTGATGAGCGCCGCCTCGTCCCGCCCTCACGATCCCTCGGCCTCGCTGCTCGCCACAATATACATATACAAGCTGTGTCTCATTTAATTTAATTTTGAAGGCTGCATCCTCTGGAGGACACATCCTGTGAAGGATGCGGTATATGGAGTGTCCTTAATCAGAATTAAACGAGACGTCCTCCGTAGGACACACAGCACAGGCAGGAAGTATCACGTTGCTATGCCAACACGTTCACCGCGGAGTTGCTCTCACACCAGTTATATGAATGAAAATTATTTATAACTTGAAAATGACTATGAAATGTTTTGCCTTGACAGCAAAGCACTGTTCTAAACGTTTAAAAAAATAAAATATCACAACACTTGTAATCCTGTTTACCACAACTATCTATTTGAGGTATATACAGCTTAAAAACAAAAACAAGCTTTAAACTACTTAAGTTTAAACACCACATCTTCGCTTGCATGTATATCTGCCGGCGGCGCCATTTTTTCCAAATAATATTTAAAAAACACGGTTGTTAATGGCGACGCAAAGAATTGTGGGTTATCTGCAGCAACGAAGGATACATCTCATGCACACTCCGAATTCCTGAAAAGAAGGGCGCATTTGAAGGTCGCATTCGGAGAGTCCTACTAACTTTTTTGAAATGAGACGGCCTTCAGACACATGCAGCCTTCAAATGCGACCTCCGGAGGATGCAGCCTTCCGAAATGAGACACAGCTACAATATACATATGAATCATTGTAAAATGCATATCACATGGTAAATTCCCTTTCCCTTTTCTATGTATTGCCCTTTTAGTCCAATTCATATAAACGGACACTTTTCTATGTGTTCAGAACACAATTTTGCATAAGGAGTTTTTATTTTATTTTATTTGTATACATGTATAATATACAGGGGTTTACATTTATAATTCTTACTTCATTTTGCAATTGCAGTGGGAATTGATACTTTTAAATGTAAATTTGCTGGTCGCACCTCCTGACATTTTAGGTCTTTGAAACACCACAACTCAAAAAGTCAATTGAATTTCAAAAAAAATTAAAAGAGTATCTTATAAAGGAAATATTGTAGATCAATTTGATATGTGACATGTATTTATTTTTTTAGGAAAATAATAAATTCGGACACAAAAAATACATGTCATGTCATTGACGCTTTAACTTAATGTTTTTGACATTTTTTTTGTCTGTTTTTTCTGTTGATGATTTTTTTTAGTTTGTATGAAATAAAACAAGGTTTTTTTTTTGCTGTCTACATATTTTATTTCAAATAATGAAAATGTTTTTTATGATCAAAACTATTTTTTTTGATCATCTCTTTGGCAGATATTAGTCAATGCATTTTCAGGTGTGACCCATAATGCCTTGTGATGTCCAGTATTTTTTTTTTTCTTCCTTTGGCTCCAACAGTATTTTCTCACTAGCATGAATGAATGAAACATCAGTTCAGCTGAAGTTGATCCTTTAACGAAGCATAATGCAAACATTCACTACGTCTCCTAAGCAAAGAAAGAGCAACAACTGAGCAATAACATTTTCCTCTGGGTTTGTGTTTTCTGTCAAAAGTTGGTGGTTTGAAGAAAGGATCTGAGCTCGTTTAAATTTACACATCATCTGCATGTGTGTGATCCAAAGACAGAAAAACAGAGAAGAAGAAAGAATGAATGAAGAGGAAACGTGTGTGTGGTTTTCTGCAAAGCTTGTTTATAATTCATAATTGCTTTGGCCTGGGGACGTGCCAGCTGTACGAAACCAATTCCATCTGTTGGAATCACGCATGCGAGGTGAGAGACGGGAATACGCACAGGCTATAAATGCAGGAAAGCGTGCAGACAAACTTATGCTCGCAATCATGCATGCGCACATACGTATAAACATGCGCATTTTAAACACGCACCTTCAGGCCATCTGTAATGCGGCTCATTGCTCGCAATGCTCTTCTAGTCATGGTCAGGATCAAACACAACACTCAAACTGTTTCAGGGACGTTCAAATCACAAGAATTGTGATGGTCCCATAAATAGCATTCCAATAGAGCATGGTGCTCGCAACGGTTTGGTTCTGATTCTGATCCACTGGGCTCGTGGGCTGTGATTATGGGGCGTTTCAACCGAACCAATTCTGCACTCAATTGGATAGACCTACAACCAGTGGTGGGCTGTCAGGGCCTTCTCTGCTGGCACAGTCAAAATCAAAAATATATATATATATTTTCAAAATTAAATTAATGTGTGTCTGAACATCTCTAAATTCAATTACTGACTATTTCAGTATGTTAAAATTATATTTCCAGAAAGAATGTGGTTATTTTTTGTGAGGCTGAGCTGTTCTTTCATCATCTAAATGCATCAGAGCTCCGTGGACCAGCCGGGACCAGCACTAATAGTATAGATCAATTTACCGTTTGTAAACATACAGGATGCGCGCGCAGAAAACCAGTGAGAGATAGCGTGTACACTCTAAAAAAAAAAGGTTCTATATGGCACCAAAAATGGTTCTCGGCTCGTAATCATAGGGGAACCTTTTTTAGTGCTATATAGCACCAATTTTGGTGCTTCAGTGGTTCTTCAGAGGTTCTTCACCGGTTCTTTGACTAAGGTGCTATATAGCACCGCTAACTACACTCTAAAAAAAAAAGGTTCTATATAGCACCAAAAATGGTTCTGCGTCGTAATCATAGAGGAACCACTTTTGGTGCTATATAGCACCATATCTTAACATGTTCTGTATATGGTAGCGGTGATATAGCACCTTAGTCAAAGAACCGGTGAAGAACCTCTGAGGAACCGCTGAAGAACCACTGAAGCACCAAAATTGGTGCTATATAGCACTAAAAAAGGTTCCCCTATGATTACGAGCCAAGAACCATTTTTGGTGCCATATAGAACCTTTTTTTTTAGAGTGTATGGTGCTATAGCACCCCCACGCTACTGACAACAACCAACCAGAGAACCAACCAGAGCAACGGAGTAAGTTACGTTACGTATGTTACGTACGTTAAGTTGTCAACAGAACTCAACTGCACGCACGCTGGAAGAAGTAGAAGAAGAAGATGAGTGTAAACGATCTTTGCCGGTGTTGTAAAAAGAATTTAAGGATACACGGAGTACTTACCAACACCATCATCCTTTCTGAGAGAAATAGTAAAGGTGAATGCATATACAAACAAGTTCTCCGCTTAGTAAACAAATTCAACCCAAGCGCTCTTTGGTGACGTGATGGTTAAGTTACTGTTGATCATCTGTTCATTATCGTATAAAGCCCGCCCTGACAATTTGATTGGTCTGAACAGCTCTGGTTCGAGCAACGGATCAAGTCCAGACCAAAGACTGTAAAAAAAAATGGATGTAGTGTCCATGACGTCACCCATAGGGTTCTGAAGAGCAGTTGAAGCCGTTGCCAACTTGTCAGCGCGCGCCACTCAAGGATAACAGAAAATGGGCAAAGAGGCGGGACGTGGCTTGAGCTGAGGTGACGGATGACTAACAGACAGCTGACAAACAACAATCCACCTGTCACTCAAAGTGGCCACGCCCTTAATGATGCAGACCTTTAAGGCTTTATATAATGTAACCCCCCCCACCCCCCCCTTCTCACAGTTGTCATGATTAGCTGTATAGACCAAAACCACAATTTGTACAAGGCTGTAAACATGTTTTTTCTGCTGTAATGTTTTGGCATTTTAACATGGGGCTCAGTGAGATTCTGCTCCCTTTTGGAGCCTGTCCCTAGTGGCCAGTTGATGAATTGTAGTTTAAGTCACTTCCGTATTGGCTTCAAGAGATACTGGGGGAGGTTGCCGCTTGGTCCAGACCTCAAATGTTGTGGGCGGGGCTAAGTTCGGCTGGCATCCAGGCTAATGTATACCTAATGTAGCTTACTTCAGCGCTGGGAAGATGAATGTGTATTTCAACTGGGTCATTTATGTAGTAGAAATGTGAAATTATTTTTGAATTTGGTGCCTTCTAGACCGAGAAAAGACAGAAAATTGATTTTTGTCTCATGTGGATGAAAGACAACAACTCCCAGAATGCACTTGCTTCGCTGCCCTACGAGGCCACTCCCAAAGCCACGGCCACTGGTTACACTTGCCTACCATGACACCGCCCCACCGTCGTTTTGATTTTCATAGTAATAAAATAATTTAGTTCAGTTAGAGAATAAACACTACAATTAAAAACTTAACGTGTCTTTTCAATAAAGTGTGAGTGAGCCGAACGAAAGTCACGGCACAGACGCAGCAGGAGTCAGATTTCATTCATCACGAGAGCGAAGAGCTGAGCAGAGCTGAGGTGAGCGCGGCTGTCATTCACGACGCGTGTCCAGTCTGGCGCTTTATCAGATCATGTTTATGGAAGCTTAACTTTCATAGGAATTCATTGAGAAGTTGAAACACTCAATTTTCTCCATATCGCTGCGCTCCGTTATGAATGCCCGATCCGAGCGGCCATGCGCATTTACATTCTGTGTGTGAGATCTCTCCCCTGTGGGCGGGTTGATAACATGCGGAACAGCTCCTTCTACTGGCTGTAGTCTCTAGCCTCTGGCCAAAAAATCCTAAGATGACGCAAAATGACGATATTTGCGTCATCCGAGGATTTTTTCCAGAAATAAAATGCATGATTCTCTCGTCTCAGGGGGACATGATAAGGGGGGAAAGTACCATAATTCGAATATACTACCGGGTTTCTACTGATACAAAGCTTAATGCTAAATCGCTGAAGTAACACTTTAAATACAATGCAAAAATTAAACAAGCCAGCAACAAGTTCATTCTAACACCAAAATCTGCGCTGTCCATATGTCATACAAACAGAACTCCTCAGAGAAGCACAGGTTTCAACAGACTTCAGCACTGGCAAGCAGCCAAACAGAAATATGCATTTGAATTATGCATCTTAGAATTATGCATTCAATATCTTAAAATGCAGCTCACTATGTTTGAGAACTGATCCTCTGTGTTTCACTGATTTCACTGGATATTTGATTCTCTCCAGTAATTCTTATAATTTAATGAACGGCTCTTTTTCATCTCCCCAACCGACTGTTATCAGCCCGGCCGCGGCTGTATTTATTCACTGCCTTTGGCTGTGATATTTCCCCATAATGATTCCGAGAAAAACGAAAAAACCATTTCATATTTCTCCAGCCAAAGCAGGACATAAACTCGTTTCCTCTGATATGAAGCTTATGCGCAAGTTCTGGCAGGAAGATTCAATGTTACGTCACTTATCACATTCAGACCTATCCAATCAAGTCATAATTCTCAAAAAGATCGGTAATTACACATGTCTGAGTTCACAGATGCTGACGCCAACATTACCTCCATCCTCCCCACCACCACCAGGTCGGTCCCTGTCTATACCTCCCGGGGGTCGGTTGCGCCCCTGCCTTCATCTTCAGGCAGGAAATGCAGAGTCCGTTACCCTCGTGACGAGCGCTATGGACGGGGCCTACGCCAAAGAACCTCTAATTCAATACTTGCGATTTTATCATACTTCATCTGGTCTCCTGAGTCTTCCTGGTAGAACTGCATTTGAGAGGTTGAGCGAGCGCCAGTGGGAAGAAGTTTTAGATGAGAGAGGCCGAGTCATTTTCCGTGTAAACGCTGATTCAAAGCATCTCCCGCCCTTTGACCCCGTTCTGTATCTTTGATCTCTGCACCAAGAGAAAATGTAAATGAATGACGACGAGGATGGCGTGCAGTTGCTGGTAGATCTCACATGGATTCAGTCCAGTGTTTGTCTTTTAGTGATTGTGAAATGATTGGATCACTCATCATTTTGTCGACTTTTAGGCAAGCATGTGTTGTACAGCCAAAATTAACATTCATCAAGCATCAAATTGGAGTAAAGATTGTCTTTGGTGTAAAGAAATTCAATTAAGCAGTTATTTAGTGGTTGGTTGGTAACTTTACAGGGAATTTAACTGAAAACAAGGTTTAAGAATAAAAATATCTGATCCTTGCTGATGCAATGTGAGCAATTCAAATGTAAGACAAACAGATTGTTAAAGAATAGATGTCTCATGTTTTTTGACAACCATCAGAAGTAGGAGGCCGTGTGAAGACATACAGTACATGTGAAATATTCCTCACATCATACAGTACACACACACACACACACACACACACACACACACACACACACACACACACACACACACACACACACACACACACACACACACACACACACACACACACACACACACACACACACACACACACACACACACACACACACACACACACACACACACACACACACACACACACACACACACACACACACACACACACACACAGAGTTGTTTGCCCAATGCGTCAGATGTTTATCTTATCTTTATGTTTAAAATATATACATTTCATTCTTTGCATTTGTAAAAGTAGACATGATTTTATGAATATTTATAGGCTACTTTTATATTTTGGAGCAACTAAAACCACTCCTACCCTAAACCTACCCACTTCTAAACAATATAAAACACGTACCAGGCAAATAAAGGTACAGTCAGATATTTATTGCAAAAACGGACCAAAAACAGTATAAACGTATAAACTCATGTTGCATTCCAAGTCTTTTGAAAGTCATACGATATCTTCATGTAAAGAACAGAGTTGATCTTAATGTTTTAATCGCTGAAATGATGATCCCGCCACTCTGTGAACGCACGCACACACTTATTCTTATCTCATTCAAAAGATACACCCAACTCTTTAGCAAGACGCAATTGGTCACGAGATACACGACAGCCAATGACATTACAATGAAAGCTGACGTAATGACGCAATTGGCCACGAGACATATGAGAGCCAATGCTATTTCACTATCACAGCTGATGTAACGTTTCTTCAGGCGGCAATTTTTGAATGTGTGCATGATCTTCAGTGGATGGAGATGCTGATCGCTTTTGGGGATTTTCTTCACACGCATCAATCGTTTGGCCTCGGAACACTTGGAATATTTGTACTTTTTTGAATAAATTGTGCCTGTAGTCTTATATCATCTAACACACAAATGGGTTGGTTTAGGGGTGGGGTTGGGTTATGTGTTCAAATGTGTCTAAATAGCATAAATAAAAAATATGTAAATAAAAGTAACGTTATGCTGGCTGATTAAATTGAGAATCACACTCCAACATGTCATAATGGCAAAATCATAACTCAATATATAATTTCATCATGACGATAACATTCCCATGCCCAACGCGTCTGTGTATGACGACAAAGGTTTCTCATTGAAATCAATGGGCGTCGGAAAATGATGCTAAAGGGGTACCCTGTGCGTTAAAAAGTGACGCAAATGGGTCCTGACCAAGCAACCTCCCCCAGTTTCTCTTGAAGCCAATACGGAAGTGACTTAAACGGCAATTCATCGACTGGCCACTAGGGACAGGCTCCAAAAGGGAGCAGAATCTCATTGAGTCCCATGTTAAAATGCCCAACTTTACAGCAGAAAAAAATATGTTTACAGCCTGGTACAAATTATGGTTTTGGTTTATACGGCTAATTTTACCCTTCAACTGTGAAGGGGGTGAATTTTTTTTATAACTCATTCGTTTATATTATATAAAGCTTTAAAGTTCTGCATAATTAAGGGCGTGGCCACTTTGAGTGACAGATGGATAGCCGTTTGTCTGCTGTCTGTTAGTCATCACATCACCTCAGCTCCACCCACGTCCCGCCTCTTTGCCCATTTTCTGTTATCCAGGAGTGACGTGCAATGACGCGTTGCCAAGATGGCAACGGCCAGCTCGACCCTACTCACTCAAAAAAACAATGGTGCTATAATGCACTAAAAGTGTTTTTTAGCTCGTAATCATAGGGCAACCACCTTATCTTTATCTATAGCACAATATCTTATCAGGTTCTGTATATGGTATCGGTGCTTTATAGCACCTCAGTCATCCCAAAGAACCGCTGAAGAACCACTGAAGCACAAAGATTTGGTGCTATACAGCACTTAAAATGGTTCCCCTTTGATTACGAGCCAAATAACCACGTTTAGTACAATATAGCAAAACATTTTTAGACTATACGCTTCAAAACTGCTCTTCAGAATCCTGTGGGTGACGTCACGGACACTACGTCCGTATTTTTTTACAGTCTATGGTCCTGACCAAGCGTCAATATGTGACGAGTTGAGAGTGAGAACGTGTTGTTAGGTTCAGTAATTTCACTTTAATGGCTGTGAAAAAGTTATTAGTAAGTTACTGAAATGCCTTATTTTCAAAAACGTCACTTTAGTCAATTCATTGGTATTTAAAGCTGCTGTCAGTTACTTTTTTTGTGTTCAAAAATTATATAATGAGAATGTACAACATGAATCCATTTTCCAAACTGTGTTTTGTCTTACCCTTAATCATTATGGTATGCTTATAATAAGTGTTTATATTGGGACTATTTCAGACCGGTCTGGTAGGAATCGCTGTGGAGGAGCACAGTCCCTGCGTGACTCGCCATAGACACAAACAGAGAGAAGTGGCTCCGGCTGCAATGTTCTTCCGCAGGACACATGCAGTTCTGTTTATTAACCGCTAGAGCGCAAAAAGTTAATTTGTGCTTTTTTTTGCTAAAACCTCAAAGGGTGTGTTCCCACTTGACATCTTTTTTGAACGCCGACGTCTTTTTCTGCAGCTCAGAGCGTCTTTTCACGTTGGAAAAAACGTTTCTGATAAAAACGGCCTATGTTAAGCGCCTTTTTGACAGCTGACCAATGACAAGCGAGTAAAAAGACCTGACTCGTTTCAATAACAACAAGAAAAATGGAGAAGGTGCCGGTAGATCGACTAATTGTGCTAGTGTCGGAGCAATGATTTGTAGCAGGCATTTTGTTTTTGTTTAGACAATTTGTAGTCTAAAATATGCCGCAAATTGCGCATCATTCAACCGGAGCTCCTGGACTAAATTATTGTAAGCACCATACTGTTTTCTTCCCCGTATAATGTCGTGCACCCACAAACGTTGTTGTGAACCGACATTCTCCTCCCCGTTAACTTCAAAAGCCAACGCAAGAGCCAACTTCCTCTTTCTCGACATTTTGTATCTCTGCACCACACAGTCTTGTTGCAGCTGTTGTTACAGCAACAAAAGACACCCTCGGCTGCTATTTGGAACCAAACGCTTCCAGCTTCTTCTTTTTTTTTACTAAAAGAGCGCTCGTCAACTTTTTCTTGTCAAAAAACACTTCAAGTGTTAACACAGCCTAAGCCCACAGTGTGTGTGTGTGTGTGTGTATATATATATATATATATATATATATATATATATATATATATATATATATATATATATATATATTAAAATAAACATTTATTATAATAAAAAAATATAAATGATGGCCCAACTTTATATTAGGTGGCCTTAAGTAGGTATGTACTTACATCAACAAATAAATACAATGTCCTTACTGTGTTCAAATTGTATTGCAAAACACTTTTGCTGATATTGAGGTGGGATACGGGTAGGGTTAAGGAAAGGTGTGGTGGTATGGGTAAGTTTAATGGTAGGGTTTGGTGTAAGGGAAGTGTCAACTGTGTAATTACAAATGTAACTACAGAAATTAATTACAGATGTAATTACATGCAGGTATTTTTTTTTAAATGTAAGTACAATGTAAAAACATGTACACAATAAGTGCATTGTATCAAATGATTAATTCAAATGTTAGTACATAGGCCACCTAATATAAAGTGAGTCCTAAATTATTATATTATTATTACATTTTGTCAATTTCGGCCCCTGTCTGGATAATAATAAATTGTTACTAGTTGAACTTTCCCACTTTCTCTTTAAAAAGGAATGAGATGTGAATGCCTCTTTATCGCTGACACATGACATTCATGCATGTACACATGCATTAATGCTGCCTTCACAGGCTATCAGAATTATCATAAATACTAGTTTTAATATAGATAATACAAATATAGTATACAAAAATTATACATGTATACAGTCTCAAGTCAAAATTTAAATGCGATGAGCTCGTATAATCCCAACTTCAGAAGTGGGAAATAGGACATTTCTGATAGCATGTGAAGGAACCATTACTAACATTACCTGAGCCTTTTAACAATGACCAAAAATCCTGATTTAAGTGTTTAGATTTAAGTCAGATGACCAGATATCAGATTTGAACGTACCCCAAATAATCTCATATGTGCTTTACAGTTGCACACAGAACTGACTGACAGTGTAAATGTGGCCAAAGAAAGTGTATTTTCTTGAAACCTCACCTTCAATTTAAAGGTTTCATTGCAGAGTGAGCAAAACAAAGAACAAGGCAAGTAAATATGGGCACCTAGATGGAAAATGACTAAACTTAACTTACGAAATATGACACTCTGCATTTCTTCAGCGAACAAAGATGCCTTTCAGCAAACTGCCCTGAAATAAGGTTCATATTAAGGCTCATTTTCAGCATGGAAAGGATCCAAATCCAAAATGTTCCAGAAATTATGAAAATTAGAGATGAATAAAATCTGCTGGAACAAAGGGGAGGAATGCTGAGCGGAAAAGCCTGGAAGTTCATCTACTTCCCCTGCAACGGATGGAAGGAAACAGTAGTAAGGAACAAAGTGGTAATCGGCACAGTGATATCGTCATTATCAAGATGGGCGTGCAGCAGTTCACTCAAACGTGTTCTCAGGCCTGAAACCAACAGGTTATCTCTATTAAGCAAAGGTTTTCCTTTCTTTCCTGAGAACTAAAATTCCTGCTAAAGATGATCAGATTGTGTGTTTGTGAATGTGTGTGTGTTCCTGGCAGGCTGTCAGATCTAGAATCTCTGAAATGGGTTTTGAAAAACTACAGAGCCCCTAAAGGGACATGGCAATGTAAAAAAATAGAGAGAGTGCAAATGTTGAGCGAACGCAATCGTTTTGTTATAGATAATAAACGTTTTGCCAGTGAATGCAAAGTTTCTCGGCAGAACTCAATACTTTTTCAAAAGAGTGCAAATGTTTTGAGAGTGAACACAATCATTTTGCGAGAGTTAGTAAATGTTTAGTCTTGCATAGCCAGACCTTCAGACTGAAGGCAGAAGGTCTGGACTCCATCGCAGCTTTCATTGGCCAAGGACCGATGTTGGCCAAAAGGACGTTTGACTGACATGTAACGCAACCAATCACAGTTAGTTTTGTTCCGTGTCATGTTTAGGGGCGTGAACATTTAAAGTCGATGACCCTGCAATTACAGACCGACGTGCGTCTATAAATTATTAATTCAAGAACGTTGTTCAAGTTCCCTGCAACAATGGAGCCGCGAACTTCACATTCCTTTGAAAATCCAGTGTTTAGTTGATCCTGGTAAGCGCTCATTGTCACAGTTGTAAACACGATGGTGTTCTTCTTCCACAAGGGAGTTTGGCGTCACTGCATTTGTTTCCAGGCGGACCGTTAAAGAACGCAACACACACGTCTCGCGGACATCCTGTAGAATTCAACCAATCAGATGAAGACTTTGAAACTCCTGAGGTGTTTCCAAATAAGTGTGCCATATGCACAGGGAGTAACTAGTTACATGTAATTAGATTACGTAATTTAATTATAAAATAAATGTAACTGTAATCAGTAACAGTTACTGAGAAAAAATATTTACATTTATGCATTTGGCAGACGCTTTTATCCAAAGCGACTTACAGTGCACTTATTACAGGGACAATCCCCCTGGAGCAACATGGAGTAAAGTGCCTTGCTCAAGGACACACTGGTGGTGATAGCTGGGATTGAACCAGCAACCTTCTGCGTATCAGTTCCATGGTTTAACCCACTGGACCACCATCTCTGTAAATATGTAATTAAATTACAGTTACTTATGAAAATATTAATTATTACAAAGGGGGTTACATCTGTTTTCTGTAAAAAGCTAGGATATGTTGAATAATACACAAAGCATGATGTCTCCTGCCATTTAAAGACCGTTTAGTAAAGCGATGCTATTCTAATGCTTTTTTTTGGTTCTTGTTTGAATTTGCAGCGCACCATGTCTGCCAATTACATCAATCCACATTGCCGTTGAAAGCTTTAAGGCCTGTTCACACCGGGACGATTTTCAAGCACGTTTATCGCTGACGTTTAACACCACATGACTAAACAAAGGGCGCCAATGTAGCTGTGCACCGACGCGCAAAACGGCAGGCGCAAAAGTGGCATTTAAAAAAAAAAAAACGCCATGGGTTCGTTTTTTTGTTTTGATGCGGCAAGTTAAAAACTGGCCGACCAATGAGATCGGCACTTTTGTTCACGTGCCTGGAGCTGCTGAAGTTAAAGTAAGTCTTGCCGAGCACACATCCGACGAAGAGGAAGTAAATAGACAAAGAAGAAGATGAGCTGCTAATGCTGCTTGCCAATTAGCAAAAAGTGTGTGAATGGTTTTGGCAAGCATGTAAATACGGTCTCTCTTCTTCTTCCATGTGACAAGCGAGTGTCAGAAGCGTAAAGTGGCGCAGCACCACCTTGTGTACCGCCATCTACTGAATTTGCATGTTCTATAGGCGCATCGCCAGTGAAAATCGCTTGGGTGTGAACACAAAGACGCGCTGAAAAACGCCTCGAAAAACACTGGCGATAAGTGCGCGTGATAATCGTCCCGTCTGAGAGTTGCCACCATGGCGAGTGATAAAATTGTGTTTCAGTGCTGGAAAATAGAAAAGTTATCCAAAAGTAATCAAATGTAATCAGTTACATTACTTTAATAAAGTAATTGAAGGGGTTACACTACTTATTACATTTTAAATACGGTAACTTGTAATCTGTAACTTATTACTTTTCCAAGGTAACCTTCCCAACATGGATCAGACGCTCAGCCAACGGTCTGTGGGCGTGAGGCTGAGACTAGCAAAAGTTTTGTTAGCGAACGCAATAGTTTTGTGAGAGATAGTAGGCTAAAGGCCAGATTTACTAACAGCTTGTGCCAACGCAAACCCTCTTTTGGCGTTAAAAAACTAAATTAGCGCTGAAAAGGCATGGACAGGGTTATTTTGGCGGCTGATCTTATTGCATATGCATTTGAAAGAGTTTCCCTTTCAGACGCAACATTTACGGGAGGAGAATATTGATAAATGATAAATGACTCATGCAAGGTGATTTACTAAAGTTTGCGCTCGTTAATTTACTGGTGTTTGCGCCATTATTTACCGCCCAAAAAAAGCACATCTTAAACCAGACGCTAGTGTTGGGAATAACGGCGTTATAGATAAACGGCGTTACTAACGGAATAATTTTTTTCAGTAACGAGTAATCAAACGAATTACTGTTTCTCCCGTTACAACGCCGTTAGCGTTACCGAGAATAAAATGCGGCGTTACTATAATTGAGCTCACTGAAGTGGTTTTCATCCGAACAGGCTCTCTGTCAGTCGGACCTGCAATGTGTGTGCCAGCCACACGTGTTGGGGGGTGGGTGGGGTGGTAACTGATGATGATTGGTGGGTGGGAGACAAGGTTGAGGTTGATAGGTTGAGTTCACACACACACACACACACACACACCTATGACGCACGCGCATATGCACAGTCAGCGATGGCAAGTCCAACGACTTCAAAGGTAGCTTTCGCAAACTGGAAGTATAAGCGCTACTTTTCCCTCGTTGAGGTGAAAGGTAAGAATGTTTATGTAACATGCAGCTTATGCCCAGGAAGAAAGAGTCTCTCCACGTCTGTGGCCAGTAATTCTAATCTAATGAAGCCTCACAGCCACAACATTAGTGGCTAAAAAACCCAGGTGATAACGTGAGCTCCACTACCAGAGGAGTAGTAAAGTACTGATAATATTTACACAATATTTACACTATAGTAGGCCTACTGATAATATTTACAATAATATATTGAATTTGATAGGTGTCTCTCACATTGTCCCACAGCAATATTACAATAGTGTACATTAATGTACAATGTTTTATAATAATAATTTATTCTATTTAGTGTCCAATTCATTCATTTAACATATTTACCGTAATATTGGGGGCATCCAAGTTATTTGACATATTTGAACATTTGAAGAAAAAAAAAAGTAACACAGTAGTTACTTTCCCTGGTAATTAGTTACTTTTATAATGATGTAACTCAGTTACTATTTTTAAGAAGTAACTAGTAACTATAACTAATTACTTTTTTAAAGTAACGTGCCCAACACTGGTCATTATGGAAATGATCCGGCTGCCTTTGTGTTCTTTACTTTGCACATCGTCTGTAAATCACGCACAGAACTTTCCACTCCCATCTGCGCTTCATTATGGGACTGCGCTCTCACGCTAATTTGCCCTGTTTAGTAAATCTGGCACTAAAGGATAGGGTATTTAGGGTACATGGTATGTACATGCGAAACAGGACTGTAAAATAAAGTACTACCATAATTTTCTCTGCAAAAAATAGCGTTTGGGGGGTAAATTTTTTTTTTTTTTTGGCAGGGTTGCATGCTAAAATTCGCATTCCTGTGTCTAAATATCACATAATTGGGGTCGCTTCAACCCGCGGACATGGAAAAACAGCCTGCGGGAAAACCGGGGACTTGGCAACACTGTGTGCAGTTGAGTTCTGTTGACATTTGACAACTAAAGTTATGCGTCGCTCCGTTGCTCTGATTGGTTGTAGGTCTATCCGATTGAGGTCTTTCCTGGTTCGGTTGAAACACGCCCCATAATCACAGCCCAATGGAGCAGTATCAGACTCATATTCTGACTAGAATTGAGTATGACAACGTCAGGCTAAGTGAACGCAATACTTTTGAGCGAGAACGCAAATGTTTTGCAAGCAAATGGAAGTTTCTTGGGGGAATGCAATTGTTTCACGAGAAAAATAAAAAATGCAAAAGCAATGAAATATATGTTTTTCTTTCATATGTCATATTTTTGTTCCATCACCATGTTCCTTTAGGGACGCCGTAAGATACAGAGAACCCAAAGACAGATATTAGGTACAAACTATCTTTTTATAAACTCTCTTTTTAAGGTGCACTTAGTAATTACACTAAAAAAACTCACATCAGCAGCCTATTAAAACTGATTTCTTCTTTTTTAAAACTGTTTTTAATGTTATTGTATTTTCATACATACAGCCACACACTTGATATAATGCGGTTGATGATCTCATCAACACTGACAGCGGTCCAGGTTTGTTTTATATGACAGCAAGGGTATGTCTTTCGCTCTGCCCCTCCGTGGCTGCGACCTGATCTCAGACAGAAGAAGCCAAAATCTGTTAATCAAATAGACTTTCTTAAAATCTTTTTCTTTTTCTTCTCCTGAGAAAAAGACCTCAGCGATCTTACATGTGTCAAGCTAGTGTCTTCATTAACAATGAGTCAGTAAACAGCTTGAGATGAAATATGAGACATGTGAAGAAAAATAGATGGAAAGTATAATTTGTGGACAGAATATTTTTAGTCATCAGACTTTCTTCCTCAGTGTTTCTTTCCTGTATAAATATCTAAATGTTGCTAAATCAGGATACATTTACTTGAGATGCAAAATGAAATATAATATAAAGTCTTATTTTCTAAAACATTTATCAAAAATAAGTGGGTTTATGCTTAAAACGAGAAAAACATCTCCCAATAGGTTCAGAAAAATACATTTGTTTTCCCTCTGAATTAAGTTTTTTCGGACTTTATAGCGTAAAATCACAAAAGTTTTTTTTTAATTGTATGTCACTTTATATCTTTAGTAAATGCATTAAGAATGTTTAGATATTTGTACTGGAAAGCAAGATAAAAATACTAAGTAAGAAAATCCTTTTTTAGTAATTTAGTCAAATTATGCAAAAAGGGTGAGGATATGAATATTATTTGTATTTATTATTATTATTTTAATAAAAAGTTATATTTAAAATGCAATGTTCAACCACGTTTGAGTTGTGCTGGAAATTACAATTTCAAAACAGTTTTCCTATGATTATTTAAGTCCAGTTGGACATTTTAGTAGAAAAATGAAATGAACAAGGGAGTGTTTATATGCGGTAACATCAGCAGTCATACAGAAAATGTTAATAGTCTAAAAATCTTTGAGGAGCTCCACATCTCCTGAGAGTTCAGTATTGTTTGGTCTTGTTTGGATGTCTAAATCTGATTCTCACCTTTGAGGATTCGTCGAACCTGTTCACAGAAAAGCTTTGAAGGCCTGCGGGCAGGGCATCCTACACCCTGGGAATGTCTTCAAGCTTTTGTACGTGTCTGTAAACAGATCTGCTCATCATTTATTTACAACAGACCATCTCGTCAACACCCAGTCAGGCTACGGAGAAGATACATGGAACATCCCACACCGTCCTAATGGAGGTTCAGCACACAATGGAGCTGAAATCAACAAGGACACCCTGAAGAAAAGATACAGAGACACAAGTGAGACTTTGCTTTTAGGTTTGAGGACATACAGTACACAAAGACATAAAAAATATCTACAGTACTAAAGTCTTAGGCATGTTAGTATTTTCACAAAAAAATATATTTTTATTTATTTATATCTTTTGCTGTAGTGTGTAAGTAGGATATATCAGTTTACATTAAAACAATTCCTTTTGCCGTTAATTGTAATAACCCAGTGAGATTTTTGTATGCACAAGGAGTTTTGTGACAATACTAACGTGCCTAAAGACCCGTTCACACCAAGGACAATAACTATAAATATAACGATAAAGATATAGTTCTAAATAATGTATATATTGTATACATATACAGTATAACGATAACGATATAGAGATTCATTCATTTTCAGAACGATTTTATCCAGCTGATGAACAATAAAACCATTGACAGCCAATCAGAATCCATCATGCTGTAACGAGCTTGAGCATTTAAAGCGGCAGGCGAACACACGCTTAGAATAAACAGAACGATATCGTCCACTGGTGTGGACGCTAATATAGTTATTGTTTTTGGTGTGAACAGGTCTTTAGACTTTTGCACAATACTGTAAATTTAAATGAATTTAAATATAAGTACATATACAGCTGTAAATCAAATAATAAAGTGTGTATTAAACTTATTAAGGTCACAATGAAACAGAAGTAGCGACAGAAATTGTCTCCCGTATTGTAACGTACATACAAGCGTAACAGATTATCAAAAAAAGAAAAAAATGCCGGTTGTTGATTGGATGTTGAGACATGGGCGTGGCAAAAAAATGCTTGCTGGGGATTGTAAGAAAGGGGCAGGGTTTAAGCAGACTAAATGACTGGAGAAGAACAGCATACGTCACTAGATTCAGTTATGATATTCTGATTAAACATTATGAGGGCAAAACATTAAAAAAAATTAAAATGAATTGTTTACAATAATTCTGTCAGGATCACTATCGTCAAAGATAATTGACAATTAGCATACAGTTTGGATTGGCGGTATGGTTGTACTGCAGATATCATTAACGTCCATATTTAATGTACAACATAATTTGGGAATTTAGTCTGATTCAGGGGGAATCAGAATGCCAAATCCTGACTGATGAGAGGAGGAGCTGGGGATGGAGGAGGGTAATTAACTCTGGAGAAACTGAAAAGGCATGGACAGGGTTATATTTGTGGCTGATCTTATTGCATATGCATTTGTAGGAGTTTCCCTTTCAGATGTAACATTTTTCTCAACTTTTCTCGTTTTAAGAATAACCTCACTTCATTTTGATCCGTTTTTTTCTTATTTTATGTTATAACATTTACTAGAAAACAAGACAAACATACGGAGGAAGAACAGCATATTTTGCAGTGATTTCAAATCAAGTTGTAATTTTGTCAAATTATGCAAAAAGCATGAAGATTTTATTATAATTAAAATTTTAATCAAAACATTATTTCATTCGTTTTTGGATTAAAAAAATAGTTTTTGCAAAAATGTGTACAGATGATTTTTTTACAATAAGATCAATAACATGCATTTAGTAATTTAAAGGGGGGGTGAAATGCTGTTTCATGCATACTGAGCTTTTTACACTGTTAAAGACTTGGATTCCCATGCTAAACATGGACAAAGTTTCCCCCCAAAAAAAGTTGGACGTTTGATTGAGTATTTCTGTGCCAAAAATACTCCCGGTTTCTCATAAGTTTCGGAAAGTTTTTTTGGAGTATGGGTATATGTGTGACGTCAGATGGGTCGGAATGTCCTTGTACGGGCCGTACGGGCTCTTCTCCCGGAAGGACGCGCGTGCGACTAGAGCGAGAGAGCAAGCCGGCTGCGCTGCAGTCACAGGACTTCACGGAATCAACAATGTCACCAAAGCAAGACAACCCTGCACAGCTTCCCAAAGAACCCAGCGTTAATGGGACAGTGGATGGAGTTTGTTTTTCCGGAGCAGGAGTTGTGCAAGTGTTTGTTTGTTCCCTGAATTTCGGCGACGATGGTTTATAAACAAGGTACAGTTATGGCGTCATTTTAATGCCATTAATAACCGAGCGCACAACTGATGCTTGCTTGCGCAGTAAATCACTCCAGCGAGAGAATAACAGATCTACACGCGAGGAAACGGCAGCCCGCGAGCTCCTT
This sequence comes from Romanogobio albipinnatus, assembly GCA_023566225.1. Taxonomy (NCBI): domain Eukaryota; kingdom Metazoa; phylum Chordata; class Actinopteri; order Cypriniformes; family Gobionidae; genus Romanogobio; species Romanogobio albipinnatus. The sequence goes on along the minus strand of CM042252.1, from coordinate 46,645,354 downwards.
TTAAACCCACGCGCGCGCATGACATCTCCTCTGCGCGCAAATCAAGCCCTTGCGAGCTTGGACACGACTCGCAGCACGCGCGTCATCATTCCCCACACTCGCGCTCGAGCTTCTATTTTGCTCGCGCGAAAACTTTTTTATTTTTGTCAGTCGTGGGGCGGGACTTTACTTATTTCATTGTAACCTGAAATGTCATTGGTCAATCCCATTTTTCCGGAAGTCAGTTCCGGTGAACTACAGCAATATATATTCTCATTTTCCCCAGTAGCTACAGCTCCATAAAAATAATAAATAAAGTTAATATAGTATCTGTTAAGGACATATTATATTAATAATGCAATCAGTCAGTAAATAAAGTTTAACTCTCTTGCATCTGGTTCGTCTATGAAGCCATGTCTTTTGCATGTTTTACAAAAGGCGTCCATTCACAACTGACTTCCGGAAAAATGGGATTGACCAATGACATTTCAGGTTACAATGAAATAAGTAAAGTCCCGCCCCACAACTGACAAAAATAAAAAAGTTTTCGCGCGAGCATAATAGAAGCTCGAGCGCGGGGAATGATGACGCGCGCAGAGGAGATGTCATGCGCGTGCGTGGGTTTAAAAGGAGCTCGCGGGCTGCCGTTTCCTCGCGTGTAGATCTGTTATTCTCTCGCTGGAGTGATTTACTGCGCGAGCAAGCATCAGTTGTGCGCTCGGTTATTAATGGCATTAAAATGCCGCCATAGGTACAGTTCAACTCCGGATTTGTAGCTCGTCTAAAGGCCCTTTCACACTGAACGCGATTTTGACGCGCGAATAATTCGCGCGATGGTTTAATTTTTCGATCAGCTGTATGTGCAATGGGTGCTTCCACACCAAACGCGAATGTGCTGCGGCGAAAAAACGACATTTTTTTTTCCCGCTTCAATGTCAAATTGTTTTTTACTTTCGCGGAGACGGAAAGGGCTTCAACCAATCACAAACACGGAAACAAAGTATTGTGGCACTTAAATGTTTACATTGTGACTCAATTGACCCTTCGTATGTCAACATATGTCAACATTTGGACATGACAATCAGTGATTTGACAGATCACCTTAAGCAGACTGCCTGACGCTGCTCCGGATCGATTGGTTCCCTGAAGTTTGTGGTTTGTCTCGTCAGTTGTGGTGCCACTGACTGGAGGAGCTCCTCAAATTGTCCCACGGACATCCGAAAGTAAGTGCGGAATCGGCCATGATAAAGTTTTAGCTCCTGTACAAGATTGCCATACTCCCCTTCAGACTCTCTGTTCTTTAAGAGTGGGTGCACCCAAAACCTTCTATTTGGTCTTTTAAATAAAATGAAAAGTTCGTCTTCACTGGATGATGAAGTGTCCATGTTTACTGTCGCCGCGAATGTTTTGGAATGTTGGAGCTCTGAAACGTCACAGACATCGCAAACTCGCGTCGCGGCTGATGTGAATGGTTTTGACGTGAACTATTCGCACGCGAAAAATTCGCTTTTCCGCCTCGCTTTTCCGTTTACGCGTTCAGTGTGAAAGGGCCTTAATGCTGAAAGATGGAGCAGTCCCAGCGATTAAGGTTCACGTTGTGTGTTGGTAGCAGGCGGCGAGTAAAACTGCTTCAAATGTCTGTGTTGTTTGCAATCGATTCCATTGATTTTATATGTAAACATGCATGCTCGTCATTCTTTAGCTCCGCCCGAACGATACGCCCCCAGCTGCTCGGCTTTTTTCGGAAAGACTCTGTACAGCGTATCTTTCTTTTATAAATATAATAAAACTAAAGACTTTTCGAAGATATGAAAGATGCAATACTACTCTATAGGTACTCAAGATTGACATGAGATTGACTGAAAATGAGTGTTTCACCCCCCCCCCCTTTAAGATGTTTGCCTGCACTATTTTTTTAAACCCCTTTGCACATCTGACAAATAACTTTCCTTTGCTGCAGGCCTAGGGATGTAGTCTGAGTTTAGCTAAACTAGCACTAAATGGCATAAACGCTAGTTTAGCTAAACTCAGACTACATCCCTAGGCCATTTTCTTGATGGAAAGGGGCAGACTTTACAAAAAACAAAACAAATGTGCAGACTTTTTGCACGTTCATGTCTCTCTAAGTGGATATTGAAACCTTAATTGTTTTTTTGGGATGCGGCCTTCAATTTAAAGGTCAATAAAATGTGATAAACCCCTATAAAGATGTTGTAAAACTAGGCAGGATATGAAGATTGGTCGGTCACATTATGGTATTCGTTTAGCAGTGCTTATGTATCACATCTTACTGCATTTACATTTGAAGGCGTACTAAGAGAGTTAGCACATAACGAGTGTCAAGGGAAGAGACGACAGAGGTTTTAATCATCGCCTTTGTTCTCTCTGATGAAATTTAGTAAATAGAATTCATCTGGAAAACAAAAGAGCTACTGTATGTGCCGTGCCATAAATCAGGAAAGTCTTTGGGTTTGTTTTTGAAAAACAATGCGAAGAACTCGCTTTACTTCTTTGATTATATCGGGTTCTCTATAGGATTCCAGACTCTCGTCTCATTAGTTTTCTCCAAATGCCTCTCAGAATTTGTCTTGCCTCTGTTGTGAACCCAGTTACTCCCCCTGCGGAGATCTGAATTCTGGGGATGTTTACCCAAAACAGTGGGGCGGTCTCTTCCAAGCCGAGATTAAACTTCAAGTATAACCAATCATGTCTTTCTGGGCTGAAGCCCTCACATTTTCTGCCTTCAGACCTAAATAGATTTATTATAACTCCCTCACCCAGGGCAACAACACAACCAACTGAATCACCCATAAAATGACTTGCTTAGAGGTTAAAACTTTACAAACCGAAAAGAAAAAAAATCTCAAATTGGACAACAGCTGGATTTTAGATAGTTATGACCCACGGCATTTAAAACATTGGCTGACCTAGATTCACGTCTGCTGATAAAACACAATATATGAGGCAAAATCTCAAGCACAAAAAGGCCTGAAGACAGAAATTGTACTCTACAGTCAGAGATCATCTGAACATCCTGATCATCCTCCAAACACAGGCTGAAAAATTCAAACCTGTTACCCAGCTAACAAAAACATGTTCTAGGAACGTTTTGGTAATGTTACCATTAAGTTATATATTAAAAACAACCCAAGTTGGGTTGAAAATGGACTGAAATTGGGTTGTTTTAACCAAGCGATTGGGTTGTTTTAAGCAAACCTTTAACCCAATTGCTGGGTTAGTCCATTTTCAACCCAACTGTTTTTAACCCAGCATTTAGAGTGTATATTTAAATGTTTTATTTCTTTGTAACGTAAACATTACGGAAACTTTCTATTTTATCATTGTGCAGAAATGATGGGAATGTTACTTTTGAATGTTCTCTAAACATTCTGACACAAGTAACATTTCAAAGATGTTATACCACAGGGCTGTTGAATGCTTGAATCTGATTGGTTGATGAACGTTCTAATGGTGCGTTCACACCGGACGCGATTCGTGCGAGTGATTTACATGTTAAGTCAATGCAGAGACGCGAAATGGCATTCTGCGGCGCGATTCGCACGATTGAGGCGGCGCGAATGGCGCGAATCGCTCAAGTTGAAAAATCTGAACTCTGGCGGATATTTCGCGCCGTGTTAACCAATCACGAGCTTGCTCTAGTAGTGACGCATTTACAAGCGGAGGCAGAAATCCGAACAACAAGATAATCGTGGCCGTATGTGGATACCCGGAGCTGTATGATACATCATCCTATCACTACAGGAACAGGAATAAAAGGAATAAAGGAATAAAAAGGATCTTGCTTGGAAGAAAGTGAGTTATTGTGAGCCAAGTGAGCCATTTCACAACGAGACAGGAGCAGAAAAAAAGAGCCAGAGCCAGCGGCAAATGTGAGAAGGACTAGCCGAGGAAAGGCGGGTCTCCCCGGGTAAATGAGCGTGGAATGTCACTGATCCCCTGGATCTCACAACTCCGAAAACGCCAGATAAAATGCTCAAATAGGCACTCTTTTTATAAATTAACCACAGATTTGAGCTTTAAACAACTATATTATCGCCTGAAAAAGTCTTTAAACTACGTTTTGTCACACATTAATAGTAGTATTTTTTACAAAAAAGACGTAAAGTGCCCGAGACGAGCTGGCTCATCTAGGCTCAAATAGAAGCCCCTCCCATGATCCGAATTCGCGTTTGTTGTGTAGTTGTCACACGCGAATTTCACGCGCGATTAGCGCAAATTATTAGCGCGAATCGCGTCCGGTGTGAACGCCACATAAGATGTGCAATTAGTGCAGTTGCATATCACTTCACCAAATGATTTTAAACGACCCTGACCAAGCAAATAAATATAGTATAGGATAGGAACAATTTACAACAAACGGTATTGTTTGTGTTTGACTTTGTATTTCTTTTCACTCTGATATATAAACAATGCATTTGTAATAAATACATAATAAATAATATATTTGTTTTCAGATCATTATTAAAGTGCACATATACACATACAGGGCTGTCAAACGATTAACCGCGATTAATCACAATTAAAAATAAAAGTTTGTATATATGTATGTTTATATAATGTGTGTCCTGTGTATATTCATTATGTATATTTGAATACACACATACAAGTATATATTTAAGAAATATTTGCAAGTATACACTCTAAAAAATGCCAGCGGTTGGGTTAAATGTTTGCTTAAAATAACCCAATGGCTGGGTTAAAACAACCCAATTGCTGGGTTAGTCCATTTTCAACCCAACTTGGGTTATTTTTAACCCAGCAATTTTAGAGTGTATAGTGTATATTTATATCATCACAATTAAATTAAAATTAAATAATTAAAACTAAATCTTTAAAATGATCCCATAATGGGAAGTTCATGACAGGAGCCTTTCTTCTATGTTCTGCCATTTTTTACAGGACATTTTCACAGATCTTTTTACTTTACACTCCCCCAAAAGTGCACAAAAAACAGCAATTTTGATTATTGTTCAATTTTTGGCTTTCAGGTTTTGCATATGCTCACAATTAACACAGAGACGGAGTCCGATTGCGGTGGGACTGAAATCATGGCTTGGGTATCTTATTGGACTTTAATCTTTGATCAGTGAGGAGAATTTGAATCTTTGTAAGAGTCCAGCTGTCTGCGGGTATCAGCCAATCCCAGATCAAATTTCACCGACAACAAGAGGGAATAAGAGATACAGAGGATCTTTTGTTGAAATGCGCAATGGACGGATCTATATTCTGTTTCTTGGGACGTGACACCTGAAGCAGAAAGGCGTATTTTGGTGCATTTACACCAATGCTGCAGCCTGTTAGCTATTTTCCCAGCAGACAGCGGGAGTGGTAATTTGCTTCAAGGAAAGTGTTTCAGAGAAACTAGAACTTCTTTATGCATCTGATATTGAATGTGGTGAACCACAGATAGACTACTGTAATCTAACAGTGCAACTGAATGCAAGAACTAATGCTTTAGATCAGTTGCTTTTAGACCGAACACTGGACCAAAATTATTAATCATAGAAAAAAAAAAAATTCTTAAAATCAAACACTGAAATGTATTAACAGCATTTTAAATCCAATAAATACAGCACAAACTAAGCTTCCAACAAATACCCAATTAAATACCTTTTAGACCTCTATATGTAAACCTCTTTAAATGTGAAAGGATTAACAATGCTTACTTAGAATTTGTGGATTGTCTGTCAGGTCCAGTGTAGTTGCCACTGCTTTGTTCTTCAATAACAACCTTTTTTACTTTTTTAATGCTGTATGTGCATGTCTAGGCAATTGCATCATGTGGCGAGGTTGACGAGCGAGAGACGTGGGAGGAGCGAGAGAGGACCAGGCCTGGATTTTTGTTGTGTTTTATTTACGTTTGGTTATGTGTGTGCGCGGCAGTCGTTTGAGAGGGGCTGCCGCTTTTACTTTCATTTTGTGTTCGTAACGTAGTTCGTTCGTATGGGAAGAAGGAGGCGGGAACCGGCGAACATTCAACAAGTTTAATAAAACAAATTAACACAAAATGAAAGTAAAGTCGCCCCTCACGGACGACTGCCGCGCACACACATAACAAAATGTAAACAAAACACAACGCAAAATCCCAGGCCTGGACCTCTCTCGTCCTTCACTGTCGTCGCTCCTCCTTTATACTCCCGTCACTCCTCCGTGAGACACGAGACCGCTGCAGCGCGCAGCTGGCGCCCATCCACACTGATGAGCACGGCCTCGTCCCGCTCTCACGGTCCCCGAGCCTCGCTGCTCACCACATACCCCCAACGCCCTTCGCAGGCCGGGGGGCACTCCTGAGACTGCGCTCTACAACCCCCCCCCCCCCCCCCCACCAAGGGGGGGGGGCGATCACGGCGGCCGCGGCACCTGGGGGTAAGAACAGAGAGGTGAGAGAACGGAGCCGGGAGCATGAGGAGCGACAGAGACGAGAGAGTGGAGAGAGGAGAAAAAAAAATAAAAAAATTCTGGTCTGGTTCCCAGACACACTGCCGCTCGGTCCTCAGCCAGCCGAGAGGCTCTTCCTCGCGGTGCCATGCGATGGCACTGGACGCTCGGTGGACGGCTCAATCGTCCTCCGCCCCCTGGCGACCGGCGGTGGCTCCTCCTGTCGAGGGCAGCCGGCAGCGAGTCCCGCGCGCTCCCTGCTCCTCCCCTACATGGCGGATGGACGCAGACTCCGGCCCACGGCGAACACCGGCGACTCCTCCGCTCCCTCTAGGACGGCAGCCACCCCACCTCGACCCAGGGGCACGGCAGCGAGCTCTCCGTCCCACCGATATTAATCCGCTCCAGCACCACCGCCTCGGGCAGCCCCTCGCGGTCTTCTCTCATCCGCGCTGCCCGAACTCCTCAACACCGCCATCCCCCTCAGCAGCGAGGGCTCTTCGACAGCATGTCCCTCCTTCCTCCCGGGTTTCGGCACCAATGTAACGTAGTTTGTTCGTATGGGAAGAAGGAGGCGGGAACCGGCGAACATTCAACAAGTTTAATAAAACAAATTAATACAAAATGAAAGTAAAAGCGGTAGCCCCTCACGGACGACTGAAGCGCACACACATAACAAAACGTAAATAAAACACAACGCAAAATCCCAGGCCTGATCCTCTCTCGTCCTTCACTGTCGTCGCTCCTCCTTTATACTCCCATCACTCCTCCGTGAGACACGAGACCGCTGCAGCGCGCAGCTGGCGCCCATCCACACTGATGAGCGCGGCCTCGTCCCGCTCTCATGGTCCCCCAGCCTCGTTCCCGCCTCCTTCTTCCCATATCTACGAACTCCGTTACATTGGTGCCGAAACCCGGGAGGAAGGAGAGACATGCTGTCGGACAGCCCTCGCCGGTGCTGAGGAGTTCGGGCAGCGCAGAAGAGAGTAGACTGCGAGTGGCTGCCCGAGGCGGTGGTGCTGGAGAGAGTGCAGACCTGTGGGACAGAGAGCTAGCTGCCGTGCTCCTGGGTCGAGGTGGGGTGGCTGCCGTCCTAGAGGGAGCGGAGGAGTTGCCGGCGTTCGCCGTGGGCCGGAGCCTGCTGCCGTCTGCCATGTTAGGGAGGAGCAGGTAGTGCGGGACTCACTGCCAGCTGCCCTCAACAGGAGGAGCAATTGCTGGCCTCCAGGTGGCGGAGGAGGATTGAGCCGTCCACTGAGCGTCCATCGCATGGCACCAGAAGGAAGAGCCTCTCGGCGGGCTGAGGACCGAGAGGCAGTGTATCAGGGAACTGGACCAAGTTTTTTTTTTTACTCTCTCGTCCTGCCGCTGTGTAAGTCTCCGCAGAGATTGGCCCCCGGGGGGAGAGTAGGCGCCGTCTCGAGTGTACCCCCCAGCCTGCGAGGGGCAATAGGGGTGTGTGGCGAGGTTGACGAGCGAGAGACGTGGGAGGAGCGAGCGAGTCCTCTCATGAGGGAGCCTGGAGGCATATAAGGAAGATCGACACAAGTGAAGGATGAGAGAGGACCAGGTCTGGATTTACGTTGTGTTTTATTTACGTTTGGTTGTGTGTGTGCGCGGCAGTCTGTTAAACGTTCACCGGTTCCCACCTCCTTCTTCCCATATCTACGAACTCTGTTACCCACCACTATATCAAAAGAATAAATATATAAAAAGTAGTTTTGCATTTGGATTGTTTTGCAGTTTGACAGTACTTTTATAGCAATTATACACATCGACCCCTAAATTCACAGTACTGTGAATCTGGATATTTGGAGTGGTTTTGTAATTATTCTCAATTGCATGTGCATGATGTTGTAGTGGATAAAATGTACATTTATGCATTTTGCAGATGCTTTTATCAAAAGCGACTTGCGTTGTATTCATTGTATATATTTGATCAGTTCATGCATTTCCTGGGAATCGAACCCATGACCTTGGTGTTGCACCATACTCTACTGTTAGAGCTACAGTGTAAAGTTTCTTTCTGCATATCTCATGTTGTTTATAAGATTGTGATATCTTAGGACTCCAAAGGCCAATGCTGAAATGCATATGATTTTGAAAACAGCATGTAAACAAAACCACTGGCTGTCTGACAATCAATGTTTCTTTTTTTCACAGAAAACTAAAGTTTCAGTCCAAAACTAACTTTTGTGAAATACTGGATAGGCAGGAACCAGGGGATCTACAGGAACTACAGGCGTCTGTGCTGTATGAGACAGATCATATTCCTTAGCGCCTGCCATGTGTTCGTCATAAAAAGTAAATTCACTGCCAAGCACGTTTGGATGAAGTTTGACAGTTTGGTTTGGGTTTTGTGAGTGTCCCATTTCAGACTGATTCCCGATCCTAAAAATCAGACGTAAACCTACGCAGACATTTCAACGGGTTGCTTTAGTAGAATAATGGCAAACATTTGGAATCATTATCATCATTTTGGGCTCACAGTCAAACCTCGACAATCCTGAACGTTCACGGGGTCCAACGTTAACACTCGCCAATGCCAAAGTGAGTAAAAACTGGCTTCGGTGAGTAAATAAAACAGGATCGCCAGCTGGCCGGTAACTTGCAGCTTAATACAGGATTTGAATGGCATTGTAAGAATGATCATCTGATGTGAGTGATGTAAGTCCTTTTGTTTTAATAAAAACGACCGGTAGGGGTGGATTCAGAGACTGCAGCCGCTGTTTTCAGTAAACACAGACAGACATTACATAACTGTGGATTTTTAAGAGCCTTGAAATAGAAGACAGTACAGGTCCCTAAATAGGTGCTCTGTTCCAAAACCCTGTTTAAACAGTCTCAGATGTGCGCTACAGATGTGAGCAGGCAGCATATGTAAGGTAGAACCATAGCAAAAACTTTTTGAACATTGATATCAGCACCTAGAATGATTTCTGAAGGATCATGTGACACTTAAGACTGGAGTAATGATGCTGAAAATTCAGCCTTGCACAAATTTGATTTTAAAATACACTATATTGCCAAAAGTATTGGGACGCCCCTCCAAATTATTGAATTCAGGTGTTTCAACTACTTCCATGACCACAGGTGTATAAAATCAAGCACCTAGGCATGCAGACGCTTCTACAAACATTTGTGAAAGAATGGGTCGCTCTCAGGAGCTCAGTGAACTCAAGCGTGGTACTGTGATAGGTTGCCACCTGTGCAATAAGTCCATTTGTGAAATTTCCTTACTTCTAAATATTCCACGTACAACTGTTAGTGGTATTATAACAAAGTGGAAGCAAATGGGAACAACAGAAACTCATCCACGAAGTGGTAGGCCACGTAAAATCACAGAGCGGGGTCAGCGCATGCTGAGGCACACAGTGCGCAGAAGTCGGCAACTTTCTGCAGAGTCAATAGCTACCTTTGGATGCAGTGGTGTAAAGCACCCCACTGGACTCTAGAGCAGTGGAGAAGTGTTCTCTGGAGTGACGAAGCGCGCTTCTCTGTCTGACAATCCAATGGACGAGTCTGGGTTTGGCGGTTGCCAGGAGAACGGTACTTGCCTGACTGCATTGTGCCAAGTGTAAAGTTTGGTGGAGGGGGATTATGGTGTGGGGTTGTTTTTCAGGGGTTGGGCTTGGCCCCTTAGTTCCAGTAAAAGGAACTCTTAATGCTTCAGCATACCAAGACATTCTGGACAATTTCGTGCTCCAAACTTTGTGGGAACAGTTTTGGGACGGCCCTTTCCTGTTCCAACATGACTGCGCACCAGTGCACAAAGTGTCAGTCCATAAAGACATGGATGAGCGAGTTTGGTGTGGAGGAACTTGACTGGCCTGCGTCCCGACCTCAACCCGATTGAACCCCATTGGGATGAATTATAGCAGAGACTGTGAGCCAGGTTTTCTCGTTCAACATTGCAGCCTGAACTCACAAATGCGCTTCAAGAAGAATGGTCAATAATTCCCATAAACACACTCCTAAACCTTGTGGAAAGCCTTCCCAGAAGAGTTGAAGCTGTTATAGCTGCAAAGGGTGGGCCAACGCCATATTAAACCCTACAGATTAAGAATGGGATGTCATTAAAGTTCATGTGCATGTAAAGGCAGACGTCCCAAAACCTTTGGCAATATAGTGTATGTTCAAAATAGAAAACAGCTATTTTAAATTGTAATAATATTTCAGAATATTGCTGTTTTATTGTTTTTTTGATCAAATAAAATAGCTTGATTGAGAATAATGAGACTTCTTTCAAATATCATATTGCATTTGTCATTGTTTTATAAAAGCAAATTGTTTTTAAAAAGTACTTGAGAATGTGTCATAGTGATTTTACCTTGATAGAAAGATATAGTGGGTTTTAGACACACCTGATGGATTATGCATAAAATGTTACCAAACTGACTCATGCATAAATACTACAAATGTTTTAACGTCACTCATTTTCTGAATTTCTAGCATTTGTTTTGTTTTCTGTGAAATAATAGCTTTGAATAAAAGGCTAAAGGCTTCATGTCAAGCTGAAGAGAATATAAGACTCACACATGTGCACAAACACACACTGGATGGAGCAGAACATCTCAGCGGGATTGAGGGCGCGTGTGTCACGTGATCATCTCAGCTGGAAAAGCACACTGATTTCTCAAGTGAATATTCCAGAACGCTGTCAAAACGGATCTGATTTTGATTCGGCACAGAGGACGTGCGCACACCTCTCTGGATCGGAGTTCAAAGAGGCGATCCGGAAAAGTTTGACGCCAGACTTGAAGATCGGATCTCACGAGGGGAAGCCAGCAGATGCTCACAGTTCTGCTCAAGGCCAACTGCTGCTTGCGTTCAGATATATTGACAGATTTTAAAAATTACAGGCTTAAGACTCACTTTTTACTTGGCTTCGATCAATGGAGCCTTTGTGTTTGTCTGGATCTGAGATCAGAGAACTGGACCAAACTCCACACGTCTGCCTCTTCCTGCTGGAAACAGCCTTGTGATGCCATATGTAATCGGCCATCCATACCAGGATAACTGTAAAACAAGGAGACATTTTCTGTGGTTTAGTGATCAACCTGTTACTATTGTTTTACCTTAACTTCAGGTCTTGTTTTTAGTGTGTAGATTTTTGGTTGGCCAATTTAGTTAAAGGTGCAGTGTGTAACATTTATGAGGATCTATTGACAAAAATGCAATATAATTTACTATGTTTTCAGTGGTGTATAAAGACCTTACACAATGAACCGTTATGTTTTTATTACTTTAGAATGAGCCATTTCAATTTACATACACCGTGGGTCCCCTCACAGTGAAATCGCCATTTTGCGCAATTTTACCCAATTCCGATTTTCCCTCACATGTGGCACAGATCAGATATGACGTGTATGTGTAAGCAGAAAAAAAAATGCATGAATTCTGATATCCTCAGATTGGATTCAGGCCTCACTCTAATGTGGTAATAAATCCGATATGATTCGGATACGTGCATTTGCGTCTACCATGATATTCCCCAGTAAATGCGAGTCGTACGTCATTGAAAAAGGGACGGAGGTTTCAACTCTGGTGGACACGAACTGTGATCACATGACACTAATGGCGCGATGGAAGGTACGTCACAGTGGAGTAATGCCTTTTCATGTCTTTTAAAAGTGAGTGCGGAAAGCAAAACATTGAATAATCATTTCATCTGTATCCATCGCGTCCATTGCATATTGCGCCGTTTTACTTCCTTTTCCGGGTCAGAACGTCTTTGGCTGTTTTGCCAGTCTATAGTGTAAATGCAAATATCGCATACGGGTGGCTTTTAAAAGATGATGTAAGCGGATCGTCAAAAAAAAATCTGATATAGTCACCAAATCGGAATTGTGCATCAAGACCTGCTGTGTAAATACGGCCTATGTGCTTTGAAAGGGAGGGGTGAGCAGTGGGCGGTTGCATTAGATGCCGCTAAAATTTACACAGTGCACATTTAATGCATTAACTAAAATGAGAAATTCAGATGTTACAGTGTTTATTAAACTTTGTTTACATTCGTTTATAAAAATACAATTGTTCATTGTTAGATCAGGTCCACTAAATAATGGCAGATACAACTTTTGTTTTCAACAATGTATTAGCAGGGTTACAGTACAGTTAACTAAAACTAAAAAACTTGACATACAATAAACTTTGACCGAAATAAAATTGAATTTTGTTCAACTTGATGCACTAACATAACTAACACTGAAATAAAATTAATTCAAAAAACTAATAACAAAATGACTAAAACTTTAACTGAAATGAAAATGAAAAATACAAAAGTGCATATTAATTCAAAATATGAATAAAAACTACAATAATATCTCAATAATACTAAAATAACTGCATTGGTAAATGTTGAAATAACATTCATTAAGATTAATAAATACTTTAGCATTTCTTTCATTGTTAGTTTGTTAACTATTTACTGAATAGACCTGCTGCTCTAAATGGTTACATTCCGTTTACAGAAGATGAACTTATTTCATGCCACACAGATGGAAAGCATGTGAAAGGTTGGATGAAGATGAGAATCTCACCGTCCGTCAACTTCAAATAAATCAAACCACACCGGTGCACAGAAATAACAGAACTGGAACCAGAACACAACCACTTTGTGCCTAAAACCTCTAATAGTGTGCGATGTGATGGATGGAATTCGGCGGCTCACAGGCTGACAGACTGAAGCCCTTTAGAGACAAAATACAGAAGGAATGAGAAAAGTAAAGAACGAGAGAAATCGAAAAAGAAAGAAGCGGCTGACAGCTGGCAGGCCGCTGATATCCGTCATGCTATTGGAGAGACTGTGTGTGAGAAAGACAGGTCATGAAATTTACATGGCCGCACTGCTCTGGAGCGTATGAAGACGAGCTGAGACCCGGATCCCCTGACGCACCTTTGAAGTGCAAGTTGAGCCGCTCAAATCACTGCTGCTGCGCGCACACACACACACACACACACACACACACATCTACACAGAGCAGAGCTCCATGAGATTCTCTCATTACAAACACACACACACACACACACACACACACTGAAAGAACCATCTCAGGACGTGTGAAGCTGGGAACACCGCAGCATTTCATCACACACAAACCTCAAAGATCTGTCTGTCTATCTATCTATCTATCTATCTATCTATCTATCTATCTATCTATCTATCTATCTATCTATCTATCTATCTATCTATCTATCTATCTATCTATCTATCTATCTATCTATCTATCTATCTATCTATCTATCTATCTATCTATCTGTCTGTCTGTCTGTCTGTCTGTCTGTCTGTCTGTCTGTCTGTCTGTCTGTCTGTCTGTCTGTCTGTCTGTCTGTCTGTCTGTCTGTCTATCTATCTCTATCTGTCTGTCTATATTCTATCTATCTATCTATCTATCTATCTATCTATCTATCTATCTATCTATCTATCTATCTATCTATCTATCTATCTATCTATCTATCTATCTATCTATCTATCTATCTATCTATCTATCTATCTATCTATCTATCTATCTATCTATCTCTATCTGTCTGTCTGTCTATATTCCTCAGTGTGATTTATAGTCCTCTGGTTCATAACTGTACGAGTGCAGAATCTACAGTCATTACAGATCAAAACAGTTTCCAGTAAAACAATGGCGTGTGTTGGAAGCGGTCCAGGTCTCTGCCTGTGGCACCATGGCTTCCCTGCCTTCTGCGCCTGCAGAGGGACGCATGTGTGTTTTGGTTCAAAGCGCGTCGCTTGTTGTTTTGATTTGAGATTGTATTTGTTTCTGCCCGATAGACGTCTGCAGGCAAGTTTCAGGGCACTTCAAACTGCCTCGAACGAGAGCCAAGAACCAAAGACGTGAGCGGTGGGAGCAGCCAACTTCTGCTATTGACGTCCATCGAGCAAACGGTCTGTTTCAGGCAGAAGAGAGCGTTTATACAATGTTGTTCAAAAACAAAATCAAATTTTTCTCTCTCTCAAAAGTTCATAACAATAGTCCATAAAAACATTTGTACTGTTGCAAATTACTATTGACTGAAAAAAGAGTTTCACTCACTCCAGTGACTTTGGTTGTTTATTTACATGTCAACGGCCTAAAAATGCACACTTTTGAAAACGGGTTTCAAGGTGCAAGTTATTGAAAACGGTATTGTTATTGTCAAAAATGTTAATTTGTGAAAACTGTGACGTCATGCACATACGTGTTATGTATTCAGTCTATAGGTGCGTAGTGTTTCTTTACAAACTGACATTGCCATCTACTGGCCTGGCAGCATTTTTAGACGTTTTCGCTGAGCCATGTGAGCGGGGGTCGTTTTGACAGCATTGTCGTCTGTATACGAAAAAAAAGCAAAGGAAAAACATTTACGGTTTTAGTACATCATTGTTGTGTAAACGTACCCTAAATCCAGTGGTGTAAAGTATTTGAGTAAATGTAATTAGTTACTGTACTTAAGTATGTTTTTAGCTACTTTGTAGTTGTACTGAGTATCAAAGATATTAGCAACTTTTACTCTCTACTTGGCTACATTTTTGAACACGTAAATGTACTTTTTACTCCAACACATTTGTGTTGAGTAATGCAATTACACATTACATTTTGCATGGCACCTAACTTTTTCTGCAGCAGTTTCTGTTATAAAGAAGCGATATCGCCATCTAAGCAGGGCTGTACAGTGCGACACGTGCTACAAAACTGCAGGCGGTCGATCCTTTTCCTATTTAGCACCTAAACTCTGGAACAGTCTTCCTAGCATTGTTCGGGAAGCAGACACGCTCTGTCATTTTGAATCTAGACTAAAAACACATCTCTTTAATATGGCATACACATACAACACTTTTTTCAATGAACTGATTGTTAGGCTGCATTAACTAGGTCAGCCGGAACCGGGAACACTTCCCATAACACCTGATGTACTCGTTACATCGTAAAAAGAATGGCATCTACGCTAATGATAGTCTCTCTGTTTTATCCCGAGGTTTACTGCAGTCAGCCGGATCCGGGCCGGATCCAGTTTAGATGGTGGACCTGCGCCCAGACATGACCAATGCATGACCCTGAAGTGTCTGCAGGGACTGTGTCAATTAGACTCCCCCTGAAATTGCCTCACAGACACGGCATCCTCAATAAACCAGTCTCCGGCATGATGACTCCGATCTTTCGAATATTCCGATCTAATATGACCCCTGACCTGTATAGTTGTCAGAATAATAATCATACGTTGTTTGTTAATTGGCCAGAGGGGAACTGGCACCCCGACTGAGCCTGGTTTCTCCCAAGGTTTATTTTTCTCCATTATGTCACCTGATGGGGTTTTGGTTCCTTGCCACTTTCGCCTTTGGCTTGACTTGCTCAGTTGGGGACACTAAATTTCAAACTAAATATCCAAATAAATATAATTAGTAAACTAAATTAACTATATCAACTAAATTACTGATCTGCCCACATTGCCACTGTATGATAATTGAAATGAGCTGATGACATCACCATTTTCTCCGGAGCGGCTGTATGGCCGAATAAAATTCTGTTGCATCATTCTCCTGTTTAACACTGTGAAGATGCTTTGAAACAATCTGCATTATAAAAAGCGCTATATAAATAAAGTTGACTTGACAAAATAATCAGTCTGTGCGATGAATGCATTTACCCCAGTAGCACACGTGCGATACAGTTTATCGTGTGAGATAGCTCATTTGTGTGAGGTGAGAATTTGTTTTGTGTGTGAGGTTATTATCTAGGGCTGCATGATTGACTGAAATTAAACCAAAATCACGATTTGGCTTTGTGAGATTATGAAATCGTAAAGACTTCAAGTTTTAAATAAATATATGTGCAGGTGAAGCGCTATCTCGGCAAGCGCTGTGAGATTGAGTCATTGGCAGTTTAGTTGGAATCTGTCATGCGGAGCTCGGTGCAAGTGTTTTAGCCGATTGCGATTGTATTTAGTTTCATAAAACACATGTAAGGGATGATAGCGTTGATGATTTACCTTAGATACGAGCGAGAGTGAACCTGCCGTGTATTCGAGCATAGCGAGTGCAATCAGGGCAACGAATGAATATCCACTGCTTCCTCTAAGAGTCCGTTAGCAAGTAGCAGAAAGCCAACTTCATGTGATGCACGTACAGTAAACCCAAGTGTCGTTCACTCAGCTGAACATAATAGCACCAAATTAATAAAAACACAATATATTTACCCTGGCCTGTTTTCTACCATGTGCCGTGCACGTTTGTGATGAGATGAATGCAAATGCACCATGGTTCGAAAGAATCAAGTTGAGTGTGAAACTAGACCAACGCTGCGAAAAGGCAGCCAAATATCTTTCCAAACTTGTAATGAGAAGCGTTTACAAACCTGTTGTCCAACAAAAGAGAACATTTAATCGAGTGTTTGAATAACCTTCTTTTGAGATGGGATGTGTCATTTTTGCTGTAAGGAATCTGTACTTTTTCTCAAGTATGGTTTACTCTTTACACCTCTGCCTAAATCACGATGATATCACCCTTTAGAAATCATTATAATGTGCTGAGTCAGTACTCAAGAAAAAGCTCTTACTATCTTAACACAGTTGAAAATGGTTGTGCTACTTAACTGAAGAAAACACAATGTCTTACAATTTGCATGTGTGCATTTCTAAAGTCCAATTTTGGATTTCCACTAAAAAATGTAGTTCAGTTTTAATTGGTTGCTCAGAGTTCAGTGTAATAAAATAAAATACACTGACAAGCATATTCAAAAGTTTGACAGAAAAAGATAAATCAAGGAGCCGAAAACACCTCTTCTTAGTCACAGCAACTTGACCGCAATTACCTTGGAATTCTCCAACATACCACAAGTCACATTCCCTTTCTAGTCCTGCCTCCCTCCCCTGATCTCCATACAGCCTGTACGCTCCCAGGCTCTCATGCGCGGCCTGTGGGATTCATTATCCAGGAACGCTCTTCCAGATTCTCCATCTCTCCCCCTGCAGCAGTGTTTTGCCCTGGAGCGCCGTATCTATAATTCATCCTTTATCTGGCCCTCACACTCGTGTTTGGTGTTCTACACACTCATTATCCACATCACAAGTGCCGACCGACTGCCTCGTTGCTCTAATGCTGATCTTTGAGGGCTGGTTGCGTATCGACTGTAATCCGGAGTAAACACGAGCCTTCGCTCAGCTACATTATATTGGCATGTTTGTTTTCAAGATGCCTGGATATCTGCCCTACTGATGAACAAGTACTTACTTTATGCTTCAAATGCATGTGACATTATACAGGGTGTGTGCAATAAACATCTCAATAGTTTTACCAACTTTAACCAATTTGCTCAGCAAGATTCCCTGCAAACTGTTCCATAAAGTTGAAAGTCGTTGATCTGAAAAACAAAACTGACCCCCGGTTTAACAGACAATGCTTAAGCTAGTCTCGGACTAATATGCATGTTTGAGCTGTTTTAACTGAAAGCAACTTGCACTTAGCCTAGAAATCTAGATGCACCCTAGTGGTAGCAAATCTAATTTGCAGCCAGGGTAGTCTAACAACTCTCCTTTGGCGTGCGAGCTGGAAAAACCAAACTTTGGTCAGGCCAATCACATCGTGTATAGAGTCGGTGGGCGGGCTTAACATAATAACAACGTGCTACTTGTAAACTTGTAAAAGGGGCGGCAGTGGCTCAGTGGTTCATGTAGGTTGTCTACAAACCGGAAGGTTGGTGGTTTCGGTCCCCGGTTCCACCTGACCAAGTGTCGAGGTGTCCATGAGCAAGACACCTAACCCCAGCTGCTCCCGACAAGCTTGATGGCGCCTTGCATGGCTGACACTGCCGTCGGTGTGTGAATGAGTGAATGTGAGGCAATGTGTAAAGCGCTTTGGATGGCCATTGGTCTGTTAAAAGCGCTATATAAAATGCAGTCCATATATAAAATGCAGTCCATATATAAAATCACTCATCACTGACAATGATGAAATGGCCTACAGAGAGGAGGTGCACACTCTGACACGATGGTGTCAGGAGCACAACCTCTCCCTCAACGTCAGCAAGACCAAGCAGCTGGTGGTCGACTTCAGGAGGAATGAGAGAGAACACCGCCCCATCACCATCAATGGAGCACCGATGGAGAGAGTCAGCAGCTTCAAGTTCCTCGGTGTCCACATCACAGAGGAACTCTCATGGTCCGTCCACACTGAGGCCGTTGTGAAGAAGGCTCATCAGCGCCTTTTCTTCCTGCGACGGCTGAGGAGGTTTGGAATGAACCGCCACATCCTCACACGCTTCTACAGCAGCACCATAGAGAGCCTGCTGACTGGCTGCATCACCACCTGGTACGGCAACAGTACCGCCCGCAGCCGCAAAGCCCTGCAAAGGGTAGTGCGCACGGCCAGCTGCATCATCGGAGGTGAGCTTCCCTCCCTCCAGGACATTTACGCCAGGCGGTGTGTGAAGAGAGCTCAGAGGATCATCAGAGACTCTAGCCACCCGAACCATGGGCTGCTCTCACTGCTGCCATCAGGCAGACGGTACCGCAGCATCAGAACACGCACCAGCCGACTCCAGAACAGCTTCTTCCCACAAGCAATCAGACTACTTAACTCCTGATCCATCAGGATCATAACACACACTGGACAGAATATCACTCAGCACAACCCACTGTAGATACACACACACTATATACACATTTATTTATCATTTATTATTCATCATTTATCATATAGCACCTATTGTACATTGGATCTCTACTGAGAAAAATATTGTATACTGTACATTGTATATTATTATTATTATAGCTTAATGTATACTGTTTAATGTATGTTTAGTGTATATTGTTTAAAGTATATGTATATTGTAAGTATGTGTATATTGTTTAAAGCTGTGAGAACTACACTCACATTGTGTAAATTATTTATTGTTTATTGTAGAGTTTACTGTGCTGTGAGTAATTGTGTGCGCATCAGATGTGTAATCTGATGCTGCTTTAAATGTTGTACATGTCATGTCGTGACTACTATGTTACTCGGAACTGCACCTAAGAATTTCACCTGCTGTTGCACTTGTGTATATGGCTGTGTGACAATAAAGTGATTTGATTTGATTTTGATTTGATTTGATTTGAAATGCAGTCCATAAAAAAAGAAGCTGGTAAACAAAGTCTTTTGAATTGGCTTTGGCCGCGACTCTGGAAGACTTGGAGTTAAGCTTTTCTTTGAGAAAAGAACAAAGAACGGCACTGAAGTCATTCTTAAGAAAGGAAGATGTGTTCTGATTTTTGCTGACTGGATATGGCGAAAGTTTAATCTATCAACTAGCTCCGCTTCACCTTCTTGCTCTGGTTGGTTGAAGCGCTATCCTATTGCGTGCAGAGGGAATTTTAAAGACAACCGTTTATCCCACCCCTCGGATTGAGCCCTGCCAATGGAGAGTTGCCAGACCCAACATCTCGATGTGGGTCTGGCTTGTCAAGCTAACTTGCACTGGCATATTTTAATATGCGTGTCATTGTTTTGTCTCAAGATGCACACCGGTAATGTTTTTTTAAGGCACGTTTATAAAAGCTACTTAAATTTCCTAATTGAACGAAGGCTTTATCTAAACCCTGTCTGTGAAACCGGGCCTATAGTGCCGTGCTTTAGTGCCACATTGGGCCCTATTTTAACAATCTAAGCACATGGTCTAAAGCGCATGGCGCAACCATGGTCTAAAAGGGTTGTACCTAGTCTCTTAATGAGTCATGGGTTTTGGGCGTAACGTGCAGTAAACCAATTAGAGTTTCATCTCCCATTCCCTTTAAAAGCCAGTTGCGTTCGCGCCATGGTGGATTCGTTATTTACAGGGAGGAAGCTTCTCTAGCGAGGAAATGGATCTGCTAGTGCATGTGGTTAAAGTCAAGTCAAGTCAAGTCAACCTTATTTATATAGCGCTTTTAACAATGCAGATTGTTTCAAAGCAGCTTTACAGTGTTAAACAGGAAAATAATGAAACATAATTTTATTCAGCCGTATAGCCATTCTGGAGAAAACGGTGATGTCATCCGTTCATTTCAATTATCATACAGTGACAGTGTGGGCTTTAGATCAGTAATTAGATCAGTAATTTAGTTTATATGGTTAATTTAGTTTAATAATTAGATTTATTTGGATATTTAGTTGAAACATTTAGAAAAATGTAGTGTCCCCAACTGAGTATGCCAAGCCAGAGGCAACAGTGGCAAGGAAACCAAAACCCCATCAGGTGACCTAATGGAGAAAAATAAACCTTGGGAAAAACCAGGCTCAGTCGGGGTGCCAGTTCTCCTCTGGCCAAGCGCAAGAGCAGACCATCTATGGGAAAAGCCGGATTCCACCATGGCATGTACACAATAATAATCTTCTACATTTTAATCCTTTAATTTTTCATATTTAAAAATGTTTGTGTTTCTTCTGCGTGTCCCTGTGCACTAAAAAAAAAAAGGTACTATATAGTACTAAAAAGCGAACCACTTTAAGTGCTGTATAGCACCAAATCTTGGTGCTTCAGTGGTTCTTCAGCGGTTCTTTGGGATGACTGAGGTGCTATATAGCACAGCGGTTCTTTGGGATGACTGAGGTGCTATATAGCACAGCGGTTCTTTGGGATGACTGAGGTGCTATATAGCACAGCGGTTCTTTGGGATGACTGAGGTGCTATATAGCACCGCTACCATATACAGAACCTGTTAAGCCCCTGTATGGTTCTTCAGTGTTTTTTCAGTGGTTCTTTGGGGTGGCTAAGGTGCTATAGCACTACTGCCATACAAAGAACATTTTAAGCCCCTTTAAAGGTTCTTTACAAGCCAAAGAACCACTATTGGTACTGTTTAGCACCATTTTTGATGAAGAAATAAAGTGCAATATGGCACCACTTATGGGTTCTAAATAACACCATTTGACAAAGGTGCTGTAGAGCACCTTTAAATATATGGTGCTATATAAGCACCAAAAGCGGTTCCCTATGATTACGAGATAAGAACCACTTTCAGTGACATATAGTACCATTATTTTTAGAGTGTGTGTGTAATAAGCAGTGCACCCGCCTATAAGCGCATTTTACTAACACACTCTTTAAATAACACCAAAAAATACCGCACTATTGACTTTAGACCAGGTTTTTGTTGCCTCAAAATAGCAACGCGCCAACAATGCGCCTGAACACGCCTCGTTTTCAGACCAGCACGCCCATGAGCGCACTAATGGGTGCAAATGCATTTGCTATTTAAACAACGTGGCATAGGACGTGAAAATGATAACTGCGTCGGGGTGAAACTAGCAAAAAACACTTGCGTCGCCCCATGCCGGTTGAATGATAGGGCTCTTAACACCTTTACTTACAAAGTGAAATTACACATGGTAGTACATCTTATTTATGTACAAAAACCTAACAAAATTGAGTAAATTATGCTAAAAACAAAACTAAACTATGTATGTCAAAGTATAAAAAAATACCTGTTTTTAAAAATTTCTGTTTAAATTATTTCTATACACTACCTTATTGTTTCTTATTTTTACCATAGCTGCATTGAATGGATCAAAAAAACAGTAATTTGTGAAATATTATTACAATTTAAAATAATTTCTTGAATATATTTCTATGTTAATATACTTAAAAATGTCATTTATTTTAATTTACAGTTCAAAATGTCAAACTGACATTTTATTTACAATTTTTTACATTGTCATGTAACATGCAAGAATCTTTTACATGCAGCAGATTTGAATATATGCAAGCAGAAATAATGTTTGAGAATTTGCACAGAAGCAAAGATTATCAATGAATAATGACTTGCATTTGGGTCCGTTTCTCAGATAAATGACTTCAAAAAATAATGCATGGTGCTTATTGTTGATTGTCTGATACATGGAAAACAACAGGTCAAACATTCTTGAAAAATCCTCTTGTTTCACAGATTAAAAAAGGTCATACAGGTCATGAACGTGATTAAATGATGATAGAATGATTCTTTTTTTGCTGAAGTTGTTCAGTAAGTATATTTTGACTGACGCTTTCCCTCCGGAAGGTTAAGTCTGCCCCAAGCTCATTTCAGATCATACTGGATAACCTTGTCTGCTTGTCCGAGGTCAGAAAGATTAACATAAACCTCTGAGATGACAAGAATCACGACCCTAAAACTATTTCCAGCCCTTTGCATTACAGACATTGTTACTCGTCTACATTCCTTCACGTAAGATCACACCACAGCAGAACTAACCCTTTCAGAGTATACAACAGTGAACATTGTTTGACAAGGTCAATGAATAATAGCATGTTTTGCTATTAAAACTCTATGAAACTGTATGGAAACTCTACAACTTACGAGATACAAGATGAGGAAGAATCATTACATTTTTCTGATCTTTAAAAAACTTAAAAGTGCATTAAAATAATCACAATAATACTTCATTTTACATATACATCAGAATTATATATTGTGAACAATCAAGACATCATCCAGCACTAGATCAGTAACATTCATGGTTCAGGGTATTTCACATAAAAGGTCTTTGTGCTTGTTTTTATGAGCAGGTTTCTTGTGCTGGCTGAACCTTTGAACTCCAGTGAAGCTAAAAACATCCACCCATTGAACCTCATGAGCACCACATGATGATCTCCATTCAGAGCAGCTCTGTGATTGAGTTAACTTTTCAAACAAGGTTAGAAAGAAGACGAGAAAACAAAGAGTGACATGCAGTTGTGACAGAGAGAGGAGAGAGGAGAGGCATTGGAATAACCAGCAAATATTAATCCAGATGTTTTTTGTTTCTCCTGATTCTCTTAAGGACAGTTAAAGAGATAGTTCACACAAAATGAGAATTATGTCATCATTTACTCGCCTTCATCACCTGTATGACCTTCTGTCGAACACAAAAAGACATGTTTGAGCTTTTTAATACATCTAAAGCTGATATGTTTTTTTCTGTCAAGCTCCACAAAGATAAAAAAGCACCATATGTATTAAAGTGCCATGCACTATATATGCTTTGTGTGAGGAACAGACTCTGATTCACCAAAAATCGTCCTCTTTTTTATTATTGATATAGTACTTTATACAATACAGATCGTTTCAAAGCAGCTTCTCATTAATATGAGGAAAATGTAATGTTGTAAAGTTAATCAATTATGAAACTTATTTGATGATAGAAGACAATAGTGTCATTATTCAGTGTGTGTTAATTAATGTGTTCAATTCATTTCAATATCAGTGGCAATGTTGTAAAGTTAGCATCAGTACTTTTTCTTTTTCACATTTAGTTTAAATTCAGTTCACATTTTTATTGTTTTCTGATAGTGTCAGTGCAGTTACATTTTGAATATAACTGAATATTAACTAGGGCTGGGTATCAAGTTCGATACTTTTTAGGCACCGAACGAATTGCCTCGATACCATAGAGTATTGTAAAAGGTCTTGTAGCGTCTGGATCAATCAGACACACACATATTATTCATTTATATAATGAATAATCCAGCAAACTCACTCTCCCAAATAAGGCCTGTGAAAGGTTCCCCAAATGAAGCTACACACTGGCAGGACACGGTGTCTTGTTACAGGACACACACTGAGACTGGGTTTTACGACGGAAAGGAATGTCCTGAGAGGTGTGACTCTCATTTAAACTCTTGCAGAGTTAGAGGAATAAAAACCCTGTTAATCCTATATATATAGTCTATATATAACCACTTGATAAATGTGCAAACATGTATCTAATTTTCCCATCTCATGATTTTCCCTTTTATGTGGCGTTTGTATTCTTGTAAACTCAATTGGGTTAATGTTTCAGACTTTGCATATTATGCTTAACCATTATTATATGTGCGGCATGTTTGGTCTCTAAAAAAGCCAATCTTCGTCACCGATTTGTTAATTTACATTACATGTTGCTAACTTTGTGATGCATTAGTATTATAAGAATCTTAAAGATTCTTTCCTTAAACACCCAATGAAAGTACATATTCAAATGCCCTGCTAGAACACAAAGGGTCGTAAAATTTCCCTCCAAAGGGAAATCTTCTCATTGGCTCTTGCACCTCCAGGGGGGGTGCCATCTTCACGCTTTAAAGTCACTGATCAGCTTTTAGCGGGGGCTTTTTCTTTTTCTGAAATGCTGACGTGAAGATGATGCTAAACTAGAAGCCTCTAAGGACCCACCAAAGCTTGTGCCAGGCTGCGGCCTTGTCTTTCCATTCACCAAAGATACACTGACTACCACTGGTTTTCTCTCATCAAGACCACATCAGCAAGGATCAACTGGAGCCTCAACAAATTGCATCAGGACAGTTTAATTCAAATGGGCGAGACATGCAAGTATCAAACTTAGTCTCATTATTTGATACATTAAGTATCCTTACCCCTTTTAAAGAAGGGCATTTTATAACTAAACTGATGGTTTGCTCAAGGCTGTTGATCTGCTGAATTTCAGACAATGCTGTAACTTCTTGCTTTCCTGTATTCTGCTTCAGCTCTTTTTCCCTTGGTAAACTGTATGCATGTATGTGTGTGTACGTTAGAGTAGTTTAAGTGTTTAGACTAGTTAATAAAATCTTGTTCATGTTACACATAAAGTTGTCCGTGTCTCAAGCTCATAACTGGAGTCACTAATCATTTAGATCTTGGTTACTGCTCTTAGTAGTATCGTAAATTAAGAAAGACATTTCCCATGCCCCGGAAATGTACATTTCTTAGAGTTAATAAACAATTGATCCTGAGTGTTCATGGGACAAATAGGTTCATTGATTGTAAAATTAATTTACGACAGTAAATTAATTATATTAACTAATCCAAATATTCATAATAAATTATAACCAGTTATTATTTATTATTAATATTTCATATAGAGCTAATTTGCTACAGTCTTGCCGTTCGATAACAAGTTTCGATACCTAAGGGGTTAATCTCGTCAACGTCAATGAGCCAATAAGCAGCATGATTGGACTGTGGCGGAAAAACACTAATTGTGGTCAAACACTTTTGACAGTGCTTTGCGGCAAGCTTTATATATTCCACCCCCAGTACCTAATATGAGTCTTTGAGTCTGACAAAAAAAAGTCAACAAACTGAAAAAAATAAAAGCACTTTTTTTTTGGAGGTAAAGTAATCTTGTTCAAACGGAAACAATAAAATTGGTATCAAAAAATGTATCGTTCAGGAACCCGGTATCGAAGTCAAGGCATCGGTATCGTATCGAACATTTTTGAACGATACCCAGCTCTAATATTAACTGTCTAGTAAACCTCTATATTCTATATTTCTATATGTTACCGAGTGGCCCACACACCCAGAGAACATTACTTTATTTTGAATGTTAGTCAAACATTATTTAAAGTCCCTCTGTGGTCAATAATTTTATCCCTTAAAACTCATCTTTGATCACCAAAATTACATATTTAAAAGTTTTTTTTCCTGTGAAAAAAATTCTTCATGCCTTAAAATAGCTTGAATGTATGAACCCTTGCACCATTTAGTATAGGCGGATCTGTGAATATACAAATTAGCTCTGCCTCCACTCACTCACATCAGCTCAGAGATCCACTCGCTCAACTTTTACTCAAGTTACTGTAGTAAATGCTTGACAAAGGTATTGCTCTTCACAATGTCGGCCACGTGACGTAATCAAATAGCTAACAATGTCATCTCTTGAGATTCCCCTGCTTCAGAAAATAGTTAATGATATGCTAAAGCCCCCCCCCCCCTATGACATGATTGGTTAAAGGGATAGTTCTTGCAGAAACCGATCATTTCGAGTCTTAAGACAGCAATGTGTCGTCACAAGCCGCATGGTTTAATAAGGATTCGTATGTCTATGTGTTTTTACTCTCATACTCTAAAATATCCCCATTGACATGCATTATACGACTATCACACTGCAACGGTTGGAGTTAAAAATCTTCATTTGTGTTCTACTGAAGAAACAAAGACACCTACATCCTGGATGCCCTGGGGGTAAGCAGATAAACATAAACATTTCGTTTTTGGGTGAACTATCCCTTTAAGGTAGTTTGTGGCGTAAGGAACACCGGGTCTTTTTTGGGTCTTTATCATCGCGACAACACGTTTGCAAATGAACAAACAAGCGAACATGACACACAAGCATATTCATTCAAAAGCCAGCCAATATTAGTTCTGTGAAACAAAACAAAACCAACCTGGTCTCACAGAATTCCGTGAAATGAACACGGGCCCCTTGACTCAAAATCCGTGGCAATTTCACGGAATCGCCGGAAATTCTGTGATGGGTCCAGGGAAGTGATTCCTATGCAAGTCAACGACAGTAAAAAGTAGACATGATTTTATGAATATTTATAGGCTACTTTTATATTTTGGAGCAACTAACTCCACTCCTACCCTAAACCAACCCACTCTCAACAATATAAAACACATAACAGGCAAATACAAGTACAGTCACAGATATTTATTGCAATAACTGACCAAAAACAGCATAAAAGTATTAACTCATGTTGCATTCCAAGTCTTCTGAAGTCACACAATGTTTTCGTGTAAAGAACAGAGTTGATCTTAATGTTTTAATCGCTAAAATGATGATTCCGCCGCTCCGTGAACACACTCATTCATATCTCATTCAAATAATGCACACGAATCTTAAGCGTGACGCAATCTGTCACGAGACACACGAGAGCCAATGGCATTTTACAATCAAAGCCGACGTAATGACGCAATTGGTCACGAGACATACGACAGCCAATGCTGTCAAAGCTGACGTAACGTTTCTTCATGCGGTAAAATTTGAAATGTGTTTTTGATCTTTGGCGAATGGACTCGACGCTGCTGATCGCTTTTGGGGATTTTCTTCACACAAATTAATCGTTTGGCCTCGGAACACTTGGAATATTTGTACTTTTTGAATAAATTGTGCCTGCAGTCGTATCTGCCTGTTATATATTCCTGGTTTTTTTTATAATACACAAATGGGTAGGTTTAGGGAAGGGATTGGGTTACGTGTTCAAAACGTGTCTAAATACTGTAAATAAATAAAAAAATTAAAATAATTATAAATAAAATTATGCTGGCTGATTAAATCGAGAATCACACTCATACACTCATAATGGCAAAAATCATAGTTTCATGACGATAACCATGCCCAACGCGTCTGTATACGGTCATTGACTTACATAGGCATCACTTCCGTGGACCCATCACGGAATTTTCGGCGATTCCGTGAAACTGCCACGGATTTTGAGTTAAGGGGCCCGTGTTCATTTCACGGAATTCTGTGAGATCAGGTTGCAACAAAACAAATGTTACTCGCCTATGGAGAAGAAATAAAGCAGCCTCGGCGTCTGATTGCAGGCCTTCCCGCTCCTTGAGTGATCCGATATTTACACGGGTCCTACTTCTTGCCTGATCGTAAGCCTTCTTTTGTTCCACAAACAATTTTTACTTTTGTTTTTTTATCTGCCATCTCTTTCTGTAGTCGCTCGGCTAATGTCCGTCCTGTGTGTCGTGTCTTTTGTATAATGACTGAGAGCTCTCTTCTCCTCATCATTAGTAGACACACCCCTTACTGCTGATTGGCTACAAGTTTGTTTTGGTGCTCGGCCTGAGACACTTTTCTAAAGCATTTTTGAAATATCACTTAAGGAGAAAATACTCAGCAATGGTGTTGACTTATAAATTTGCACATTGTTTGTTTTAAAGGTGTCATGAACTGGCTTTTTTATTTTTTTATACTGTTGTCTGAGGTCAACTTATGACGTTCGTGTGGTTTTTACATTCAAAAACATAATGAATAAGTAATAGGCTACTTTCTGCCTTGGTTTGGAGGCTCTCTGAAAAACGCTCGGTTTTGATGGGCGTGCCGCACTGAAGACTTGGAAGTAAACTCTCACGGCTAGGATTGGATAAGATTTGCATAATTAATGAGCTTCTGCTCCCCTGTCAGTGACAGCGTGTGGCAAACGGAAACCGGAATGAATCGCCCAGCCAACACAGCCAGGGCTTGCAAAATGTCTTTATCAAACAAACACAATGATTCATCTCTCATCCACCCGCGATTGATTGGAATGTTATTTCTGTATCATTTCACTCGATCATCAGTGAATATAACCGCGAACCGCACACACACACACACACACACACGCGAGCTGGCGTTACAAGTCCGAGTCTGATCACGAATGAACCAATAACACCTTCTTCAGCCTGTGACCGCGTGCTAAGGTATGTATTCAATAGATATCAAACGATCTGTAACAATGCAATACTAACACATATAAAAAAACATGTTTTACTCACATAAGTGTGTTGCACCGTTCCTGTCGGATCCAATATAGAAGGCACAGCATTGTGTTTTAATCTCAATATGTCTGCAAATCCAGTCTCGACCTCTATCTTGTTTACAATCGATTCCGCATCATTTAGCTACACGATTCGGTGGGCGAGCTTAAGGCGGTGCTTCTGCGTCCTACTATGTCAATGGTTGACATATTCTGAGATCTTTCGTTTTCTGGGCCTGGTGTGTATAAAAGCTTTTCTTTGACTAACAAGGACGTTTTCAGCTCTGAAACTTGCAGGATATTCTTATATCACGATTAACTTTTATACACTCACCTAAAGGATTATTAGGAACACCATACTAATACTGTGTTTGACCCCCTTTCGCCTTCAGAACTGCCTTAATTCTACCTGCCATTGATTCAACAAGGTGCTGAAAGCATTCTTTAGAAATGTTGGCCCATATTGATAGGATAGACTCTACCATCTGAATGTCTCAACAGAAATCGAGACTCATCAGACCAGGCAACATTTTTCCAGTCTTCAACTGTCCAATTTTGGTGAGCTCGTGCAAATTGTAGCCTCTTTTTCCTATTTGTAGTGGAGATGAGTGGTACCCGGTGGGGTCTTCTGCTGTTGTAGCCCATCCGCCTCAAGGTTGTGCGTGTTGTGGCTTCACAAATGCTTTGCTGCATACCTCGGTTGTAACGAGTGGTTATTTCAGTCAAAGTTGCTCTTCTATCAGCTTGAATCAGTCGGCCCATTCTCCTCTGACCTCTAGCATCAACAAGGCATTTTGGCCCACAGGACTGCCGCATACTGGATGTTTTTCCCTTTTCACACCATTCTTTGTAAACCCTAGAAATGGTTGTGCGTGAAAATCCCAGTAACTGATCAGATTGTGAAATACTCAGACCGGCCCGTCTGGCACCAACAACCATGCCACGCTCAAAATTGCTTAAATCACCTTTCGTTCCCATTCTGACATTCAGTTTGGAGTTTAGGAGATTGTCTTGACCAGGACCACACCCCTAGATGCATTGAAGCAACTGCCATGTGATTGGTTGATTAGATAATTGCATTAATGAGAAATTGAACAGGTGTTCCTAATAATCCTTTAGGTGAGTGTATATCAAAGGCTCAAAGGAAAGTTGATTTCTCAATTCATCACCCTTTTAAAGCTTATTAAAAACATCACATAGATATATTAACAAATTAAAAACTTGATTTTCACTTTAAAATGGAGGAAAATCTGAATAGTGCTTCAGTCAACCAAATGCATGAATGTAAATTGGAACATAAAGACACGTACGACTTCTATCTAATTTCTCAACGCAAGCCCCACAGCTTTTATTAGACATTTCCTTCCTATTCGGACATAACAGTGTTTAAGTTGGCATGCTGTGCTCTCGGCCTAAAGAAAGAGGGTGCTGAATGCTGAGGAGAAAATCTGAAGGATGAAGAAGAGGAAACGCTGCACGCCCGAGTTAAACACGCATCTGAAGCAACAGATGCTGCGCCAGATCGCCGTGAATCAAGGAGATCCATGGAGTGTGTCTTTACACACGCATTCAGACTCCACAAGCTTGTTTCTCTTGCTTTATCAGAGCCAGCGCTCCATGGAAAACCTGAGACTTAACCGCACATCTGTTAGCAATCGCGTCACTGTTGATTGTACAATGCAATGGCTTACTTGGGACTTTTATCAGCTTTCAGGTTTGTATGGATAATAGGAAACAAATTATACGGTCACACTAATACAGAATTCATTTTTTTGCAGTCTTAGCTCCAGTGATGAAGAGTAGAATTTAATTTTGCTTGAGGAGTTACCATCAATACAAGGATAAAAACATTTTGAGAATTAATGCTGTTTTCTGCCTCAAGTTACAGTAAATTTTCCATGTTCAAAATGATTTCAGCTCTATCAGAATCATCTATCAGAATCATACCACAGAAAATAATTACACTGTAGCTCTGTTTTAGTTTTTTAAGCAAATATTGAGGAAACAGTAATGCAATTACAATATAAGTCTATTAGGCAGTAATCCAGAAAGTTTTTAAACACGGAAATAAAACCTTGTGTCTAATTTATCTTTTCTGAGGTGAAACTTCTTTTCTTGGAGGGTGAATGTCTGGTAATTACTGATGTCATTAAAGGGATAGTTCACCCAAAAATGAAAATTATTAGACTGGGTAAACCCAGCCCGATCTGCCGGCGATTTGATTTCGCCCTGCTGCTCAGGCTGGAAACCTGTACATTTTTCTATCCTGCTTCCGTTTCAAATTTGTAACTGCACAAGAGACGTGAACAATGGGCATAGTTCAAATGACTCTGTACGCAATTGAATAGTCTGTTGTCAAATCAAGCTTCTTTCATTTGAGGCAGCTGGCCAAAATAAAGTCAATTCTGTCAAGACAACATTTTGAAACTGTAATCCACGCCTTTGTAACTACACGGCTGGACTACTGTAATTCTTTATATGTGGGGGTTAGTGGGTCCTCCATCACCCGTCTCCAGATGATACAAAATGCAGCAGCACGTCTTTTAACGGGCACACGTAAACATGAGCACATTTCCCCTATTTTAGCTTCTTTACACTGGCTGCCTATTCAATTTAGGATCCGTTTTAAAATTCTGTTATTTGCTTTTAAATCACTAAATGGTCTTGCCCCGCCATACCTCTCTGAGCTTCTACACTCTTATAAACCCGGCCGCTCTCTCAGATCAGATGAACAGCTGCTCTTGACTGTGCCTAAAACTAAGCGTAAGCTCAGAGGGGACCGTGCCTTTGCTGTGTCGGCCCCAAAACTATGGAATGATCTGCCTTTGCATGTTAAGCAGGCCTCTTCTCTATCTGTTTTTAAAACCCTTCTTAAAACCCATCTTTTCTCTTTGGCTTTTGACACTTAGTAAGAGGTTGACTTTATTTTATTTAAATGATATAATTTGTTATTTTGATTGCTTTTATTGTGTGGTTATTAATTGTACATATGTGTTTTCTGTACAGCACTTTGGTCAACTGTGGTTGTTATAAAGTGCTTAACAAATAAAGTTGGTATGGTATGGTATAGTCCTTCAACCAATCAGACCACAAGAGGCGTGATCAACGGGCATAGTTCAAATGACTCTGTATGCAATTGGATAGTCCTTCAACCAATTTTCTGGTATCCTTGCATGTATTGTGAAGGTTACTGTGTTTAACTGCTTTAAATGTTAATGAAATTGTTGAAATATTTGATAAAACACATCTCACTAGTTTCATGATATACCCCGGTTTCACAGACAAGGCTGTTGGTCCCCCTTTTGCTGCCAAAACAGCCCTGACCTGAGGCATGGACTCCACAAGACCCCTGAAGGTGTGCTGTGGTATCTGGCACCAAGATGTTAGCAGCAGATCCTTTAAGTCTTGTAAATTGCGAGGTGAGGCCGATTGGATTGAGATCTGAGGAATTTGGAGACCAAGTCAACACCTCAAACTAGTTGTTGTGCTCCTCAAAAAAATTCCTGAACCATTTATGCTTTGTGGTGGCGCATTATCTGCTGAAAGAGCCACAGCCACCAGAGAATACCGTTTCCATGAAAGGTGTACATGGTCGGCAACAATGCTTAGGTAGGTGGTACGTGTCAAAGTAATATCCACATGGATGGCAGGACCCAAGGTTTCCCATCAGAACATTTCCCAAAGCATCACACTGCCTCCACTGGCTTGCCTTCTTCCCATATTTCATCCTGGTGCCATGTGTTCCCCAGGTAAGCGACGCACACACACCCAGCCATCCACGTGATGTAAAAGAAAACGTGATTCATCAGACCAGGCCACCTTCTTCTATTGCTCCGTGGTCCAGTTCTGATGCTCACGTGCCATTGTTGGCGCTTTCGGTGGTGGACAGGGGTCAGCATGGGCACCCTGACTGATCTGCGGCTATGCAGCTCCATACGCAACAAACTGCGATGCACTGTGTATTCTGATACCTTTTTATCAGAACCAGAATTAACTTTTTTTTTAAATACAGTAGCTTGTTTGATCAGACCACACAAGCCAGCCTTGGCTCTCCACGTGCATCAATGAGCCTTGGCCCTGTCGCCGGTTCACCACTGTTCCTTCCTTGGACCACTTTTGACAGATACTGACCACTGCAGACCGGGAACACTTGCTGCCTAATATATCCCACCGACTAACAGGTGCCGTGATGAAGAGATAATCAGTGCAGACATGGGGACTTGTGACTTGGACTCGAGTCGCTATTTTTATGACTTGTGACTTGACTTGACAAAAAATAAAATACTTGAGACTTGACTGGGACTTGGAAGTTTAAGACTCGGTACTTGACTTGACTTGAGACACGATGATTTGAATGACTTGAGTGTTAATCACATCATGTTTTCAGTTTGAATATAAAATATATAAATTATAAAAAAAAAGAAAAAAAGTTGACCCAGCTGGAGCGCCGGCTGAGAATAGCGTTGTCATGACTGGATCTCGACACTATCATCAGTCATACCCTCTCGTACCTTATGCACACCACGCCCACTTAGATCAGATATCACATCAACATGTCAGCCGGAGGGGTACCAAGAGTCGTCGCTTTCGGCTTCAACAATTATTCGCAAGATTCACAATTATTGACCTTAAATAAGCCATATATATACGGTGGCCCAGTAGTGCACAACACAACGAAATTTAAAAAGCATACATAAGTTCACAACACAACGAAATAAATCCACAACACAACGGAATGAAACCACAACACAACGAAATCAAGACACAACACAACGAAATCAAGCCACAACACAAAGAAAAATCCACAACACAACGAAATCAAGCCACAACACAAAGAAAAGTCCACAACACAACGAAATAGCCACAACACAACGGAAATGCTCCCGACCACTAGGGGACTCTCGGAGTGCGGTAAAGTTAGTTTTCCTTGCCTTGCTATATAGATTCGCCAATCTTACAAATATTTAAACTCTACGATCAGTTTTAAGTGTGCCGTTGTATATCGACATGAAATATCAATTAAAAATCACTTACGTGCATAATAGCTGCATATTTATACTCGAGAACGCTTTGACCCGCTGCCTCGGCGCTAAGGGAGCGTCTGCCAATTCCACCAAGTTGAAACATAATTTGTATGAATTAAATTACTTTTTTTTTTTAATTTTCAAATTCCAATGTTGTGTTGTGCATTATTAAGTCAATTTTACCAATACAATCAAGCTGTGGAATTTTAATATGTCTGTTTTTAAATGTTAAAAGTACTTTTAATTCATACAAATTATACGTTTCAACCAATTGGTGGAATTGGTAGACGTTCCCTTAGCGCTGTGGTATCGGGTCAAAGCATTCTCGAGCATAAATATGCAGCTATAATGCATGTAGGTGATTTTAAATTAATATTTCATATAGATAAACAATGGTTAGCCTACTTACTATTAAAACTAATTGTGGTATTGATTTATTTGTAAGATTGCCGACTCTATAGAACAGTGGCAACTTTACAGCGCTCCGAGTGGTCGGGAGCATTTCCGTTGTGTTGTGGCTATTTCGTTGTGTTGTGGACTTTTCGTTGTGTTGTGGACTTTTCGTTGTGTTGTGGATTTTTCGTTGTGTTGTGGCTTGATTTCGTTGTGTTGTGAACTTATGTATGCTTTTTAAATTTCGTTGTGTTGTGCACTACTGGGCCACCGTACATATACCCTCTATGTAGATACCAGAGAACAATTTAAAATGTTGTTTCAAATCATTCTAGGGCACCTTTAATACTGAATACCAGTTACAGCGCGAAATAAACATGAATGAATATCTGAACGTGTGTTAAAAGATAGAGTACAACTTACCAAAATCCATATCATGTCACATGGAATCACTCGATCAGTGTTTCAAACGCGGAAAAAAAACATATCCAGTGTCCATAAACTCGTTAGTCAGCTAGAAAAATTGACTCTAGAGAGGAGCATTTTGCTAAATATATGCACCATATTCCATATTCATTATAATTTGTAATGTTCTTCAATATTTAATGCATGTTTGAATTAATCTGGCAAGTTTTTATGACAGCTACCATTTAAATGTTTTCTATTTAAAAAAAAAAAGTATATTATATGATTATGTAATTTGTTACATTATATAGTTAATATTATAACTTTATTATTATAAAAAAACATGTAATTTAGAGTAATTTAAGTGTTTGTACAAATCAGTTCATTTTTAACTTTAATATTATAGTACAACTGACTCCCATAGTTTACAGTATTAGTTAAGAGATTTGTTTTCCCAAATTTGTTTTAGATTTATCGCAAGAATTGCCATGTATGGTACCTGATATATATCCAAAATAATCAAAATTGAATCAAGCCTTTCCAAAGGTTTTTTGTGACAATTTATTTATTTCATTTAACTCATCTGTTTTTTTTTATGAGAAAAACAAAATAGTTTTTCAGTTTTCACAGCTGTTCTAACACTGGTTATTCAATAAACAGATATTACTGTTACTAAACTCTGCTCAAAAGAAATTTAATTCCAAATTGATCCATATCGTGATGCGTATCGTATCGTGACTTTAGTATCGTGATGCGTATCGTATCGTGACTTTAGTATCGTGATGCGTATCGTATCGTGACATTGTTGGTGATACACAGCCCTACTGATCAATGTATAAAAGCCACTTAAATGTCCTTATTGAACTAAGGCCTAATCCTGGCTTAATCTAAGCCCTGTCTGTGAAACCGGGCCATAATGTTTGTCTTGAAGCTGTACTTTTTAAACAGTGTGTATTTTAATGTTTATTGTCTGGTCCCATAGACTTCCATTGCAAAAACGACAAAATTATTTTCTATGATGATTGTAACGTAGTTTGTTCGTATGGGAAGAAGGAGGCGGGAACCGGCGAACATTCAACAAGTTTAATAAAACAAATTAACACAAAAAGAAAGTAAAAGCGGCAGCCCCTCGCGGACGACTGCCGCACACTCACATAACAAAACGTAAATAAAACACAACGCAAAATCCCAGGCCTGGTCCTCTCTCGTCCTTCACTGGAGTCGCTCGTCCTTATATGCCTCCGTGCTCCCTCATGAGAGGACTCGAGACCGGTGTGCCTCACAGGTGACGTTCATCCTCAATCACGCACACCGATCTCGCTCGCTCCTCCAATGTCTCTCGCTCGTCCACCTCGCCACATACCCCCAACACCCCTCGTAGGCCAGGGAGTACCCCACGTCTACGCCTACTCCCCCCCCGGGGAGCCCAATCTCTCTGCGTCCGGGGATATGGGCCGGCGAGACGAGAGAGCGGGAGACGGAGACCCCCAGAGCGACCGGACGAGAGAGTGAAGAGAGGAGAGAAAAAAAGTTAGTCCGGCTCCCTAACACACTGCCGCTCGGTCCTCAGCCCTCCGAGAGGCTCTTCCTCGCAGTGCCATGCGATGGCACTGGACGCTCGGTGGACGGCTCGATCCTCCTCCGCCCCCTGGCGGCTCCTCCTGTCGAGGGCAGCCGGAAGCGAGTCCCGCGCGCTCCCTGCTCCTCCCCTACACGGCGGATGGATACAGGCTCCGGCCCACGGCGAACGCCGGTGACTCCTCCGCTCCTTCTAGGACGGCAGCCACCCCACCTCGACCCAGGGGCACGGCAGCGAGATGTCCGTCCCACCGGATCTTCACTCGCTCCAGCACCACCGCCTCGGGCAACTCCTTGCGGTCTTCACCCATCCGCGCTGCCCGACCTCCTCAGCACCGCGATCCCCCTCAGCAGCGAGGGCTCTTCGACAGCATGTCCCTCCTTCCTCCCGGGTTTCGGCACCAATGTAACGTAGTTTGTTCGTATGGGAAGAAGGAGGCGGGAACCGGCGAACATTCAACAAGTTTAATAAAACAAATGAACACAAAATGAAAGTAAAAGCGGCAGCCCCTTGCGGACGACTGCCGCGCACACACATAACAAAACATAAATAAAACACAAAGCAAAATCCCAGGCCTGGTCCTCTCTCGTCCTTCATTGAGGTCGCTCGTCCTTATATGCCTCCGTGCTCCCTCATGAGAGGACTCGAGACCGGTGTGCCTCGCAGGTGACGTTCATCCTCAATCACGCACACCGATCTCGCTCGCTCCTCCCATGTCTCTCGCTCGTCCACCTCGCCACAATGATTATCAATATTATGCCACAAATCTCAGATCTTCATAAACAGATATGAAAGCAGGAAAAACTGCCATGACAATGCAATGGTGGAAATGAATGCAGGACATGTACGGAAGGAAAACACCTCTATAATCCTCAGATTCAAAGCACAGCTGGAATTCCTGGCGCCCTGATTATTGCCGTTCCTTTGTTTTGTGCAAGAATTAAATCTTTCACGGCAGGGTCTCCCAAATCGGCTCGATGCACGTGCAGCGGTTTGGGAGAGAGTTATGAATAATAGATTTGAGGCCGTTGCCTCCTGTGGCGAGGTGATTGCTTCATTAGCCATGATTAGCACTGCTCAAACTCCCCAACACACAGACCACACAACTGTAGTCAAAACTCATCTCATATTTCATATTCAGCGTGACCTACTTAATTTAGGGGTAGAATTATAAATATTGACTTTCTGTACAGAATACCTCTGGTCTAAGATGAAAAATATGCCCTAAAACAGTTTTAATTACTAAGCAAAAGTTGATAAAATCTTTAGTGCCACATCAAAGCAGAATGAATCATTATTCCCATGAGCACTTAAAAAGGCCGGATAATTAGTCGAACAATATTCCTTCTTCTGCTGTCATTATTGATTTTATCAGATTATATTGTGTATCATTTATTATTTTATGCACCTTACTTCTCTGTTTTTGAATTAATCTTTTAAATGAATCTAGAATAGTGTGACAAGAAAAGATAAATTTACTCTAAAACAGATTTAAGGGATTTAGTTAACTAAGTCTGTTAGTTGTCTGTCGTTAAAATGCAACTGAATGCGTTACACCATCTGAACAAACTCATTCACTAAAACGGATCAGCTACTGGTTGAGAAGCAACCAACCTAACTTGAGGAATAAAGTTGTTGTTATGGGCCGCAGTTTAAAAGTTTGGGGTCAATAAGACTTTTTTATTTTTAAAGAAATTAATATTTTTATTCAGAAGGGATATATAAATTGAGCAAAAGCGACTGTAAAGACATTTATAATGTTAGAAAAGATTTCTATTTTACATAAATGCTGTTCTTTTGAACTTTCGATTCATCAAAGAAGCCTGGGGGAAAAAACGCATCCCAGTTTGCACAAAAAATATGAAGCAGCAAAAACTGTTTTCAACATTGATAATAATAATAAATGTTTCTCGAGCAGCAAATCATCATATTACAATGATTTCTGAAGGATCATGTGACACTGAAGACTGGAGTAATGATCAAAGAAATAAATTATACTTTAAAAATAGAAAACAGTTCTTTTAAATGATAAATAAATGCAGCTTTGGTGAGCATAAGAGACTTCTTTCAAAACATTTTGAATAAATCTTACTAATTGCAAACTTTTGAATGATAGAACCTCAAACAAGACCAGAAACAACAGCTAGAAAGAGACTAAGAACTTAATTTGACATCAGTGATCCTAACAGCTCAATTCAGGACATATTTACATGTTTTAGTGAATTGTTGGGGCACTGGGAAACACCTTCAGCAACCGGGACTGGTCTGGACAAGAAACAGGGTTTATGACCAGTGTCAAGTAAAAAGTAGATTGGTGGAGAACGGGGCACAACCTAATGCTTTTTGACATTCTCAGATTGTGTAAATCCACTTGGGGTTCAGAGTAGCCCCAAATTATGTGGTTTTGTTTCAGTAATACAGTGTATACTTTTTCCTTGATTTACCCCGAAAGAATGGAAGTGAAATGTGACAACATGCCCCATATGTGGGGTACATTGTAACATTACCAAATGACAGCTTAAAATGTTATCTGATATAATCCAAAAAATATTCATGACAAACTTAAATATTGTCAATAAAAAAACAATAATTAGCTTTTTTAAATGCCATTATTTAATCATTATAAATATACACATTTTTGAGTTTGACAACAAACACATCGCTACATTCAGCTATACAGGGGTGCGTTTCCCGTACAATGACGTAACTCACTGCTTAACTACCATAGTACGATGCATCGTTGAAGAAATCCACTAGCTAGTCACGACTGTTTCCCGATACTGTATTGTCGCAAATCTGTCATTCAACCACGGTGGTTAATGATGTCACGCAGATGGTGGAGTAATAACTTCTCTTAATGAATCCGTTTAAGGTTGAATTAATGCTAGATTTTTTGCTATAAATTGTGCACATGGCATCTGAGGACTAATTCTAATTTTTCTCAGTTATTTTACTTTATTTCCAGATTCAATCATTGGCTCATCCTTACGTACTAGAGCACCTACGTACATGCACACTTTTTAAAAACAGTGCTTTAAATCTCTTGACAAACTAAAAGGCGTAAATGACATTTGTATGTATTAAAAATAAAAGATATTGAAAGGTACTGAATGTCAGCTTGCTTATTTTGCTCAAGATAAAGATTTATTAAGTCCACATTTTATGCAATCAAGAAACTAGGGGTGCACCGATCCGACTTTTTCAGTCCCGATACCGATGTCTGTGCTTTGTGTATCTGTCGATACCCGATACCGATCCGATACTATTGTTGAATTAATAATAAACTGTATATCTTCCACCTTATACCTTCCTTGAAGAGACTAAAGGCACCAGACTTTACTAACTAAACATAACTAAGACAAAATAACAGATGTATGTAAAGTGTTGAATTCTTATTTATTTAAAAAACAATTGTGCATTCAAATCTAAAATAGAATGTAATCAAACTTCTTTAAATAAATAAAATGTAGCAGAGGAAACAAAGTGTATTGGTCAAACATACAATAGTAATCTGACAGTTACCAAACATTTTTTACACTACAGATAATTGTTTTGGTAATGATAATGATAATCATATCAATATTAAAAAGTAGCATTACAAATTAACAAATAGTCTAATTTTCTGCCATATGCAATTTAATAAAAATGATCAGCTAGCTAATAACAACTTTGTTCTGGTTTCATCTCACTCCAGTCTAAATTATTGTAAGCTAGGCCTATTTATTTTACTAAACATTGTCAACAGAAATAAGCTGAAATACTGTTGATAATTAAAAATTATTCTTACTAACTCTTGCTTAATTGGGTAAGCACACTTGTGTTCTCATTTCAGATGCGTTCTGAGTAAATTAATAAACTGATTCATGAGTTCAGTGTTGGACAGATCAGTTGTTCTAACCAGTCGTTAAAATGATTCGGTTCAAAGGAGTCATTAGGTCACGAATTGGACATCCAGTCTGTTAGAACATCGAGAAAGATGTCAACACACAGAAAACACTTCATAACTGAATATACATTACATTACATACATTTATGCATTTGGCAGACGCTTTTATCCAAAGCGACTTACAGTGCCCTTCGTACAGGGACAATCCCCCTGGAGCAACATGGAGTAAAGTGCCTTGCTCAAGGACACACTGGTGGTGACCGCTGGGATCGAACCAGCAACCTTCTGCGTATCAGGTCCATGGTTTAACCCACTGGACCACCATCTCTCACCAATATAATTTGTCTCCCGTTTATTGAAAGTATGCTTTATGTCAGCTGGTCAGAGAAGAGTCAACATTTTTTGAGCGCAATTCACAACCAGCGATAATTCAAGGACAAAATTGTCCGAATGTGTCACGTGCAACATGGTTTCGGTCTTCCGACCTTTTGATTTGGATTAATATGTGAAATATGAGAAAGAGCTAACAGCTAACACTGATTATTTTGAAGACCCAGAGAGCGCGCGCGGGGGAGGAGCTCTGATCGTTCTCTCTGTCACTCAGTCACAAGCGCAGCATCTGTTCTACATCACTCGTAAATCACAATAACTCATCAAATTAGGCTTTGGCGGCCGTCAAAAAATGTTCAATGCAGGAAAAACCCTGACTTTGCAGTAATACCACCTCCCCTCGAAACATTTTAGTTACTTTGCAGACATTGCAAACAGCCGACGAACTAGTTGGCGTGGCAAGCGTGAAATATCTCCTCCACACCGGACTCTGTGGCTCGCTCCATGTTGCTTCTAGCATGCGACACGCGTGAAGCTGACAAATGACGTAGGTTCTGCTGCGACAAAAACAACAACACCTGGATCGGCTTGTGGATCTGTTCATTTTTCCGATCCCAGATCCAGCTATTTTGTCAGTATCGCGGCCGATATCCGATCCTAATATCGGATCGGTGCACCCCTACAAGAAACTATGCTTCTAACCACAGGTCGAGAGCTGTCGTTCCAACCACGCAAGTTTGCGAACGTTCGGGAAACACCGTCTCGTTGAACTATGCTGATAACGACGGAACTTGCGACCATAGTTGGCTAACGATGCTTGCGGGAAACGCACCCCAGCATAGTTAAAACATAATAATAATTAATAATTTCTGAACATTGACTCTCAGTCATTATTCAACTTTTCTCATGGTTTCTCAATAGAATTCATAAAGTATAGAAAATAATAGCATAGTTCTAATAGGGCACATTGTAACGCAGTGTGACAACATGCCCCGCCAGCGCAACTGGTTAGATCAGCATTAAAGGAACACGCCGACTTTTTGGGACTTTATCTTATTCACCGTATCCCCCAGAGTTAGATAAATCCATACACACCATTCTCATCTCCGTGTGTGCCATAACTCTGTCTGACACACTCACTGCTAGCCTAGCTTAACACAAAGACTGGAGGTAAACGGTTCCAGCTAGCCTACTGCTCAATAAGTGACAAAATAACGCCAACATTTTCCTATTTACATGTTGTGATGTGTATAGTTACATTGTGTAGCCACTGTGCGGTAGATAGGCCAACTAATTTCTCCCTGTTTGTCTATGATCAGCGAAGCGTTTTTAACATGTTGGAACATCATTAGAGAGAATGCCCTTTTAATTGGTTGTTTCAGTCATTGTGAGTCACGTGTCGTAGCAACGATGACGACAAGTGACAACAGCGGGAAATATTGTATTATAATATGCTATAATGTATGAAATCTATTTATCTAAATGTATCAATTAGTTTGTATCAAATATGTCAACTCCACCGCTGACTTTGTAATCTCTGCCGTGTGTCACTATCAAGCGGCAACCTCCCCCAGTTTCTCTACGTCCATATTCACAGTCTATGGTCACTATATGAGGACACGAACGCATAAACTGTCACTTCATGAGAATTTACTGTTTCATTTGGGAAAACTGTAATATAAGGAACACAGACACTGAAATATCTTCACGGCTACCCGTCAAAATAAAAGTTTGGTTTAAAACATTTTAAATTGACAGAATATATTTGGCTACTGCTGTACAGTAGATTTAGCTACGTCTCTATGTAATAATAATAATGCCTAGATGGTTGCTTATTTTTCACTTTTGTTGTAAAGAGATTATTTTCTGATTAATATATATATTTTTATATTGCTACATATTGCTGTTTTTAATAAAGTTATATTGAAAAACTAAAATACCTTTTTCAGTTTGCAGTGTTAGATTTAATAAAAAAATAATAATACTGTCAAATGCATGTCAGATCATAAAAATGCTGCAATAAATACAGTAGTTCACTGTATGTATTTGTTCATGTTTTATTAAGGGATAAGTCTGAAGCACACCATAAAATAATTCTAGCAATTCATACAGGGCTAGTAGTGTATACAGCTGTATATACAGATACACACCCAGGTATCGGATCAGTACTCGGTATCGGCCGATACCCTGAGCCCAGGTATCGGAATCAGGAAGGGAAAAAGGGTATCGGAAAATCTCTAGTTGCATTAATCTCATTCCGTTGGAAGTGAACAACTCTCTAGGAATGCTTCCAAATCAAGTGAATCACAGCTGGTGGTGTAAGTGCACTTGAAAGGGATGTTTTCCCCTTCTTGACTAAGGGCCGATTTTGACAACCCTGATGCATTAGTCCAACAGGGCTGCTTTGTACCTTACAGTCTCAGACAAGAAAAAAGCCGTCAGATCCTTTTGTCGTGCAAATAACACCGGAACGAGCGCTTAATGGCGTCCTGCCGTGGCTATGCAATTCCCGACATGTTAAAACCGTCAGTGACAGGTCGGAAAATGCTGCCATGCTTCCTGCAGATCAAACAGCAGGACAGATAGAAAGGAAGCGATCTGTCGGCACGTTGGCCCAGCCTTCTCTCCGCTCTGGCAGTGAAGGGAATCCTGGCTGACCGACAGGATTTGATAACAATCTGAGCTCGCTAGAATTCCCTGTGAGCAGAGCGTGAGACACGGAGGAGCCAGGTCTTGCCGGGCAGGTTTCTCTCCTTTACACACAGACACAGGAAAGAGAGATCGTTGTTGACAGCTTAACCTCTGGGCTCAGATACAGATCTCTGCTGACAGACTGAACCAGAACTGTCACACGACTGATGGGTGTCGTCTTCTCATTTAATAACGTGCTTTTCCTGGTGCATTAAAGTTTGTTACACCCACTGTATCAGATCTGGATGTTAGTTCCGGATTGTTTATCCCTAAAAAGCATATCAAACTGCATCATTTTTGATATGCAAATTTCAAAGGCCTCTAAATGATTAACATGATCAAAACTTTGCTGAAAAAAAACTGTTGCACACCATCTACATGCCATCTGTTGTCTGATTGATAGTTTATACTTTCTAGGAAATAAGACGCCCTTTACCTATAATCGTAAAAACGTCAACCTTCAGCGTGTGGTTCACGTGTCGTTTGGCTGTGAAATCTTTACTGATTTTTATCAAGTAAACAAAAATATTTTATATTGTTAATTATATTTCAAGATGAACACTTACTGAAGCAACCTAGATTTACTATCCATACTTTACACATACAGAGCGTGCACACACAAAAAACGCCTCTCATATAGTGCACAAATGTGACCCTGGACCACAAAACCAGTCATAAGTCGCACGGGTATATTTGTGGCAATAGCCAACAATACATTGTATGGGTCAAAATTATCGATTTTTCTTTTGTGCCAAAAATCATTAGGATATTAAGTAAAGATCAAGTTCCGTGAAGATATTTTGTACATTTCCTACTGTAAATGTATTAGTAGTAGTAATATGCATTGCCAAGGACTTCATTTGGACAACTTCTCAATATTCAGATTTTTTTTGCACCATCAGATTCCAGATATTAAAATAGTTGTATCTCAGCCAAATATTGTTCTATCCTAACAAGCCATATGCCTTGTCAGTAGATCACGGGCAGAACTTTCCACTCCCATCGGCGCTTTTATGGGACTGTGCTCTCACACTAATTTGCCCTGTTTAGTAAATCTGGTCCTTATACAGTTAAATGTATCAAATTATTAGGAAATACCCAAAACATGCAAGGCAAAAAGGGAATATTATACAATTTCTTAGGAAATGTGATCTCTCAAAGGTGCATTAACAGAATGCCAAGACCACCTCGAACTGGTTTTAAAAACGTCTGAGACCACACGCAACACGAAGACAAGGCTACTAAGCAACCATTTATACTGGACATGG
Organism: Romanogobio albipinnatus; assembly: GCA_023566225.1. Taxonomy (NCBI): domain Eukaryota; kingdom Metazoa; phylum Chordata; class Actinopteri; order Cypriniformes; family Gobionidae; genus Romanogobio; species Romanogobio albipinnatus. Next base: position 46,601,195 of record CM042252.1, on the reverse strand, counting down.
TCCTTGGCAACTCACCGCACATATTCTGTGGTTTTGCAACAGTGGAATGAACCGAATGAAATGTTCTTACACCCAAACATCACTGAAGAAAAGCCTAACCTCATTCTTTTGCCTTCAGAAAACGTCCTTGGCTGCCTAAAAGTGAGTGGTAGAGTGACAGAAAAGCAATTTGCCGCCTTTCATTACCAGTGAGAATGATGCCAGTGGCTTCTGAGATGTGGTTTATAGACAGATCTAGACTGGCGTTTAGGTACTTCCCCCAAGGCTGCGGAGAACCGGACTGAATCCGTCTGCACCAGAAAAATCCTCCAATCATCTGAAATGGATAATAAAATGAGAGAAAATAGGTTTAGTTCAAGCAGACTGCGATAAATCAAAATGCCATAATAATTTGGCCACTCAAAAATGTCAGAATTGTTATACTCAGATCTGTAAATTGATCATCTATGCAAAACACTTGCATTTACAGACACAAACTCATTTAAAATGCAAGCTGACGGACTTCTAAACTATCCTAAACTGCATTTAAACTAATTAGTACTTAAGCATTGTGTAAGCGAAAGTGCTGTGTTGTGGTTGTATCTCTTTGGTTACAAAAACACAAGAATTCCAAGAGCAAGAACATTTGCAAGCCACCTGCATACTTAATACGCATGTCTGCATACTTCATGTTCATGTGATCTACCACAGAACAAACCACACGCCGTTTCTTTTCCAAAAAAATGTCCACACACCCAGAGATTATTCCATGTAAACATCCATAATTGCACACTGGGATTTGCTGCATAGTCCTGTAGACTATTTTCTGTAATCATGATATGAGTTTCCAGGACATATTTGGTGTTTAATATACAGTATCATATTAAAAGGTCCCTGGAAATTCACACAATTTACACTACAAAGATTTAATGAAACTCGTGCAACAAGACAGCACATGGAAAATGTGCAAATTGCCTCGGAAACATTGACAAAGTAATTTGAGCACATTCATATAAAAAATGCCTAGTGCACAGGATTAACCTCCAAGACAGTCATTTATACACATAGAGTATGAGCAAATAACCTTCCTCAAAGTCAGACTAGAAAGTTTCTGTGTGAGAAATGTGCATCAGTACTGATCAATTTCCGCTTTAATAATTCATTCACTTGCTCTATTCTGCTTTAGCCAGCAGTTGACATCAGGGATACCTTTAGATATTGTGGGAATTAAAGCTTGTAATCAGGCATGCAATGTGCAATTCTGAAAACACCTTTGTATTTCTCAGCAAACTTCAAAGACATCACAGCAAAGCCTCACATCTTCAAGGTGAAAATGTGTGTACTCCGTTTTATCAAGCTTGAGGAGAGACTCCAAGAGAATTAGCACAGAAAAATTAAATTGGTCTCATTGAGGCCTAGCGCTGTAAGACATTCATTTTTAATGTGGCGACTGCACCACTCCACATGCGGCGCCGTCCTGATTTCTGATCAGCCTCTGAGCTAAAGCTTCACTTTCCACCCTGTCAGCTTAAAATAACAGATAAAGCAGAAAGAAACAAAGGATGAGAGTTCAACAGTTTGTTCCAAAACACTCTTTTCTCTTATCAGTACACTACTACTAAGAGAGACTCAAGAGAAGGGATGGGAATCGCAAGTAAATGAACAATTCTTGAACTTAATTATTGTTATTTAACTTAAGTCTTTCGGTATTTTTGAGAAGGCCTCAAATATTGTCTTTAACTACATGTTGCACCAGTCAAGATTTGACTGAATTAATGATTCAGTGATTGAGTCACATGTTAATCCAGTAACCTGATTCACTGAATGACTGAGTCATTTTAGGCCTTTGGCTCCATCTGAAATCACACACTTCCTTACTATCTACACAACAGTATGTGAGAAGAGTAGTGCCACTATATCACTATATAAAACCTATATAGTTTACTTATTCAATACCTACTCAGAGAGTATGCGATTTTGACGCAACCAGTGATTTTGAGACTCATTTATGAATCATTTTAAATGATTAAAAAGAACTTCATTAAAGTCATTCATTTGCAAATAGGGTTGGGTGCTGAAACCCCGGACCGAATCAGAAAGCAGTTTTCAGTGCCTCATTTCCGTGCCACTTAACCCTTTGACGTGTACGATCACACTGGTGTGATTAGAACTTCAAGTGCATCACATGATCAACTTTATAGTTTTGGTTGGTGCTGAGCCAAAACGGACACGCTCAGTGTTTTTCATAGGCTATATCACAACTATTCAGTGTTTTTAACCACGTTTATTTGAGGTTTCCGACATTTAAATATACATACGTACTAGCAAAACAATACATTTATAGTGTGTAAAATACAAACTCATGTCTCAACTATGAAAGCGGCAATAACAACCCTTTTAATTATAAATTTACAACGTGTTTTATTCATATCAAGATACACATTGTGTAAGTAACTATAAAGTCTATTCTTCTCCCACTTCACCGGCCACTTAATTTCATGTATCTGACAGATCCGATTCACTGAATTGCGGGGAAAACTAACATGGTGGTGCCCATTGCATGTTATAAATCAGCTAATATGATAATTTTAAAGGTTTTTTAAATGACAAAACACATTCACTTCCACATATTTGAGAATCAGAATATCAGGTAGCTGATGACATAACTAAAAAGTATGTGGATATTTTGGATAATTAAGAAAAAATTAAATAAAAGCGATGCATCTCTCATACAGCACTGGTTTGGCTGCGGTGTCATGTGACAAGCATGATGCGTCACCATGGAAATAATAAGGTGACATGTACAAGAGTTTAAAATGAGCATGTTTATTGACATGATTTTGATGATTTAAAGTGTATAATAGTGTGATCATTTACAATTGTTATAATTCATCTTGGTACAGTATTACTGTAACTTATTTAGTGTCTGTTAAATTATTGGGACACACTTTATATTAGGTGGCCTTAACCACCAAGTACTAACATTTCAATTAATCATTTGATACAATGCACTTATTGTGTACATACATATTTGGACATTGTACTTACATTTAAAAAAATACTTGCATGTAATTACATCTGTAATTAACTTCTGTAGTAAAAATTTGTATTACAATGTTGACAATTCCCTTACACCTAACCCTACCCTTAAACTTACCCATACCACCACACCTGTCCCTAACTTTACCCATATCCACCTCAATATCAGCTAAAGTGTTTTGCAATACAATATGAACACAGTAAGTACATTGTACTTATATTTTGATGCAAGTACATAGTAGTTAAAGGAACATGCCGACTTTTTGGGACTTTATCTTATTCCCCATATCCTCCAGAGATAGATAAGTCCATACACACCATTCTCATCTCCGTGCGTGCCATAACTCTGTCTGACGCACTCACCACTAGCCTAGCTTAGCACAAAGACTGGAAGTAAATGGCTCCAGCTAGCCTACTGCTCAATAATTGTCAAAATAACGCCAACATTTTCCTAATTACTGGTTGTGATGTGTATAGTTAGATCGTGTACTAAGACCGACGGAAAATTTAAAGTTGTAATTCGTAATTAAAAATTTAAACTTTTCATTTTCCGTCGGCCTTAGTAGGCTACACAATGTAACTATACACATCACAACATGTAAATAGGAAAATGTTGGCGTTATTTTGTCACTTATTGAGCAGTAGGCTAGCTGGAGCCGTTTACTTCCAGTCTTTGTGCTAAGCTAGGCTAGCAGTGAGTGTGTCAGACAGAGTTATGGCACGCACGGAGATGAGAATGGTGTGTATGGACTTATCTAACTCTGGGGGATACGGTGAATAAGATAAAGTCCAAAAAAGTTGGCGTGTTCCTTTAAGGCCACCTAATATAAAGTGGGACCAATTATTGTAGTTAGGTTAGGTGGCTTAGGTTTTATTGTGAATTTGTTATGTAAATTTGTTGTGTTTTGTATTTACTCATATTTATATATTAAAGTATACTTAAAATGTTTAATATATTGTTCAATATAATTTATTTATTTTTTTCAATAAAAAAGACGTTCTTTAATGTCATCCGACGTCATTTTGTGGCTCTTTTTTTTTAAAGTATCGGTTCAGGCACCGTTACCGTTTTAAAAGTATCAATTTGGCACCGGTATTGTAAAAAACCCAAACGATACCCAACCCCATTTGTAAATCAGACTACACTGGCTGTACTACATGTCTCAGTAAAATAATATCCATATCAAGTGAAATGTTAAAGAAATTACATTATATAAAATATGTCTACATGCAATTTAAATAAAGGAAGACTAGTTCACCGTGCAAGATTATGCAAGATAATGCAATGCATTTTTTAGGGTGGAAAGGGCAGAAATCTGTTTACCATTGCATTCAAAGCAGACATGCATTGAGCTTTTACGCTGGACTGAACGGTCTCATGAAATGGGTATAGCACGAACTGTATTTATTGTGCGATATATACGCCAAAATTATTTTTACGTGCTATGATACACATTGTCACCCCATTGGGTAGGTTTAGTGTTGTGGGGTACGTGCATATAACACGTTTTAAAGTGTGTATCATATGCACACAAAAACTGTGTAACATATGCACGTAAAAACTCATTTTGGCATATAAATTGCACGATAAGTACAATGTGTGCTATAGATACGCATTTTCATGAGATCAGGCTGGGCTACATTTACATGCAACCAAATAATCTGTTAGTAATCGGATTGATGGCTCAATCGGACTGGATAGCCTACATGTAAACATCTCAATATTGATTAGAATGAAAGCGAGGATTAAACTGGAGTCTCAGAACACGCAAAGCACTCCTTGAAAGCAGCACATACGTGCAAAACACAAATGACTAGGAGAGTCTTCAGAGACAGTTATTATGAAATTATACAAGCTCTGGATTAACTTGTAAGTGCATAAATATTTTGTGTTGCTAATGGGAGGTTTTGTACAGTGAGTGCCGTGCGTTGACTGATGGATGACTGATTTTACTGGGGATTTCAGAGGCAGCAACGAGAGAAGTGCTCATTATACTGCTTCCCTGATATAAACATGACGAAATAACTGGAGGGAAAAGAGAAGAGAGAGAAGAAGTAGGGATGGGAATCATCAGAAATGTAACCATTCTGGTTGCTTTAAGACCCATGAAAATGTTTGACAAGAACCGGTTCATAAGAGTCATTCATTTGTGAACCAGCGAGGACAATACAATAGAAAGACAAGTTATGCAGGGTCTTTGTATTATATCAAAGTGCTCAGACTTTTAACTCTCATCACAATCAATGCACACTTAAAATATCTCAAAAACATAGGTGGAATTCAAGAATGTGTTTTTGCTCCCCTGAAGGGCTCCAGGAAGGGGCGTTCCAAACGAAAGTGATCAATTGAATCCCTTCACGAAGCACCCTTGCATAAATCCGTTAGTGAAGGGTTGTGCGATGGTCACTTCAAGGAAGTGATTTTATCATTTATGGTTATGTGACCCAGGGTGGCGAATCCTCGCAATTTATTTTTAAACTAGATGGGAGAGTTTAAGTTACATATGGATCAATGGCATGACGTGCATATTTTTGTGTCCAAGTGCATTATTTCCTTTTAAAATAATTTGATAAATTACTGACATATCACTTCATTATATAAAACCTATTTAGTTTTAATAAATTTTAAGTAATTCATTTAAATAATACATATTATTTTATGCTTTGTTATCTTAAACCCCCAAAATGTCAGGTGGTGCAACTGTCCGAACAAATGGCTCATGCTGCGTTCACGCCATGTTGTAACTACTGTAGTTTTGAGATGACAATACGTGACTTTCTATTCGGAGCTGTTCATGTCCTCTGACTGAGAATTATGCGTTTCTATGGCAACACATAAACATGAATCTACAGAGGTCAGGTACAGCGGTCAAGTGGTACAAGTAGGAGCTATCAGAAAATTCCCATCTTACAAGCTGTAATTACGAGCTCAATGAGGACGTGAACGCTATTTAATTACATTTACATTTATGCATTTGGCAGACCCCCCTGGAGCAACATGGAGTAAAGTGCCTTGCTCAAGGACACACTGGTGGTGACCGCTGGGATCGAACCAGCAACCTTCTGCATATCAGTTCAGTGGTTTAACCCACTGGACCACCATCTCAAATTTACAAGTTTACAAGTTGAAATCTTGTAATTACGGCGCAAACGCAGCATAAGAAAACTATTTAAAATGGTCTCTTAATAATGAAAATAAAAAAACTATGGCATTATTTTAGGTTTGAAACCTTTCATTAAACACATTTGATACATATCAGTAGTAGCCCATGATTTTCTCACCCTCAAGTCATCCTAGGTGTATATTCTTTCAGAAAAATACAATCAGAGTTATATTAAAAATGTCCTGGCTCTTCCAAGCAAACCAAGAAAAACATCCATATCTAAAACTTTCAGCTAACTGTCGTATGACGTAGGACGCAGGAAGTAAACGCCCACGGCTAGGATTGGATAAGATTAGCATATTTAATGAGCTTCAGCTCCCCTCAGTACATGTGGGAATTGTTTTTAAAGTGTGTGGGAAAACGGCAACCGGAATGAATCGCCCTCAGGGCTTGCAAAATATCTTTATCAAACAAACACAATGATTTATCTCTCATTATCTCTCATTGATTGTAATGTTATTTTTTTATTACTTGGCCCGCCCAATCGGTGTATATAACCGCAAACCATACACACACATACACACACACAAGCCCTTCAAATAGCATGTCAAGAGAGTGAACAACGCACATCAAGAAAGGAATGTTATTTCACTATTTAAGATAGCCCGTCGGCAGGCCGGGTTTACGTTTTGGTAGCCCGTCTGGAAAACACATAGCCCCGGGACATTGGGCTTTGCGAACCCTGGCCCATACATGTCCGAGTCTGATCCCGAATCGCAACGAACCAACAACCTCAAATAAAGGATTCTTCAGCCTTTGACAGCGTGCTAAGGTATGTTCAGTAAGACATGTACACATTAATCAATAGATATCAAACGATCTTTAACAATGCAATACTATCACATATAAAAAACATTTTTTACTCACATTAATGTGTTGCTTCATTCATTCATTCATTCATCCCAGGCACGAGATGGTGGGCGGGGCTACAGAACCGTTGTTTTTCTTCTGTTGAGGCGATGTTTCACCACACTCTGACGTCACAGCCTGGCACATTCTGAGATATCAAGCGTATAGCGTCAGTTCTGGCAGGTCACGTTAGTCAAACTCGCATCAGCTGACTGTCAGCTGATCACGTCTACCTATAGACGGTTTCATCGGACGAACGCGCGGTGCCACGGTTACGCGCCTGGCCCGAAGTTAACTTCCGGTCTGTGTTTGTTTATCGGTCTGGCAAGGGGATAGGATGGCGCACTACTCAGTAGAAACACATTTTTGACGTACTATTCTTGGATAACATGATATAAATATTAACGATCAAGCAGAGAGAAGACACCAGCGCAAAAACAGTGTGTGTCAAGCATTGCGACAAGCACAGCAAAGTCAGCATTGCGTGTATAAAGTCAGAATTGCGTGTATAAAGTCAGAATTGCGTGTATAAAGTCAGCATTGCGTGTATAAAGTCAGAATTGCGTGTATAAAGTCAGAATTGCGTGTATAAAGTCAGATTTGAATTGTGTGATTTAAAGTCAGAAGTGTGATATAAAGTCAGAATTGTGTGGTAGTCAGATTTGAATTGTGTGATATAAAGTCAGAATTGTGTGCGCTGCCTCACGTGTGAATGTAAACACAAGGCGTCAGTGAGTTTTTTCGCCTCTAGAGGCTGCTCTCGTGCTATATAATGCCAGCAGCAGGCCCTTCTCAGAGCTCTCGTACTGTGTAATGGCAGCACACCCGTCTCAGTCGCTCCAGCAACGGACGCAACACGGAAAAACTATCGGTGTGGATTTTTGCCGATTGCTCCCCCAATCAGCTATCGGTGCCGATTAATCGGCAAAACCGATGAATCAGTCGACCTCTATTAGATACATTTAGTTAAGACTATACATGTGAATGAACATAAAATGTGTTATGAGATTTCTGAATTTTTTTTTTAACCAGGGGGGTTTGCGTTCATTGATTGTTATTATTTATCTCAGTTCAGCAGGGATAAAAAGCACTTTAGTTGCTAGTAATGTTGAAATTAATGTATTTTCAGTGCAGATTTCGAGATGAAGGCATTTTTAGTTCATCATATTTTTGTCAGACATAGTTACTGGTTGAATTTAGAAATTTTGTACCACAGCAACTTAAAGGACATAACTGAACAACAACAAAATGGGATCAATTTTGTGAAGGATTACCTATGTTTGCTTTAACAATATGAACAGACATGTTTTGTCCATATGAGAACATATTATATTTTGTTCAATTAAGAACAAATGCTATCTACACTAATTTCTTTAGTCTGCAAATAAACATACATTATTGTTTTGAGGTATGTAATTGTCCGGACCTCGGCCGGTGAGGAGGGTTCATTTACTGGACCTCAAGCTATTTTAGTTGAAGACCCCTGATAAGCTCATTCTGTCCTATCAGCAGCTATCGCATTTACCCTCCTCCATCCCCAGCTCCTCCTCTTGTCAGTCAGGATTTGGTATTCTGATTTCCCTTGAATCAGACTAAATTCCTGAATCACTCTGTACATTTAATATCAACATTAATGATATCTGCAGTACATTATGCGGGTTCTGTTCTGTTTACTTCAAAACGTCCACCATTGTGCCTGTACCTAAGCAGTCAAAAACCACCTGCTTAAACGACTGGCGTCCTGTTGCTCTGACCCCCATCATCAGCAAATGCTTTGAAAGACTAGTCAGAAACCATATCTGCTCTGTTCTCCCCCCCTCACTGGACCCACTGCAGTTTGCATACCGCACAAACCGCTCCACTGACGATGCCATTTCATCCACTATACACACTGCTCTCTCCCACCTGGAAAAGAGGAACACGTATGTGAGAATGCTGTTTGTGGACTACAGCTCAGCATTCAACACCATTGTGCCCTCCATACTTGACGGGAAACTCCGGGCTCTAGGCTTAAACAGCCTGTTATGCAGCTGGATCCTGGACTTCCTGTCAAACAGACGCCAGGTGGTCAGAATGGGCAGTAACATCTCCTCATCACTGACTCTCAACACTGGAGCCCCTCAGGGTTGTGTTCTCAGCCCACTCCTGTACTCTTTGTACACACATGACTGTGTGGCAACCCACAGCTCCAACACCATCATCAAGTTTGCTGACGATACGACGGTGGTAGGTCTTATCACCGACAATGATGAAACGGCCTACAGAGAGGAGGTGCACACTCTGACACGGTGGTGTCAGGAGCACAACCTCTCCCTCAACGTCAGCAAGACCAAGGAGCTGGTGGTCGACTTCAGGAGGAATGAGAGAGAACACCGCCCCATCACCATCGATGGAGCACCGGTGGAGAGAGTCAGCAGCTTCAAGTTCCTCGGTGTCCACATCACAGAGGAACTCTCATGGTCCGTCCACTCCGAGGCCGTTGTGAAGAAGGCTCATCAGCGCCTTTTCTTCCTGCGACGGCTGAGGAGGTTTGGAATGAACCGTCACATCCTCACACGTTTCTACACCTGCACCATAGAGAGCCTGCTGACTGGCTGCATCACCACCTGGTACGGCAACAGTACCGCCCGCAGCCGCAAGGCCCTGCAAAGGGTAGTGCGCACGGCCAGCTGCATCATCGGAGGTGAGCTTCCCTCCCTCCAGGACATTTACGCCAGGCGGTGTGTGAAGAGAGCTCAGAGGATCATCAGAGACTCTAGCCACCCGAACCATGGGCTGCTCTCACTGCTGCCATCAGGCAGACGGTACCGCAGCATCAGAACACGCACCAGCCGACTCCAGAACAGCTTCTTCCCACAAGCAATCAGACTACTTAACTCCTGATCCATCAGGATCATAACACACACTGGACAGAATATCACTCCGCACAACCCACTGTAGATACACACACATTATATACACATTTATTTATCATATAGCACCTATTGCACTTTGGATTTCAATTTTTCAATCTGTGAATAATATTTTATACTATACATTGTATATTATTATTATTATTATTATAGCGTAATGTATATTGTTTAGTGTATGTTTAGTGTATATTGTTTAAAGTATATGTATATTGTAAGTATGTGTATATTGTTTAAAGCTGTGAGAACTAAACTCACATTGTGCAAATTATTTATTGTTTATTGTAGAGTTTACTGTGCTGTGAGTAATTGTGTGCGCATCAGATGTGTAATCTGATGCTGCTTTAAATGTTGTACATGTCATGTCATGACTGCTATGTTGCTCGGAACTGCACCTAAGAATTTCACCTACTGTTGCACTTGTGCATATGTAGAGTGACAAATAAAGTGATTTGATTTGATTTGATTTGATTTGATTTGATTTGATTTACCCTAAGAGGGGTTATTGCTGCTCTCCCTGCTCTTATTTATGCTGGGCTGCGGATGCACAGGAAGTTCTTGCCCAGAACAGAACCATACCGCCAATCCAAACTATATGCTAATAGTCAATCAATCATCTTTGACGATAGTGGTCCTGACAGAACGATCGTTTGCTGGGCCTGGTGTCAATAAAAGCTTTTCTTTGACTAACAAGGAAGTTTTCAGCTCTGAAACTTACAGGATATTTTTATATTACCATGACCTTTTATATATCAAAAGCTCAAAGGAAAGTTAATTTCTCAATTCATCAGGACCCCTTTAATTTAGACACCACTACAAAAACCGTATTAAATACAAACTCCAGATTCTGAAGGGATTTCTCAATATTGTCTATGTAAGAAGAAAAAAAAACTTTTCTTACACAGAAAATAGCATGCTTTCTTTGACTGAGCCTTGAAAATAAAAACAAACCCTTTACATGCCTAGAGGCATTGTCATAATAATAAACCCATCCTTCCGAACAGTTAATTCCCAACTCCGCTTCTGAAGCAAAGGCATCTAAGTGAAGCAGGGCCCCGATGCCTCTTTTCTCTGGAACATAAACCAGCACTTTAGAGAGGGGTTTGTATCAGGTGACTCCCACAGGAGCGGTGCGTCTCCCTGGAGAATCTGTGCGATGTGAAACTCGAGAACCTTGTCATAATGCAGTGTCCTCAGAGACAAACCTGGCAGTGGCACCAATGCCTTTGCAGCTGCCGCGTGCTGAAGGAGTTACGACTAACTTCCGTGCCAGACGTTTGAAGACTTGGGAAAGGTGAAGAAGAAGGACATTCTGCGGTTCAAGTATTCCAATCGGGATCTTCAACACACGGTCAAAGAGACGACCTTGTTCTTCTTGTATCCGGAAGAACAGGCCACATAAAAAAAAACATCTCCAGTGTTTGGAGAGACGCCCGAGGGCTTTCCTCTTCAGCCAGCAGTGACAGAGTGTTTTGTTATGGTCTCATTTTTTTAGCTTGTACGCTCTTGCCCAGGATATATTGCTTCAACTCTAACTGGATCCCATCTTTCAACACAGCCCATTATCAAATGGACACCTACGGAAGTCCAGGCTTGTTACTGCTATTGCATGTGCTGAGATGATTGTACCTTTCTCTTGCAATTTCCAAGCGGATTTCATCACAAGTGTGACCAGACAATTTCTCAGTGCTTGTCCAGAAACACTTAAATTAATGGTGAACATTCCCCCAAAAATGGCTTTTAGCAATGATTAGATACAACAATAACACATAACAGACATTTAAAACATCAAAACAGCTTATACTAATATATACAGTATATACACTCACCTAAAGGATTATTAGGAACACCATACTAATACTGTGTTTGACCCCCTTTCGCCTTCAGAACTGCCTTAATTCTACGTGGGATTGATTCAACAAGGTGCTGAAAGCATTCTTTAGAAATGTTGGCCCATATTGATAGGATAGCATCTTGCAGTTGATGGAGATTTGTGGGATGCACATCCAGGGCACGAAGCTCCCGTTCCACCACATCCCAAAGATGCTCTATTGGGTTGAGATCTGGTGACTGTGGGGGCCATTTTAGTACAGTGAACTCATTGTCATGTTCAAGAAACCAATTTGAAATGATTCGAGCTTTGTGACATGGTGCATTATCCTGCTGGAAGTAGCCATCAGAGGATGGGTACATGGTGGTCATAAAGGGATGGACATGGTCAGAAACAATGCTCAGGTAGGCCATGGCATTTAAACGATGCCCAATTGGCACTAAGGGGCCTAAAGTGTGCCAAGAAAACATCCCCCACACCATTACACCACCACCACCAGCTTGCACAGTGGTAACAAGGCATGATGGATCCATGTTCTCATTCTGTTTACGCCAAATTCTGACTGAATGTCTCAACAGAAATCGAGACTCATCAGACCAGGCAACATTTTTCCAGTCTTCAACTGTCCAATTTTGGTGAGCTTGTGCAAATTGTAGCCTCTTTTTCCTATTTGTAGTGGAGATGAGTGGTACCCGGTGGGGTCTTCTGCTGTTATATATATATATATATATATATATATATATATATATATATATATATATATATATATATATATATATATATATATATATATATATATATATATATATATATATATATATAAATATTAGGGATGTAGCGTTACATTGTATATCGAGATATATTGTGACATAAAAATGCGACGATATGTATCGTTGATGTAAATATGATTCCCAATATAGTTAGTTTTATCCAAGGCTCAGCTTACTGTATTTATAAGGTATAATTCACTCACAAATGTACTCACCCTCATGTCGTTTTAAACCTATAAGATTTTCATTTAACTTCAAAACACAAATGAAGATATTTTTCAAGAAACAGAGAAAGATTTCTGTAGGCCTACCTTCATTTAAAGTTCATTCCTCTCAAACTTAAAAGATGACTCCAAACTCCAAAAATGTCATAAAGGCATCGTAAAAATAATTGAGTGGTCTAATCCAAGACTTCTGAAGAGACACGATGGCTTTATATGATGAACAGATTTACTGTACAGCGATGCGCATAATAAACACGGACGTTCAAATGCTTGCGTGATATATATTAGGGGTGTAATGATACCCTCATGTCACGTTTCAATACATATATTCAATACATATATATAGGGATGAAACGATTACCGCTTTCACGATAAACCACGATAAAATGTTCTGACGGTTAGTAATATCGTTTAAAATGTAATTACCATTAAAACCACGTGTGATTATCACGATTTTGAAAACTCGCGGTAAATCCTGTCCAACCAGCATCCGTCGGACGCAGGCGCAGCGCGCAACGCTGCCTTCTAAAAGGACCAAATCTGAGGTGTGGTCATATTTTGGCTTTTACAAAAGTCCTGAGGGAAACTTAATCGAAGATGGTCACCCTGTCTGCAGAACATGCCAGAAGAAAGTCGCTGTAATAGGGGGAAACACTTCAAATCTGCGAACGCAAGGCAAGTGGACTTTGACCTCAATACCAAAACTACGTCTAGGAAATAATAACGTGAAGCTTGAGCCAAATACGAACGAGCAAGTTCAGACAAGACAAGGGTGACATTTAAGGCATAATAGTCAGGGCTCGCCATTTGCGGGTGTACGTTATTTCAGCTGTGGCGTGTAACACAGTTCCTCACGCATATAACGTTAGCACTTTTGCAGTTGAACTTATAATAGTCTTCCCAAAAGCCATCTGTTATAATCGCGTTGCGCATTATAACAAATCACATGTGTTTCTATTGAGTTTATTAATACAATGTCTAATAATCAGAGGCGTTCAGATTAGCCGGCGTTTTGCTCAGAGCGCGCTCTCATTGAAATCTGCACTCAAAGTAGGGCTGTCAACGAATATTCTAAATTTGAATATATATTCGACTAGTTTTTAAAAAACTAAGCCTTGTTTATACTTTCGCCTGGCTCCACAGCGCGAGCCCCTGCAGACTGCGCGTGCTCCTCCCCAAACGGACTAGGCGTTTAGTTTATACTTGACGCGCTCGTCGTTGTGCTATTCTTTGAAGCGACAGAGGGCGACTCTGGGTAATTGTTCTATAAACCATCAGGAAAAAGCTTAGAGAAGAAGTGGGCTAATATACACAGGTGACGATATTTATTTTAGTACACTTCACCGAAAACCACACTACAAAAAAATCATGTAAAACAGATCAAAATAAACCTTGATATTACTTGTGACATGAGAACAAAATGTACTAAATTTATGATCTCTTAAACTAAATTTATGATCTCTTAAATGTTTCCTAATTTCACTAAACACTTTCGTGAGTTTTCACTTAGTTTTGTGAACTTTTCTTTATTAAACGAGCTTGTTTATGCTTTTGTAGGTGCTTTTGTAAATATAAGCAACTAATTTGTATGTGCAAACTGGACCACCCACTTTGCATCGCCCGCCACAAGCTCTTTGTCTGCAACATGACAAGAGGCCATAACGGAGAAATTAATTTTGTTCATTTGTAAGGACATGAGACCGATCATTGTCGTGGATGGGGCAGGCTTCAGGGAGTTCTGTCAAGCAATGGAACCGAGGTACTGACTGAAGAGATATTGCATGAATAAAGGATAAATGCACTCCTTCCACTGGTTTGATTATTTACCGTTTCATGTCAAGTAAAAGTTCCATGTTTACCACAGCACAGCTCGCTCGGAGCGTTCAATATGCTGTAAAACTTCAATTAATATTCGTTTCAATCACTGAATGAAGCCTGCTATTTTTGGGACAAGAGTCGCGACCTTAAATTGCTTGCACAAAACTCTATTTGCACAAAAATAAGCACTCAAAATGTGTTTGCTTATTGAAACCGTTATGCGCACAGAGCGTGAGGGCGAGAGAGAGTGAGGTCTGCGGTCTTGGCCATTAGTTGATTTACTTGTTTGTGTGTTGGCAATACGTTGTCAAATATGTTTAAACTTAAATAGACTACCTATACAAGTAGTTATGTCTCTTTGTATTAATTTGTCCTGTTATTGACGTAATGCGCGTCATTGACAATATGCGCAACCAGATGTTCGAATAGTTCGAATATTCGTGTTTTTTTTTAGGGAATATTCGAACGTCATTTTTGAGCAATTTTGACAGCCCTAACTCAAAGCGGAGATGAACGTGCGATGTATGCAGGAGATTCGTTCATCATACCGTGGTTGACTGGTTTTGATCTATTTCAGCAGCGAAAATAGTTTCAAGCAAACACAGCAGAACCACAGCGCATCTGATATGACTGGCATAAAGTTGGCTTGACGTTCGAGATTCGCAAATTTAGGGACCATCTCTAAAGTTACATACATTGGTATACACGTTTCTAACTTCAACAGCATTTGAAGAGACCAGCTGTAAAGTGTCCATCTAGGTGTCAGGTATGATGCACACCTTTTGGATTTTTGATATTTAATAAAACAAACTGTCAAATCATTTGAAAATACGGATATGCATTACTTCACTAGGATACTGTTTGGGCTCTTAAACAAAATTTGCTAGATTTAAATGTGTCATAGCTGATAGAACACTGTAAATATATTATCAAGCAATATTTTCATTAGAGACAATATTAGAGATTATATTTACACCAAATTATTATTATTTATGCGTTGCTATTGTTGATGGTCATTATAAGAAAGGAAATCCCACAGAATAGAATCTAGCTTTAAAAAGTGCATAGAGCTGCTTGATTTATTTGTTGTATGTTGGTTTTCAAATATAAAACTTGTTGAAATGTTTTAAGTGTGTGCATCTGTTCTTTTTGAACACTTTCATCTCATTTGAGCAAAACCGTGATAATATTGATAACCGTGATAATTTGGGTCACTATAATCGTGATGTGAAATTTCCATACCGTTTCATCCCTACATATATATATACTGAACTCACAAAACGATATTATTGCGATAATCCAAGACATATGGTAAAAGATTAACAAACAATGTACTGTTGATTAAAATGCTGAATTTGGTATTACATTGAGGGTGGAAATGAATAGGCTTGGACTTGGACTGGTAACCCAATGCACAGGACAATGGTGACACCAGAATAAAAATATTCATGATTCTGAAGCTGAAAATATAGATTTATTTTAGATCAATATGCTTGCACTCTGTCACTGAATAAAATAATGTAGGCCACTTTTTACTGGTAACATAAGATATTTGGCTTTATCAGGACCCCAAAATATTCCCCCATTGCATTATTATACATTAGAGTCAACATTATGTATAGTAGTTTAATGTACTGACACTAAAACTCTGTAAACTGGAATTTCTCACAGTCCTTTTTTATTTGGGTGAACTATACACAATACAGATTCTCACCATTCACGATACATATTGTTGCATTTTTGTATAGCGATATATTGTGACAGACAGGATATATTGTTACACCCCTAATATACACCGATCAGGCATAACATTAGGACCACTGACAGGTGAAGTGATAACAATGATTATCTCTTCATCACGGCACCTGTTAGTGGGTGGGATATATTAGGCAGCAAGTGAACATTTTGTCCTCAAAGTTAGAAGCAGGAAAAATGGGCAGGCGTAAGGATTTGAGCGAGTTTGACAAGGGCCAAATTGTGATGGCTAGACGACTGGGTCAGAGCATCTCTAAAACTGCAGCTCTTGTGGGGTGTTCCCGGTCTGCAGTGGTCAGTCTCTATCAAAAGTGCTCCAAGGAAGGAACAGTGGTGAACCGGCGACAGGGTCATGGGCGGTCAAGGCTCATTGATGCATGTGAGGAACGAAGAATGGCCCGTGTGGTCCGATCAAACAGACGAGCTCTGGAAGTTAATGCTGGTTCTGATAGAAAGGTGTCAGAATACACAGTGCATCGCAGTTTGATGTGTATGGAGCTGCATAGCCGCAGACCAGTCAGGGTGCCCATGCTGACCCCTGTCCCCCACCGAAAGCGCCAACAGTGGCACGTGAGCATCAGAACTGGACCACTGAGCAATGGAAGAAGGTGGCCTGGTCTGATGAATCATGTTTTCTTTTACATCACGTGGATGGCTGGGGGCGTGTGTGTCGCTTACCTGGGGAACACATGGTACCAGGATGAAATATGGGAAGAAGGCAAGCCATTGGAGGCAGTGTGATGCTTTGGGCAATGTTCTGCTGGGAAACATTATGTATAGTAATCCTTTGAGTGCAAAACAAATTCCCCTCAGGGCAATAAAGGTTTGATTCATTCATTCATTCATTCAAACCTTGGGTCCTGCCATCCATGTGGATGTTACTTTGACATGTACCACCTAAGCATTGTTGCAGACCATATACACTCTTTCATGGAAACGGTATTCCCTGATGGCGGTGGCTCTTTCAGCAGATAATGTTTTTAAATTTGACTAATATAATATATATTATCGTATATGCAATCGTTATGCAATAATTATTATATATGCAATAATTATTACAATAAAACCAAAATCAAATGTGTCTTTTTAATGAAACGTCATATGAACACTCACTCTGACACAAATAACGACACAAAACTTGCTTCATTTCGATACAGACATTAATGAAAACTCTTTTCAAATTATTAATTAAAAGAACCGGCTTATAAGATATGTGTTTGTGAATCAGACTACTAGTCGTGCTTTATGTTTTTGAATCACTACAAAGAACAGGTTCATCCAAGTCATTTGTCCGTGAATCGGACACCGGTCGCCGTAGCGCTGTTTTGATCCACTAAAAAAGATCAAGCTCTCATAAGAGTCATTCGTTCATGAATCAGAAGAACACTGTTCACTGCATGTGTTTAAAAACGACTCACATTCACAAGTAGCTAAACATTATTCAAAGGTATTTATTTGGCTGTAATGCTAAATATGCTGCAGCGAGGAGGTTTACACATACCAATGACTAAAAATTGCCCCGTGTGAACAAGATTGAAAAGATGACATACTGACAGGATGAGTGATGGTGTTTACACGAGCCCTTCAAACGTGACGCCCTCGAGAGTGGATCTCAAGTGGCCACCGTGATGCTGAAATTGTGAGATTCTGTTACATAAAAAAGTAAATAAATAAAAGATATAAAATACAACGTCTAAGCCATATCGCAACCGTTAGACCACGCGCTGTTCACATTTGATTCCCGCTTGCCTCGTTCTTCATCACGTGACCCAAGGATCCATTAAGTTTCATAATGAACGTGACATTAAACTAATTGATTCACGATTCTGATCGATCCATTTCCTCGGGACTAGTATCGATTTCACTCATAAACGTCAGTTTCCATGTGCCATTGTATCATGTATTAAAATGTGTTATTAAAAATATATGATGGTAAATATTGCTGCTTCTGACTATGTAGTGCTATAGCCTATTAAATGCATATTTGATTGAATATGATTGTGTTCTTTTAGAGAAAAACTGTGGAAAATATGTCTTGATTATGTATTTATTACTGTATTTTACTTCTTGCATTAACATTGTGAATCTAAATTAATGCAAATTACTCTGTGTGAATGTTTGGTTGAAAATAAATGGTGCATCATCTGATTAGAAAAGTGGGCAATTTGAGAATGAAATGGGGGAAATTTTTCACCACATAAAATTCAAAACTAGATTTTTTTTACTTGATTCACTCTCAAGGGATTCATTTTGAGAAGCACAGTGGTAAGACGAAAGAGAAAATCCCCTTCACCATAGCTTTAACCCTCTGGGTATTCTTTTGATAATGACCTGCTCTCTGTGCACTACAGACTCCTGCTCTCAGATCACCAACATGAACGGTTGGGTACTAATTACGCTGAAGACAGCATGGACAGAAATGTGCATCTACCCAAGGATAGGCCTATTCATCATAATGAGCATACAGATTTCTTCAGCTTATTAGGGGTGACGGAAGTCGGTTTTCATCAGCGGGTAGCAATGAACTTGAGACAACATCCTCCCACGGGCCGCGTCTCCGGTTCTGTCAGAAAACAGATTACCGCGTGCAGGCCAGAACACAAGCCTTGCTCCATTACAGAGCCGAGAGAGGGCACACAATGAAACAAAGTCCGGAGGCTCGCTCCCTCTACCATCATGGAAAAACATCCATCTTTTGCCAGGCGACAGGGTTGCTTGTCATTACAGGTTGTGATGAAAGACGTGTGCATTCCCAGAAGTCTGCGGGCCAGAGAGACGACGGTAGATCTGAGGAGAGACCCACGACTATAGCTCACAGCTCAGCGTTTGCTTGTGTTCTTCCTACAAGCTGCATTCTGTGTATTACAGAGAAAATACAATTGCTTCAACATACTAATACTTTACTATTCTGCATTAAATGTTACCTGTGCACAGAAGGCTCATTTTTTGTATAAAAGGAAAACCTGGATAACATTTGTTCAATATGTGCAATATGCAACAAAGCACTGAATACTGTATCCCATATTGCAATGGGTTCAGTCTTCAATAATGTGACAAATAAACAAAGTAATTATTTATTCTTTGATTCCACCAGAGCTGTTTGGCACACATGGCAACAAACGTTCTCCATCGGCTTCAATCCGCGGTGGAGACTTCAGCCTCACCCTATGGAATGTCGGCTGCTCACAGGTCGTGCAATAAGAGTCATTCACCAGGTGATTTTCAGTCGTCCTTGTTTTCACTTGCCTTGTGCAGGCCGCTAGAGTATCGCCGTCTTGGGTAGCATGTGGAGGTGTAGGCGTGTCCGGCGAAACAAAAACGGCATTCGGTGACGGTCGTGGAGAGGGGGTAGTAGTGTTTAGAGAGATTTAGTAGTGGTAATGTTTTGCTGTACTAATTAAGAAAAGTTTTGTTATGTGGGTTTTTTTGGGGGGGTTACCATTATGGTGACGAGTGGAGCATGAGAGTGGTTTGAGAACAGGTATACACTATATTGCCAAAAGTATTGGGACACGCCTCCAAATCATTGAATTCAGGTGTTTCAACTACTTCCATGACCACAGGTGTATAAAATCAAGCACCTAGGCATGCAGACGCTTCTACAAACATTTGTGAAAGAATGGGTCGCTCTCAGGAGCTCAGTGAACTCAAGCGTGGTACTGTGATAGGTTGCCACCTGTGCAATAAATCCATTCGTGAAATTTCCTCACTACTAAATATTCCACGCTCAACTGTTAGTGGTATTATTACAAAGTGTAAGTAATTGGGAACAACAGCAACTCATCCACGAAGTGGTAGGCCACGTAAAATCACGGAGCGTTGGCAACTTTCTGCAAAGTCAGCAGCTACAGACCTCCAAACTTTGTGTGGCTTCAGATTAGCTCAAGAACAGTGTGTAGAGAGCTTCATGGAATGGGTTTCCGTGGCAGAGCAGCTGCATCTTTAAGCCTTACATCACCAAGTGCAGTGCAAAGCATCGAATGCATGGTGTAAAGCACGCCGCCACTGGACTGAAGGAGGAGACGTGCTACCTGGACTGACGAATCACGCTTCTCTGTCTGAAAATCTGATGGACGATGTACTTGCCTAAATGCATTGTGCCAAGTATAAAGTTTGGTGGAGGGGGGATTATGGTGTGGGGTTGTTTTTCAGGGGTTGGGCATGGCCCCTTAGTTCCAGTGAAAGGAACTCTTAATGCTTCAGCATACCAAGACATTTTGGACAATTTCATGCTCTCAACTTTGTTGGAACAGTTTGGAGACGGCCCCTTCCTGTTCCAACATGACTGCGCACCAGTGCACAAAGCGTCATTCCATAAAGACATGGATGAACGAGTTTGGTGTGGAGGAAATTGACTGGCCTGCACAGAGTCCTGACCTCAACCCGATAGAACACCTTTGGGATGAATTAGAGCGGAGACTGCGAGCCAGGCCTTCTCGTCCAACGTCAGTGCCTGACCTCACTCACACTCCTAAACCTTGTGGAAAGCCTTCCCAGAAGAGTTGAAGCTGTTATAGCTGCAAAGGGTGGGCCAACACCATATTAAACCAATGGATTAAGAATGGGATGTCATTAAAGTTCATGTGCATGTTAAGGCAGACGTCCCAAAAGAATGGGTCGCTCTCAGGAGCTCAGTGAACTCAAGCGTGGTACCGGGATAGGTTGCCACCTGTGCAATAAGTCCATTCGTGAAATTTCCTCACTACTAAATATTCCACGTCAACTGTTAGTGCTATTATAACAAAGTGGAAGCAAATGGGAACAACAGCAATTATAGCTAAATGTCCACTACAAAAAATATTTAAATTGAGATTACACTCACCTAAAGGATTATTAGTAACACCTGTTCAATTTCTCATTAATGCAATTATCTAATCAACCAATCACATGGCAGTTGCTTCATTGCATTTAGGGGTGTGGTCCTGGTCAAGACAATCTCCTGAACTCCAAACTGAATGTCAGAATGGGAAAGAAAGGTGATTTAAGCAATTTTGAGTGTGGCCTGGTTGTTGGTGCCAGATGGGCCGGTCTGAGTATTTCACAATCTGCTCAGTTACTGGGATTTTCACGCACAACCATTTCTAGGGTTTACAAAGAATGGTGTGAAAAGGGAAAAACATCCAGTATGCGGCAGTCCTGTGGGCGAAAATGCCTTGTTGATGCTAGAGGTCAGAGGAGAATGGGCCGACTGATTCAAGCTGATAGAAGAGCAACTGACTGAAATAACCACTCGTTACAACCGAGGTATGCAGCAAAGCATTTGTGAAGCCACAACACGCACAACCTTGAGGCGGATGGGCTACAACAGCAGAAGACCCCACCGGGTACCACTCATCTCCACTACAAATAGGAAAAAGAGGCTACAATTTGCACCAAAATTGGACAGTTGAAGACTGGAAAAATGTTGCCTGGATTTCTGATGAGTCTCGATTTCTGTTGAGACATTCAGATGGTAGAGTCAGAATTTGGCGTAAACAGAATGAGAACATGGATCCATCATGCCTTGTTACCACTGTGCAGGCTGGTGGTGGTGGTGTAATGGTGTGGGGGATGTTTTCTTGGCACACTTTAGGCCCCTTAGTGCCAATTGGGCACCGTTTAAATGCCACGGCCTACCTGAGCATTGTTTCTGACCATGTCCATCCCTTTATGACCACCATGTACCCATCCTCTGATGGCTACTTCCAGCAGGATAATGCACCATGTCACAAAGCTCGAATCATTTCAAATTGGTTTCTTGAACATGACAATGAGGTCACTGTACTAAAATGGCCCCCACAGTCACCAGATCTCAACCCAATAGAGCATCTTTGGGATGTGATGAAACAGGAGCTTCGTGCCCTGGATGTGCATCCCACAAATCTCCATCAACTGCAAGATGCTATCCTATCAATATGGGCCAACATTTCTAAAGAATGCTTTCAGCACCTTGTTAAATCAATGCCACGTAGAATTAAGGCAGTTCTGAAGGCGAAAGGGGGTCAAACACGATATTAGTATGGTGTTCCTAATAATCCTTTAGGTGAGTGTATATGATCATTTTAAGTTAAATGTATGAATGAATTAACTTACTCAAAAATGTGTTGTTAAGAGCAATTAAAATGCATGCATACAAAATTGAAATCTGACAGTTCAGCTTACTTAAACTTTGAATTTCTTAACTTAAAAAAATATGTAAGTAATTACCTAAACATTTTTGAGTTTTGCCAATTTTTCAGGTTTACAGTGTAGCTGTTAAGTTCAAACCTAAGCTGTGAAAACCTGAAACTATACCATCCAGTATGATCCAGCAAGTTCAGATGCTCAGAGATGCCTTTTACTGTGAAGATTAACTTGTGCTGCATCACACTGACTTTAGTTTATTTACTCCCAGCCCCATATTAATAATTACAAGAGTAAATACATGCGCACACTAAAGGCCCACTGTGCTGCATTTCATATTCCCATTCATCTCTGATTCCCAGTGCTGCGACAGCTGAAACTCCAGTTGGCCGATTTCGTAAGCTTGTTTGGGGGAGGGAAACTTCAGCTGAAATGCTGTACGTGTCGAATCAGGGCGCGAGCACTGCAGTGCCGCTTTTTAGCTGCGGGTACATGCCATCAAAACACTCCTGTCAATCACTGTCGGCTTTAATTATGTCATGCACATGTCATCCGTCCGCTTTAATTCAAACTAAATGACACCTAAACACTGCAAAAAAAAAGTATCTTTGTCTTGTTTTCAAGGTAAAATATCCAAACACTCTTAAAACAATATAAGCAGAAACATCTTAAATGTTATTTTTATTTGTATTACCCCACTGGCTTAGATTTTTTTCTTGTTTTAAGACAAATACACTTGAGTTAAGTTTTAATTTACATGATTTTAATGGAAAAATTAGACAAAATAATAATAATTAAAATTGCAGCTGCGGATCACTCTGAAAAAATATTGTTGGTTTAACTTAAAAAAGTAAGTAACCTGGTTGCCTTAAAATTTTGAGTTCAGTGAAAGTAAAAATTTGAGTTAATGCAATGAAGGAAATTGGTTTAATAAATAGAAACTCAAAATATTATTGTATCTGAACCACAAATTAAATTATTGTTTGATAAATCTTGAAAATACAATTTGGCATATTTCACTGCATTATTACAAATAAAACATACATTTACGCAATATGCTTACAAAATCTTTTAATAATATTTTAATAAAGGGTGATTTCGATTCTCAAATGTTCATTGTTTTAACTCAAATTCAATTTAACTCAAATCCAATTGCTCCTGTCAATCAGTGTCTGTTTTAAATATGTCATGCACATGTCATGCTTCCACTTAAATTGAACCTAAATGACACTCTGGTTTTGAATCTGCGGCTGTGGTTTATTGGACGAACACTGAGGTTGTTCTGGTAGGGGTCACTAGGCATCCGGATAACAACTGAAGGTGGACAGATGGACGTTCTGTTGTTCTTTGGGTAACTGGATGCTGATCCCACACATTCTGTTTTACACAAATTCTACACAGCACGTAATGTCAGGCGTAGGGAATTAGATTGCATCAGGAATGTTTTGATGTGCGACTGTCTTTCAGCAGCCGTCGGCTTTGCTTTATGAAATCTCCAGACAGCTGCATGTCAAATGAAGGTGAACACGCATAGAGGACATTTCCCCAGAATCAAATGCATGTTATCTTAGTATGCATGAACAGGAATGAACATTTAATATACTCGCACACACACAGAGACCCTGCATGCTCAACTGTCTATGTATTGCGATATGGGTTGCATAAGTTCACACGCTTCATTCACGCTTCAGATATATTCTCTGAAAACAAGTGTTATCTTTATCTTCTAGAGTTTCTCAAGAAAGGTATCTTGTTTACATGTTTTGAATGGGAAAATAAGACCAAATTTTGAAAATATATATTTTTTGCAGTGAACAGAAAAATACTTGAAGCAAATTACAAGGTTTTAATGTGAGGCAGACCAGTAAACTTTAAATGATCACCCCCAAACGGACTGAAACCAGCTTTTAAGAGAAAACAGGAGGACCTGGTGAATGTTCCGGTGTGGATGTGTGGAAAGATGGGAAGTAGGAGGAGATCTCCGCTGGCTTTAATCATATCCTGTAACCCGAGTTTGACAGCTGCTCCCAGAGCCTAAATGAAGTGTGGCCCCCGTCCCGGTCGCCTGAAAGAGGGCCCGGCGGATCCGTGCACGGACAGGTTCACTTACCCGAGGCCAGGGGCTTCATGCCATTACCTGCTTGTCTGGATACTCGTTTCTCCTCCGTGTTTCCACAGTCTCAAACACCTGCTCACTCAGAGGGTTGGATAGTGAACTGCGGAAATAAAGAATAAAATGGTACGGTAGCCAAAGGGCAATGGCATTATATCGTTCTTCACGCACATTGCCATGGTAGCTTCCCATTTACTTCTACTGTTACAGTTAAGCTAATTAAACATAAAACATCTTTTGGAATTTTATGCTTATAGATAATACACAGATAAGACACTACTTGACCCACACAACACTTCATATATTTTAACAAAAGCCATATACATCAACATGCAAGCGTGATCCAACATTTGAATACATGATTTGGAGACTTTGAATCAAACAAAAACAGTTTACTTGCTAAACACAGCTCTGATTCAGTGTTAACTGTAGTGTTATTTGCTATTGAAAAATGAGAGAGACGCTATTAAAACATAGTGAACATAATTAAATGCAATTAAAAGGATAGTTCACCGAAAAATGAAAATTCTGTCATTAATTCCTCCCTCATGTTTTTCCAAACCTGTAAGACTTTCGTTCGTCTTCGGACCACAAATGAAGATATTTTTTATGAAATCCAAGAGCTCTCTGACCCCTCCATAGACAGCAATTTAATTAACACTTTCAAGGTCCAGAAAGTATTATATAGAAAATAAATATAGAACAATTTTATGAAGCGACGAGAATACTTTTTGTGCGCAAAAAACAAACCAAAATAGCGACTTTATTCAACAATTTCTTCTCGTCGGTGTCAGTCTCCTACGCTGTTTACATTGGCCAGCTCCTGCATCAGCATCACACGCTTGCGTCGTGGTGCTCATGTGAACAGCATCGGCCAATGGTAAGCCGGCGTTCTGGCGTAGCTCTGATGTAACCCGGAAGCGCTGCACTGTATTTGTGTCAACAGCCACCAAATTATGGCACAAAAGAATTACTGAATCAGAATTATTAATCAATAATAATAAATCTGAAATAAATAAAAAAAATGCCAACATTTCAACCCATTCTCACTCCCAAGGCGTCAAAATCTGAAGCATGGTCAAGTGCTTTCTGCGTCACAATGAAGACGCTAAAGGTACTCCTAGGTGTCACTATATCGATGCGCATGGTGCTCCATTCATTTCAGTTGTTTACCCAATGCATCAGATCAAGATGCATTTTATTCTTTGCATTTGTAAAAGCAGACATGGTTTTATTAATATTTAAAGGCAACCCAACTCCTACCCTAAACCTACCCACTTCTAAAAAATGTAAAACACGTAACAGGAAAATAAGTACAGTCACAGGTATTTATTGCAAAAACGGACCAAAAACAGTATAAAACTATTAACTCATGTTGCATTTCAATGTCTTCTGAAGTCATACGATGTCTTCATGTAAAGAACAGAGTTGATCTTAATGTTTTAATCGCTGAGATGATGATCCCGCCGCTCCGTGAACACACGCACGCACTCATTCATGTTTTATTCCAATAATACACACAACTCTTTAGCAGGACGTAATCGGTCACAAGACACACGAGAGCCAATGACATTTTACAATCAAAGCTGACGTAATGACGCAATTTTTGAAATGTAATGTGTTCATAATCTTCGGCGGATGGAGATGCTGATCGCTTTTGGGGATTTTCTTCACACGCATCAATCGTTTGGCCTCTGAACACTTGGAATATTTGTACTTTTTTAACAAATTGTACCTGCAGTCGTATCTGCCTGCTATAACCTGTGTTTTATATCATATAACACACAAATGGGTAGGTTTGGTTAAAACGTGTCTAAATAGCGTAAATAAAATAAATGTAAATAAAATTATGCTGATCACACTCCAACATGTCATAATGGCAAAATCATAACTCAATATACACTCACCTAAAGGATTATTAGGAACACCATACTAATACTGTGTTTGACCCCCTTTCGCCTTCAGAACTGCCTTAATTCTACGTGGCATTGATTCAACAAGGTGCTGAAAGCATTCTTTCGAAATGTTGGCCCATATTGATAGGATATCATCTTGCAGTTGATGGAGATTTGTGGGATGCACATCCAGGGCACAAAGCTCCCGTTCCACCACATCCCAAAGATGCTCTATTGGGTTGAGATCTGGTGACTGTGGGGGCCATTTTAGTACAGTGAACTCATTGTAATTCAAGAAACCAATTTAAAATGATTCGAGCTTTGTGACATGGTGCATTATCCTGCTGGAAGTAGCCATCAGAGGATGGGTACATGGTGGTCATAAAGGGATGGACATGGTCAGAAACAATGCTCAGGTAGGCCGTGGCATTTAAACGGTGCCCAATTGGCACTAAGGGGCCTAAAGTGTGCCAAGAAAACATCCCCCACACCATTACACCACCACCACCAGCCTGCACAGTGGTAACAAGGCATGATGGATCCATGTTCTCATTCTGTTTACGCCAAATTCTGACTCTACCATCTGAATGTCTCAACAGAAATCGAGACTCATCAGAAATCCAGGCAACATTTTTCCAGTCTTCAACTTCAGCTTGTGCAAATTGTAGCCTCTTTTTCCTATTTGTAGTGGAGATGAGTGGTACCCGGTGGGGTCTTCTGCCGTTGTAGCCCATCCGCCTCAAGGTTGTGCGTGTTGTGGCTTCACAAATGCTTTGCTGCAATCCTCGGTTGTAACGAGTGGTTATTTCAGTCAAAGTTGCTCTTCTATCAGCTTGAATCAGTCGGCCCATTCTCCTCTGACCTCTAGCATCAACAAGGCATTTTGGCCCACAGGACTGCCGCATACTGGATGTTTTTCCCTTTTCACACCATTCTTGGTAAACCCTAGAAATGGTTGTGCGTGAAAATCCCAGTAACTGAGCAGATTGTGAAATACTCAGACCGGCCCGTCTGGCACCAACAACCAGGCCACGCTCAAAATTGCTTAAATCACCTTTCTTTCCCATTCTGACATTCAGTTTGGAGTTCAGGAGATTGTCTTGACCAGGACCACACCCCTAAATGCATTGAAGCAACTGCCATGTGATTGGTTGATTAGATAATTGCATTAATGAGAAATTGAACAGGTGTTCCTAATAATCCTTTAGGTGAGTGTATGATCATCATGACGATAACGTTCCCATGCCCAACGTGTCTGTGTATGACGGCAAAGGTTTCTCATTGAAATACCCAGCGTTAAAAGTACCCAGCGCATTGAAAAATTACGCCTTGGGGCAGAATCCTGCACGGGTGCGGGTACCCGACGAATATTGCTGAAACGGGTGAAAAACATCCTAACTGTGTCGGATACGGTGCGGGTCGGGTCAGACAAGGGAGTAACAAGGGTCTAAACACAGGTTTTAAACAATCACGTGCAAACGAATATATGCATGTATATTGTAGATGTGTTCCTACAAAAATATGCCTTGCCTGTGTTTCAAGTTGATAAAATAATTTCAAATCCATTTCAGTTTATTTGTGGCTGCGTGCGCGCCCTCCCAGGAGAATCACAACCGCATGCGCGACCTGCCTGCACTGCAGTCGTTAAGATGGATCCTGAGGAGTTGAAGAAAAGAGAGCCGCAAATGTGGAACTTGGTCGCTGAGGAAGCACGCCAATAACTGTGGTAACAAACCAAGCACACGCAGTTGTATCAAACTGTATATTTCAAAAGGGGACTGAACTAAATGTGCCTCGTAGAGATGATAAGGACTAGGGCTGCCACTATTTTTATATCGATTAATCTATCGACTAATTTATCACAATAATTTTCAACAATTTTACTTAAAAACATTTCATTTAATTTGCAACGTTGGCCTTCAGTAGTGTACTGTAAAAAAGTATAAATGTAAACAAGCCCTTCACAAAATGTAAACCTAAAAGAGTAAAAATGTAAAAAGGTACAAATTTGTAAACCAACATAACAAAAAAAGTTATTTTTTTATACTATTTTTTTAAAAGTATTTTTTTATACTTTTTATATAGAATAGTGTTGTCACGATACCAAAATTATGACTTCGGCAAAAAACTTAATCATTGTTTTAGGGTTAAAAAACCCTAAAAACTCACTTGGCCGGCATGTTCCTGCCCTGCCCTGCCCTGCTTCACACAGAATATTAGGTCCGGCCCTTTAAGAGCTGCATGGACCAAGTTCATTGTAACACCCGATTTCTCATTCAACTCTGTATACATTCACTAGAGTCATATACGATTGCGTTTCTCCCCAGGACGTGTTAATGGTCGTCTAATAACTTCTGTATGCTGGCAAAAAAAATTTTTGTAAGTGTGTCTAATGTGATATGCTAAACTGATTTTATTGCGGGTGCGGGTTGGGTGTCGGTTCTATTTTAAGCGGGTCGGGTCAGAGTAAAATGCAGATTTCACTGATTTCACGTGGTGTGTGTAGATAGAAATGGCTCATTCTAAGGTAATAAAAACATAATAGCACATTATGTAAGGTCTTTATGCACCACTGAAAACATAGTTAATTATATTATATTGCATTTCTGTAAATAGATCCTCATAAATATTACACACTGCGCCTTTAAATGAGAGATGATATTTTTAAAATCACTGCTTTGTTTTGAAAGTATTAGATATTTATGAAATAAGTGTTAGTTTTTAATTCACATAATTAATTTAAAGTCATAGTTCAGCCAAGAATGAAAATTGTATCATCATTTACTCTCACTTATGCCGTTCCAAACCGGTATGACTTGTACTTCTCTAAAACATAAAAGAAGATATTTTGAGAAATATCCTTTTTGTTCATTCAATAGAAGTCAATGTTCAAAGTGGTTTGGTTATACCAACATTTTTAGTGTTCCAGTGAAAAGTGAAATGAACAACATGAGGGAGAGTAAATCATGCCAGAATCTTCATTTTTGTGCGAACTGTTCCTTTAAATAGTAGGCATTGTAATAGTAGTTCTCAGCACAATGATTGTGTTCACTTTTGTGTCTGCGGCTCTCGCCAGCGCGACGGGTGAAAGCAGGGCAGTGTAAACACCCTCACAAGTCAAATGAAGCGCTAAACGCCAACAGGAGATTCACCTGAGAGCCATA
This sequence comes from Romanogobio albipinnatus, assembly GCA_023566225.1. Taxonomy (NCBI): domain Eukaryota; kingdom Metazoa; phylum Chordata; class Actinopteri; order Cypriniformes; family Gobionidae; genus Romanogobio; species Romanogobio albipinnatus. The sequence goes on along the minus strand of CM042252.1, from coordinate 46,571,583 downwards.
ACACAGCTGCACTGAACAATGCAGGGCCCACATACATCAGTGTGTATCTCTGCACGTGTGTGTGTGTGTGTGTGTGTGTGTGTGTGTGTGTGTGTGTGTGTGTGTGTGTGTGTGTGTGTGTGTGTGTGTGTGTGTGTGTGTGTGTGTGTGTGTGTAAGAGAGAAAAGCTGCCAAGGCTTCTGAAATGGAGCAGGTTGTCATTCCTTCAGCCCGCAGGGAACGAGAGTTCGAGTGGAGGATACAGTTTCTGCTGTTCCGAAGACAAAACTACGGTGGCCGAGAGAGCTCAACGCGCTGCAAATGAAGAAAACACATGCAAATAGAAAATACACCAGCAAATAAAGAAAACATCTTCATCAGTTTTACAACACATGCGCTGCAAATGTTCACAACACGTGCAAATACAAAAATGCGCTGCAAACACTCACAACGCATGCAAATAGAGAAACACTGCAAATACTCACAACACATGCAAATACTCACAACACATGCAAATAGAGAAACACTACAAATACAACACATGCAAATAGAGAAACACTGCAAATACAACACATGCAAATACTCACAACACATGCAAATAGAGAAACACTGCAAATACTCACAACGCATGCAAATAGAGAAACACTGCAAATACTCACAGCACATGCAAATAGAGAAACACTGCAAATACTCACAACGCATGCAAATAGAGAAACACTGCAAATACTCACAACGCATGCAAATAGAGAAACACTGCAAATACTCACAACACATGCAAATAGAGAAACACTGCAAATACTCACAACACATGCAAATAGAGAAACACTGCAAATACTCACAACACATGCAAATAGAGAAACACTGCAAATATTCACAACACATGCAAATACTCACAACACATGCAAATAGAGAAACACTGCAAATACTCACAACACATGCAAATAGAGAAACACTGCAAATACTCACAACACATGCAAATAGAGAAACACTGCAAATACTCACAACACATGCAAGAGAAACACTGCAAATACTCACAACACATGCAAATAGAGAAACACTGCAAATACTCACAACACATGCAAATACTCACAACACATGCAAATAGAGAAACACTGCAAATACTCACAACACATGCAAATAGAGAAACACTGCAAATACTCACAACACATGCAAATAGAGAAACACTGCAAATACTCACAACACATGCAAATACTCACACCACATGCAAATAGAGAAACACTGCAAATACTCACAACACATGCAAGAGAAACACTGCAAATACTCACAACACATGCAAATAGAGAAACACTGCAAATACTCACAACACATGCAAATACTCACAACACATGCAAATAGAGAAACACTGCAAATACTCACAACACATGCAAGAGAAACACTGCAAATACTCACAACACATGCAAATAGAGAAACACTGCAAATACTCACAACACATGCAAATACTCACAACACATGCAAATAGAGAAACACTGCAAATACTCACAACACATGCAAATAGAGAAACACTGCAAATACTCACAACACATGCAAGAGAAACACTGCAAATACTCACAACACATGCAAATAGAGAAACACTGCAAATACTCACAACACATGCAAATACTCACAACACATGCAAATAGAGAAACACTGCAAATACTCACAACACATGCAAATAGAGAAACACTGCAAATACTCACAACACATGCAAATAGAGAAACACTGCAAATACTCACAACACATGCAAATACTCACAACACATGCAAATACTCACAACACATGCAAATAGAGAAACACTGCAAATACTCACAACACATGCAAATAGAGAAACACTGCAAATACTCACAACACATGCAAATAGAGAAACACTGCAAATACTCACAACACATGCAAATACTCACAACACATGCAAATAGAGAAACACTGCAAATACTCACAACACATGCAAATAGAGAAACACTGTAAATACTCACAACACATGCAAATACTCACAACACATGCAAATAGAGAAACACTGCAAATACTCACAACACATGCAAATACTCACAACACATGCAAATAGAGAAACACTGCAAATACTCACAACACATGCAAATACTCACAATACAAGCAAATAGAGAAACTGCAAATACTCACAACACATGCAAATAGAGAAACACTGCAAATACTCACAACACATGCAAGAGAAACACTGCAAATACTCACAACACATGCAAATAGAGAAACACTGCAAATACTCACAACACATGCAAATAGAGAAACACTGCAAATACTCACAACACATGCAAGAGAAACACTGCAAATACTCACAACACATGCAAATAGAGAAACACTGCAAATACTCACAACACATGCAAATAGAGAAACACTGCAAATACTCACAACACATGCAAATACTCACAACACATGCAAATAGAGAAACTGCAAATACTCACAACACATGCAAATAGAGAAACACTGCAAATACTCACAACACATGCAAGAGAAACACTGCAAATACTCACAACACATGCAAATAGAGAAACACTGCAAATACTCACAACACATGCAAATAGAGAAACCCTGCAAATACTCACAACACATGCAACTAGAGAAACACTGCAAATACTCACAACACATGCAAATAGAGAAACACTGCAAATACTCACAACACATGCAAATAGAGAAACACTGCAAATACTCACAACACATGCAAATAGAGAAACGCTGCAAAAAGTCCACAACACATGCAAATACAAAAACGCGCGGCAAAAAGTCCACAACACATGCAAATAGAGAAACGTGCAGCAAAAAGTCCACAACACATGCAAATACGCGCTGCAAATAACACATTCCAGGCCCGGCGAACTGGCCCTTTCTGCGATGATCTGAATGATGGTGATGATGATTAGGCTACTTTTAGAGTTAAATTAATATTTTAATTTGCACTACAATAATTTATAGTGCATCACATAACTGACGCGCTGTAATAAGATTAGCTAACTCATTAAAATAAATAAACAAGAACACAACTTGTTTAACACCTATCTGTTCTCATTTCTTTTAACTACGGGCCACAAGGGAAATATTAATAAATAAATTTAGGTTAAATAGTGTTATCAGAACATGTTGAAGAAGAGCTCTCATCGCTGAGTTTTTAGTTTCACTTTCTGCAGTGAATAATTGATTGGGATTTGAGTCATAAAATCAAGTACATTATAACAAATATATATTATTTATTATTAATAATTTATTAATAATATTTTTTAACACAAAATAATACCCCAAATCGTTTGTCCTGGCGCCGGGACTGGCAGACCACAACGAAAGTGTTATAAGGGAACACTGACGTAGGCTACATTAGTCTTCAGTGGGGTGCACCTGAAAAGTGTTTGTTTGTTTATTTTAACATTCTGATCGTATGTGCATTATGAGCAGGCCTATTTGCAGCTGCGTTTTTGTATTTGCATGTTGTAAACTTTTGCAGCGCGTTTCTCTATTTGCATGTGTTGTGGACTTTTTTTCTGCCCGTTTCTCTATTTGCATGTGTTGTGAGTATTTGCAGCGTTTCTCTATTTGCATGTGTTGTGAGTATTTGCAGCGTTTCTCTATTTGCATGCGTTGTGGACTTTTTGCAGCGCGATTCTCTATTTGCATGTGTTGTGAGTGTTCGCAGCGTTTCTCTATTTGCATGTGTTGTGAGTATTTGCAGCGTGTTTTTGAATTGTTGTGAACTTTAGCAGTGCATGTGTTGTAAAACTGATGAAGATGTTTTCTTTATTTGCTGGTGTTTTTTTCTATTTGCATGTGTTTTCTTCATTTGCAGCGCGTTGAGCTCTCTCAGCCACCGTACAAAACCCCCCTCATTACCATCCCAAGACTGATCAGCAAACGACTTCAATGTCCAAGCAGGTTAAAGACATGCTTCTGATGCTCTCGCAGGAAATGCTAGGCTTTGCAAACACTTATACACTTTCGGCATGAAACGGAAGTTGCGATCGTCTTCTTCTCTATTGTGATGTATATCCAACTAAAAAGGCTTCTTGAACAAGAAAAAATGTAGGACGGGACTTGATTTTGTCCATGAGGAATTAATCAGATTGTTGTGGTTTGCTATTGGCTAAATTTAGTTCATTTTTAATATTTAGCTGCTTTTCATCACACTGTTTTGGGCTCAAATTATTGTTTTTACTTTAGTTTTAGTTTTAGTCTAAATGTATCTTAAATTTCAAGTTTAATGCTGTTAATCTAATAGAGAATGCAGGTCTGATTAAGTGTTATTTTATTTAATAATATTTTAGTATTATTTAATAATTAAAGTTTTCATTTAAATTTTAGTTAATTTTTCAAATTAAGTTTTAGTAATTTTGTTATGCACGTTTTGATTTTTTTGTTTAAATTTGAGTCATTTTAGTGCTTCAACTTGTACTTTATTTCAGTAAGTTTTTCATCTAATATTTTATTTTATATTATATTATATCAGCTCTAAATGTTCTGTGACCTGTAAGTGAAGAATACTGCCTTTGTGTGTGTGTGTGTGTGTGTGTGTGTGTGTGTGTGTGTGTGTGTGTGTGTGTGTGTGTGTGTGTGTGAGCACCCACCTGCACAATCCCAGCTGTTCTGCTAATCTCTCTCTCCTCACTCCCGTCATACACCCTGTGCCCTTCCTCTCACCCCTCACTGAAAGAAAATACAGAGCATGTCATTCCAATACAATTTCCTGTTTCAACTGATCTGTTACGAGCCGCAACACTTATGGGTAAAAATTCCTGCCACCAAAATAATAACTGCATCAGTGTTCAGGGAAGACACCAGAATATGAAGGTATAATGTAATTGACTAATTAATAGCACCAGTTAACCCAAAATGAAACATCTGTCATCATGTACACACCCTCATGTTGTTCCAAACCTGTATGACTTGTATGAACACAGAAGATAATTAGCAGAATGTCCAGAGTGCTCTTTTCCATACAGTTAAAGTGAACTGGTTTAATGGTGTAAAAGCACCATTAAAGTATAATATTCGTACAACCCATATGCTTCATTGTCGTAAGTCATATGATGCTTTGTATGAGGAACATACCTGAATTTAATGCACTAGTTGACTAATGTCACTCTCTAATCTGCTTGTGCCTTTTCAAACATGCGGCTCTCATTAGTTCATCATTTTGTCTCGTGGTCCCAGCTATCAGGGAATGTTCTCAGAACGTTCTGGCAATGTTCTCTCAAAATTACGAACAAACGTTCTACCAGTAACTTTAATGGAACATGTGTCACGGGGTGACAAAAACCCAACGGGACTAAGATCCTGGTGAATGCAGTTATTCAGGATTTTCCAGTGAACGTCCATTCTATGCCCTGCGAATCTGTTGCCATGGCAGCGGGGCTGATTGCCTGAGCGACAGCAGGTGTGGGGCAATTACAGAGAATGCTGTGAGAGGGACACCTATTCAGATGAGGCTTTAAAAACAGAGAGAAAACAGACTGTGGGGTGGATCTCCTCCCGTATGATGCTGTGTTTTTCAGCGGGTTGTTCTTTTTATTGAGGCTGGGCTGTGGAGTGGGGAAGATTGAAGCTGTGGAAGAGAAAGGAAGGAGTGAAGGATTTGTCAGCGAAGGCTTGAGGAATATCGTCAGCAGTGAGAAAGACGCAAGTGATGAGTATTGGATCCGTTGTTTATATGCACTAACACTGAAGTGGTGTGGAGAGTTTGGAAAATGTTTGGCACGAGTGAACTATGACACCGAGTGAATTAATGATCTGTCTCCAACTTCTGTCCTCTCCTTGCCGAATGTGATGATCGCTGCATCGTTCTTCTGCTTTCCCGGAGCGAAGTCAAGCCCTGATCGAGGACTAGATCCGATCTGGTGGGAGAAAAGACCGGTGGGTGAGTGCTGGCCCGAATGCACGGTGTGCGAGTGGAATTGCAGTGCCTGAAGTGACGATTTACACGGTTTGTGCTGTGAAGTGAAATTGGTGTGTGGAGAAGTAATAGAAGTCTGCCGTGCACTCGTCTCCTACAGTCTTCCACCCGCTGTCTCTAACGAAGGGGTTTGATAAAGCAACAGCCCAACTTCCTGCTTTGAAAAGACCCGGCCCTGTTAATGCTGAGTGCTTCGTATATCATGTACTATTGAAACTGTGCTGTGTCTGTTCTAGTGCTCAGACGAAGTGAGCGTCCCGCTCAAAGTGTCCTTCCCGCCTGGTGGTCTCCACACGCCCCTATTGGAAGCCTTTACCCTGTTCAGAAGAAGAGAAGGTATATCAGTTGCAAAGCTTCATGTACTGTTGAACCGTTGAAACTGTGCTGTGTCTGTCCCAGTGTTCAGCCGACGTGAGCGCCCTGCTCAAAGTGTCCTCCCCGCCTGGTGGTCTCCACACGCCCTTATTGGAAGCCTTGATCCTGTTCAAAGGAGAGAAGGTATATCAGTTGAGAAGCTTCACATACTGTGGAACCGTTGAGACCTTGCTGTACTGTTCCAGTGCTCAGACGAAGTGAGCGTCCCGCTCAAAGTGTCCTTCCCGCCTGGTGGTCTCCACACGCCCCTATTGGAAGCCTTTACCCTGTTCAGAAGAAGAGAAGGTATATCAGTTGCAAAGCTTCATGTACTGTTGAACCGTTGAAACTGTGCTGTGTCTGTCCCAGTGTTCAGCCGACGTGAGCGCCCCGCTCAAAGTGTCCTCCCCGCTTGGTGGTCTCCACATGCCCCTATTGGAAGCCTTGACCCTGTTCAAAAGGAGAGAAGGTATATCAGTTGAAAAGCTTCACCTACTGTTGAACCGTTGAGACCTTGCTGTACTGTTCCAGTGCTCAGACGAAGTGAGCGTCCCGCTCAAAGTGTCCTTCCCGCCTGGTGGTCTCCACACGCCCCTATTGGAAGCCTTTACCCTGTTCAGAAGAAGAGAAGGTATATCAGTTGCAAAGCTTCATGTACTGTTGAACCGTTGAAACTGTGCTGTGTCTGTCCCAGTGTTCAGCCGACGTGAGCGCCCCGCTCAAAGTGTCCTCCCCGCTTGGTGGTCTCCACATGCCCCTATTGGAAGCCTTGACCCTGTTCAAAAGGAGAGAAGGTATATCAGTTGAAAAGCTTCACCTACTGTTGAACCGTTGAGACCTTGCTGTACTGTTCCAGTGCTCAGCTGAAGTGGAGCGTTCCGCCCAAAGTGTCCTCCCCGCCTGGTGGTCTCCACACGCCCCTATTGGAAGCCTTGACCCTGTTCAAAAGGAGAGAAGGTATATCAGTTGAAAAGCTTCACATACTGTTGAACCGTCGAAACTGTGCTGTGTCTGTCCCAGTGTTCAGCTGACGTGAGAGCCCCGCTCCAAGTGTCCTCCCCGCCTGGTGGTCCCCACACGCCCTTATTGGAAGCCTTTTACCCTGCTCAGAAGAAGAAGAGAGGTAATCCAGTCGAATGTCCCACATATTGTCGGACAGTTAAACCTTGCTGTAACGTTCCAGTGGCTCGCTTGCCCCCACCTCTGAGTACCTCCCTCCGGAGTAACCCCAGTGACTCGCTTCGCCCCCGCATCTGCATACTTACCTGGTTCCAGTCTGAATGGGGTTCGTATGACCACGGCCTCCCCTCTTGAGTCCCGTAGAGGAGTACTTACCCAGTGACCTACCTGGACGGCGCGGGGATTCCCCCCTGATTTCCCTCCGACGAGCCTCCGGTCCGTCACGATCGTCCCTCCCCTCCCGTCCCGGGAGGTCTAGAGACACTTGAACTGTCCTGGCGGCAAGAAGAAGATTTTAATTAGGACCTATCCAATTCACTGATCTTTTAATATAATAAATAAACTGTATTATTTTATTCCCTTGTCTGTCTGGTCCTTGACACGTTCCTCGAGGTGGTTCCCGGGTTTTTCAGGGGTGGGTGCAGTCTGGTTTGGCCCGCCCCGACCTGTGACAGAACTTGGCGTAGTCGGCAGGATTACCACCTCGAGTGGAGCGATCAAGGACCTAGATGGCAGAAGAAGAGCCAGTGGCCCGGCAGCCAGTTATGCCTTTCTTTATGGGGGCCCCGTGGGCCCAGAAGTACGGAGGTCCAGGGTCAGAATTGAGCCTGTCAGCATGGAAGACCCAGGTTGAATACCTGGCAGGGCTCCAAGGGCTAAGTGCCCCTCAGAAGGTACAGTTTGTGCTAAATTCGTTGGAGGGAGAAGCAAGAAGAGAAGTACAGGCAGCGCCGGAAGCAACCCGCATCACAGTCCAAGCCATCTTTGATTTTCTCACGGGGCAATACGGAGACACCACCCCGGTAGCGGTCCTGAGAACGCAATTCTTTAATTGTAGGCAAGGGCCTCGACAAACTGTTCGGCCATTCACGTTGCAACTGAGGGAACAGTTTACCAGGCTAAGGGGAAGACAGGATCACGGCCTGGGGGACGAGGAGACCCTATTGCGAGATCAGTTTCTGTTGGGATTACGGGAGGGTCCCGTGCGTCAGAGTCTGCGGGTGCAACTGAGACGGACGCCGGACCTCACGTTCGAAGAGCTGCGGCAGGAGGCTCTAGCCCTCGAGCGTGACCACACCGAAGGTATGGATCCCCCCAGCTGTCTGGCTGCGAACGCTGTCAGTGGGCCTTCGGCCCCTGTTACTTCCGATTGGAAGCATGCCCTCCGGGAGGAACTAAAGAGGGATATCCGTGAGCAAATGTCTGAACTGTCTAAGTCTGTCGTCGAAGAACTCCGCCGAGAACGCCTCCATTCATTACCCTCACCGCGGGAGCGAGCCTACTCCGACGGGAATCGCCCTCCAGAGCATCACTTCACTCGATCCACGGGTCCCCGATTCCAGTGGGACGAACAGGGGCGTCCTATCTGCAATGGTTGTGGGGAAGCCGGACATTACGTTCGTCAGTGCTCCTCCAGACGCGCTTCGCAGGGGGGTTTTTAGAGTCTCCGGCCACTGTGGGTCAAGTGGTCGGGACCCCCTTTTCAGACCCCTCGTCTTCCCAACTATCGAAGGAACGCCTGGTGGGCCGTTGTCCGGTCATCATGGTTCAAGTCAATGGCCAGAAGGTGCAGTGTCTGCTGGACACGGGGTCGCAAGTCACTCTGTTCGCGGAGAGCCTAGTCCAGGAACTATTCGGTACCCAGGGCCGGCCGACGACCGAAGCCCCCTGGCTGACTCTGCGAGGGGCCAACGGTCTCGACATCCCATACGTGGGATACGTAGTGACAGACCTAGAGATCCATGGCATGGTCGTACCCCAGAAGGGGGTGGTGGTGGTTCGCGACGCCTGCCTAGGGTCTCATCGCGCCCTGTTGGGCATGAATGTCATCTCCGAATGCTGGGAGGGGCTGTTCCAGAGTGGGCCGGCCCGAGCAACTGCGACGCCTGAGGGCAGAGAATGGGATCGCGTTAGAGCTGACTGTCGCCGAGTTTGCCTGGCCGAACAGCAGGGGGACCGGGAGAGCACTGGAAGAGTGGCTTGCCGCTATGCGTTGTCCATCCCGGCTCGAAGCGAGGCGATGGTTTGGGTCCGGGTGCCCCCTAGACTTTACCACCCGGAGGAGTGGGTGTTGGTAGAACCGCACAACGACGGTCCTAAGGTGGAAGTGGCCAGAGGACTGGCATCCGCCCGAGGCAGCCGAGTCCGGGTGAGAGTCCGGAACACGAACCCTTTCCCGATCCAACTGCATCGTCATCAGTGTCTAGCCCGAGTTACCTCAGTGTTGCCCCAGCAAGTGCAAGATCCAGGAGGAGTCCAGTTCAGTCAAGTGGGCCCAACCGTAGTGGAGGTTGCGTTGACGCAGACGGGGACGCACAGAGGGGAGGCTGAAGGAGGACTGCCGGCCCATCTCGGAGGTGAGTCCCTACGGGGAGAAGGGTTGGAGGAGGATCAAACAAGACGGCTCGAGGCTTTTCTATCAAAATGGCCACAGTTGTTCTCCACCCATGACGAGGACTACGGGTGTACTAACATCGTTCAGCATCAAATTCCCACTGGAGAAGCCCCGCCTAGTAGGGAGCGCTACCGGCCGGTACCTCCAACATTATATTCTGAGGTTCGGGCTCTGCTGCGGGGGATGCTGGATAAAGGGATCATCCGTGAGAGCAGTAGCCCTTGGGCGGCCCCGATTGTTCTGGTGAGGAAGAAAACAGGCGCATGGAGATTCTGTGTGGATTATCGGAGGTTGAACCAAGTGACGAAGCGGGATGCTTTCCCATTGCCTCGAGTCGAGGATTCCCTCACGAGTCTCAACCGGGCGGCCTGGTATTCCACACTAGACCTGGCGAGCGGATACTGGCAAGTGCAGGTGGACGAGCGGGACCGGGAGAAGACAGCCTTCACGACTCCCTTTGGGTTATATGAGTGGGACCGGATGCCGTTCGGCCTCTGCAACGCCCCCGCCACGTTCCAACGGCTAATGCAGCGCTGCCTGGGGAGCCAGCTAGTGGATACCGCTCTTGTGTATCTGGATGACGTGATTATCTATTCCCCTGACTTTGAGACTCACCTTCGGCATCTTGAGCAGGTGTTCCGCTCCCTTGAGAAGTACGGGCTGAAGCTCCAACCGGATAAATGTCAGCTTTTCCGGAAGGAGGTAAAGTTCCTGGGCCATATCGTGAGTGCTGCAGGAATCGCTGTGGACCCAGAGAAGGTGTCGGCTGTACAGGGGTGGACTGCCCCGAAGACCGTGCGCCAGGTTCGATCCTTCCTCGGCTTTGTCGGGTACTACAGGCGATTTATTAAGGATTTCTCTAAGATCGCCAAACCCCTGAACCAGTTGCTGGGTGGAACGGGACACACCAAGGGCCGAGGGTCCCCAGCGATTCAGTGGGATCCGGCATGCGAGACCGCCTTCCAGAGGCTCAAGCAGGAGCTGTTACAAGCACCCATCCTGGCATACGCAGACTTCACCCAGCCCTTTATCCTCTACACTGACGCCAGCCACTTGGGCTTGGGGGCTGTCTTAGCGCAGAAACAGCAGGAGGAAGAAAGAGTCATTGCTTATGCGAGCCGGAGTCTACACCCCGCGGAGAGGAACGATGCCAACTACAGCTCCTTTAAGCTTGAGTTACTGGCCATGAAGTGGGCGCTCAGTGAGAAGTTCAAAGACTACCTATGGGGAGCAAAGGTGACCGTAGTGACCGATAACAATCCACTGGTACACCTACAAACTGCCAAGTTGGGGGCGGTGGAACAGAGGTGGGTGGCACAATTGGCCAACTTTGAGTACCAGCTTCAGTACCGGCCAGGAAGGGAACATACCAACGCTGACGTACTATCTAGGTGGCCAGAAGGAGGGCCGGAGGGTCTGAGACCCATGCGGGAAGTGAACCGCGACGAGGGAATGATGGTGGGCATTGTGGAGGCACCGGGACCACCGTTGGAGGAACCGCCCGCAAGTTGGGGATGGGACCCACAGCGCTGGAGGGTGTTGCAGGGCGAGGATGAGGACCTGTCACTGGTCCGGGTCTGGCTGGAACAGGACAAGTGGCCGGAGGGTGCGGGACGCCGGGCTCAAACCCGAATCGTGAGGGGCCTACTGGGCCAGAAAGAGAGGCTCCATCTGAAGGAAGGGGTGATTTGTCGGTCCCTCCAGGACTCACGCTCGGGTGACTTGGTCTGGCAAGTGGTGGTCCCCGAGGGAAGATGTCACGCTCTGCTGGAGGCTTATCACAGCAAGCTTGGTCATCAAGGGCGGGAGAGGACGACGGCACTCTTGCGACGCCACTTTTACTGGCCTGGGATGGAGGGGACCGTGAGGACTTACCTACAGGGCTGCCCGCGCTGCACCCTGTTCAAAGCCAGGAAAGAGACACAAGCTCCATTGGTCCCAATTCGAGCTAAAGCACCGATGCATATCCTCGCTATGGACTATCTGACGCTGGGTCGGCCGGTCGATCGCATTCAAAACCTCCTAGTGGTCACTGACCTGTTCACCAAATATGCCTGGGCCATCCCAACTCTGGACCAGACCGCCATTACCACCGCTAATGCCCTGTGGAGGCATGTCATCCAGCCCTTCGGGTGTCCCGAAGTGTTCCATTCCGATCAAGGGCCAAATTTTGAATCCAGGGTAGTACACGAGCTGTGCCAACTGTACGGATGTAAGAAGACCCATACGACGCCCTATCATCCTCAGGGGAACGGAGGGTGCGAGAGGTTTAACCAGACGCTGCTCGGTCTCTTGGGGACCTTGGGAAACGACCAACAGGGGCATTGGGCTGACAACCTCCCGGCAATGGTCCAGGCGTATAACAACAGCATACACAGCACGACCGGGTATGCACCGACCTACCTGATGTTCGGAAGGCATGTGAGACTACCCGTTGACCTACTGCTGGGGACTGCGGCCGCTGAAGAGGGAGGCGGTGTAACGGAGTGGGTGGCCAGACACCATCAACGCCTTCAACTGGCCTATGAACGGGTCTCGGACCGAATTAAACAAGCCGCAGCCAAGAACAAAAGGTTGTATGACCGTACGGCTCGAAGTGCGCCGCTACTGCCTGGCGAAAGAGTTCTGGTGCGAGATAACCGGCGACAAGGAAAGGGCAAACTCAGTGATCGGTGGGAGCCCCAGCCGTATGTGGTCCAACGACAGCCGCATCTCGATCAACCGGTGTATGCCATCCGTCCCGAAGGGAGAGAAGGTCCAGAGCGGGTGCTCCACCGAAACCTGATGCGCCCTTGTCCGAATTACCCCGAACCAACTGTAGAGAGACCTCCGACTGAACCAGCGTGGATGCCTCCCGTGGTGGGATGGGCTGTGGCCCCCCGGAGGCTGGATATAGGGCCAAGGCCAGAGGAACCTAACTCCCCGCCAAGGCCAGAGGAACCTAACTCCCCGCCAAGGCGATCCCAACGGGAGAACCGGGGGCAACCCCCAGCCAGGTACGGAGACTGGGTGTCCGGATCCCGTTCTAGGGACTAGAACGGCTTGGCAGGGGGGTGTGTCACGGGGTGACAAAAACCCAACGGGACTAAGATCCTGGTGAATGCAGTTATTCAGGATTTTCCAGTGAACGTCCATTCTATGCCCTGCGAATCTGTTGCCATGGCAGCGGGGCTGATTGCCTGAGCGACAGCAGGTGTGGGGCAATTACAGAGAATGCTGTGAGAGGGACACCTATTCAGATGAGGCTTTAAAAACAGAGAGAAAACAGACTGTGGGGTGGATCTCCTCCCGTATGATGCTGTGTTTTTCAGCGGGTTGTTCTTTTTATTGAGGCTGGGCTGTGGAGTGGGGAAGATTGAAGCTGTGGAAGAGAAAGGAAGGAGTGAAGGATTTGTCAGCGAAGGCTTGAGGAATATCGTCAGCAGTGAGAAAGACGCAAGTGATGAGTATTGGATCCGTTGTTTATATGCACTAACACTGAAGTGGTGTGGAGAGTTTGGAAAATGTTTGGCACGAGTGAACTATGACACCGAGTGAATTAATGATCTGTCTCCAACTTCTGTCCTCTCCTTGCCGAATGTGATGATCGCTGCATCGTTCTTCTGCTTTCCCGGAGCGAAGTCAAGCCCTGATCGAGGACTAGATCCGATCTGGTGGGAGAAAAGACCGGTGGGTGAGTGCTGGCCCGAATGCACGGTGTGCGAGTGGAATTGCAGTGCCTGAAGTGACGATTTACACGGTTTGTGCTGTGAAGTGAAATTGGTGTGTGGAGAAGTAATAGAAGTCTGCCGTGCACTCGTCTCCTACAGTCTTCCACCCGCTGTCTCTAACGAAGGGGTTTGATAAAGCAACAGCCCAACTTCCTGCTTTGAAAAGACCCGGCCCTGTTAATGCTGAGTGCTTCGTATATCATGTACTATTGAAACTGTGCTGTGTCTGTTCTAGTGCTCAGACGAAGTGAGCGTCCCGCTCAAAGTGTCCTTCCCGCCTGGTGGTCTCCACACGCCCCTATTGGAAGCCTTTACCCTGTTCAGAAGAAGAGAAGGTATATCAGTTGCAAAGCTTCATGTACTGTTGAACCGTTGAAACTGTGCTGTGTCTGTCCCAGTGTTCAGCCGACGTGAGCGCCCTGCTCAAAGTGTCCTCCCCGCCTGGTGGTCTCCACACGCCCTTATTGGAAGCCTTGATCCTGTTCAAAGGAGAGAAGGTATATCAGTTGAGAAGCTTCACATACTGTGGAACCGTTGAGACCTTGCTGTACTGTTCCAGTGCTCAGACGAAGTGAGCGTCCCGCTCAAAGTGTCCTTCCCGCCTGGTGGTCTCCACACGCCCCTATTGGAAGCCTTTACCCTGTTCAGAAGAAGAGAAGGTATATCAGTTGCAAAGCTTCATGTACTGTTGAACCGTTGAAACTGTGCTGTGTCTGTCCCAGTGTTCAGCCGACGTGAGCGCCCCGCTCAAAGTGTCCTCCCCGCTTGGTGGTCTCCACATGCCCCTATTGGAAGCCTTGACCCTGTTCAAAAGGAGAGAAGGTATATCAGTTGAAAAGCTTCACCTACTGTTGAACCGTTGAGACCTTGCTGTACTGTTCCAGTGCTCAGACGAAGTGAGCGTCCCGCTCAAAGTGTCCTTCCCGCCTGGTGGTCTCCACACGCCCCTATTGGAAGCCTTTACCCTGTTCAGAAGAAGAGAAGGTATATCAGTTGCAAAGCTTCATGTACTGTTGAACCGTTGAAACTGTGCTGTGTCTGTCCCAGTGTTCAGCCGACGTGAGCGCCCCGCTCAAAGTGTCCTCCCCGCTTGGTGGTCTCCACATGCCCCTATTGGAAGCCTTGACCCTGTTCAAAAGGAGAGAAGGTATATCAGTTGAAAAGCTTCACCTACTGTTGAACCGTTGAGACCTTGCTGTACTGTTCCAGTGCTCAGCTGAAGTGGAGCGTTCCGCCCAAAGTGTCCTCCCCGCCTGGTGGTCTCCACACGCCCCTATTGGAAGCCTTGACCCTGTTCAAAAGGAGAGAAGGTATATCAGTTGAAAAGCTTCACATACTGTTGAACCGTCGAAACTGTGCTGTGTCTGTCCCAGTGTTCAGCTGACGTGAGAGCCCCGCTCCAAGTGTCCTCCCCGCCTGGTGGTCCCCACACGCCCTTATTGGAAGCCTTTTACCCTGCTCAGAAGAAGAAGAGAGGTAATCCAGTCGAATGTCCCACATATTGTCGGACAGTTAAACCTTGCTGTAACGTTCCAGTGGCTCGCTTGCCCCCACCTCTGAGTACCTCCCTCCGGAGTAACCCCAGTGACTCGCTTCGCCCCCGCATCTGCATACTTACCTGGTTCCAGTCTGAATGGGGTTCGTATGACCACGGCCTCCCCTCTTGAGTCCCGTAGAGGAGTACTTACCCAGTGACCTACCTGGACGGCGCGGGGATTCCCCCCTGATTTCCCTCCGACGAGCCTCCGGTCCGTCACGATCGTCCCTCCCCTCCCGTCCCGGGAGGTCTAGAGACACTTGAACTGTCCTGGCGGCAAGAAGAAGATTTTAATTAGGACCTATCCAATTCACTGATCTTTTAATATAATAAATAAACTGTATTATTTTATTCCCTTGTCTGTCTGGTCCTTGACACGTTCCTCGAGGTGGTTCCCGGGTTTTTCAGGGGTGGGTGCAGTCTGGTTTGGCCCGCCCCGACCTGTGACACATGCATTCAAAGTTAAATGCATAGTCTTTAATAATGTGCTCAAAACATTAGCACAAAAAAGTTATTTATACATCACTCATGGAAATTTTGGGGGGGAATTGTTTTAGAACCATTACAGAGAACATTCAAAAGTAACATTTCCATAATGTTTGCAGAATGATAACTAAATTGTTTACAGATTCACATCTGCAAGATTTTTTCATTCAGAGGTAATGCGAACATTAGCTAAACATTTTTAGAACATATTTTTGATAGTTATCTGGTAACTTTTTTTAAAATTTACTGGTAACTGGTAACTAAAACTTAAAAAAATGTTACCTCAAATAAAATAAACGTTAACTGAAATTAAATAAAATATAAAAAAAAATAAACATTTACACAATTTTAGACTTAAAAGACCCCCAAATAAAATAAAAATTACACAATAAAAATGACAAAAAACTAAATTACTTAAATATAACAATTCAAACGAAACCGTCTCGGTTACGTATGTAACCCTCGTTCTCTGAAGGAGGGAACGGAGACGTACGTCCTGTCGCCAGGTGCTGTGCTTCAGCTGAAGGCCCGAGCCCGACAGAGTGGGCTCTGTCCAGGGAAAGACACGGGGCAAGCCGAGTAGGGTAGCTGGTACCGTGGAAAATACACATATGGGGTAGCCGTTAGGGGACCGCAACACATGGAACCCAGCCTACACACGTTAGCCGTTTCCGGGGAACTCAACTGGAGCAAAATAGACGCACGTACCCGGCCCAGAGGGCGGGAGTGCCGTTGCAAGCCGACACAAGAACGGGTACTTAGCGCTACTGGCCACTGGGGGCGAGGATGCAGGAAGATACCGGCTCTACACGGAGGCTATAAAATCTAGCAAACGTGTTAGGTGTCGCCCAGCCCGCAGCTCTACATATGTCTGTCAGCGAGGCGCCCTGCGCCAGCACCCAGGATGAAGCTACACTCCTTGTGGAGTGTGCTCGCACCCCGAACGGGCAAGGCACGTCTTGGGACTGGTAAGCCAAGACGATGGCATCCGCTGTCCAGTGGGCCAACCTCTGCTTGGAGACAGCCTTTCCCTTCTGCTGGCCTCCGTAACAGACGAAGATCTGCTGTGAGGATCTGAAGCTCTGAGTCCGGTCAACGTAAGCGCGGAGAGCACGGACGGGACATAACAAAGCTAGGGCTGGGTCTGCCTCCTCCGAAGGCAGCACTTGCAGGTTCACCACCTGGTCCCGAAAGGGAGTGGTAGGAACCTTGGGCACATATCCAGGCCGGGGTCTCAGGACAACGTGAGAGTTGGCCGGCCCGAATTCTAGGCACGATTCGTCGACCGAAAGTGCATGCAGGTCCCCTACCCTCTTGATTGAGGCCAATGCCGTCAGGAGAACTGTCTTCATGGACAGGATTTTTAGCTCAACTGACTGCAAAGGCTCAAATGGCGGACCCTGGAGTGCTCTAAGCACCAGGGCTAAATCCCAAGAGGGTAACGAGGTTGAACGAGGCAAATTCAGTCTCCTCGCACCTCTGAGGAACCTGACGATTAAGTCATGCTTACCTAAGGATTTACCGTCTACTGCATCGTGATATGCCGCTATTGCTGCGACGTACACTTTGAGGGTGGAGGGAGACAGCCTTTGCTCCAACCCATCCTGCAGGAAGGAAAGCACAACAGTAATCGAACACTTTTCAAACCATTCAACGAACAGGTTCCACTTCAGAGAATAGAGGCGCCTCGTAGAGGGGTGGAGTACCATTGCTCGTAGATGGGTGGACCACTGCTTGTGGCAGGCCACCTAGAACCTCCGTGTCCCGTCCAGGGACCAGACATGGAGATTCCAGAGGTCTGGACGCGGGTGCCATAGAGTGCCCCGCCCCTGAGAAAGAAGGTCCTTCCTCAGGGGGATCGGCCAGGGAGGGGCTGTCGCGAGGAGTGTGAGTTCGGGGAACCAGGTCCGGTTGGGCCAGTAGGGCGCAACTAACAAGACCTGCTCCACGTCCTCCCTGACCTTGCACAGAGTCTGTGCGAGAAGGCTCACTGGGGGAAACGCATATTTGCGTAGGTCCCGGGGCCAGCTGTGCGCCAGTGCATCTGTGCCTAAGGTACCCCCGGTCAGGGAATAGTACCACTGGCAATGGGTCGACTCCGGAGAAGTGAACAGGTCTACCTGTGCAACTCCGAAGTGGTCCGCAGTGCTGTCCGAACGGACCAGTACGTGCTTGTCCCGGAGCGGTTTCTTGAAGACTCTAGGCAATTGATATGCCAACGCAGTTGGGGCCCCGTCCACAGACCCGAAACTGCGTGCCCATTGTACGTGGCCCCCAAGCCCGTGGATGAGGCATCCGTGAAGACCACAGCAAGCCTGGACACCTGTTCTAAGGACACTCCAGCCCGGAGAAACGAGGGGTCTAACCACGGGTTGAAGGTTTGGAGACAGTAAGGAGTAACTGAGACCCGGTACTGACTGCGCTGCCACGCCCATCTCGGGACTCGGTCGTGCAACCAGCGTTGAAGCGGTCTCATATGAAGCAATCCGAGCGCCGTTACCGCGGCTGCAGATGCCATATGCCCCAGGAGCCTCTGAAAGAATTTCAGTGGGACCGCTGTCCTGCCTTTGAACGTATTCAAGCAGTTCAACACTGACCGGACGCGCTCTGGAGTGAGGCGCGCAGTCCGGCTGAGAGAATCCAGCTCCATACCGAGATAAGAGATCCTCTGCGCGGGGCAGAGTTTGCACTTCTCTCGGTTGACCCGAAGTCCCAACAGGCTGAGGTGACTGAGCACCATGTCCCTGTGTTCGCACAACTGATCCCGAGACTGAGCCAGTATGTCGTCGAGATAGTTGAGTATTCGAACGCCGCGTTCTCTGAGCGGAACAATGGCTGTCTCAACGACTTTCATGAAGACGCAAGGCGACAGGGACAGCCCGAAGGGCAAGACTTTGTACTGATATGCCCTCCCCTCGAACGCAAAGCATAGGAACGGTGTCGAGGAAGGATAGAGACATGAAAGTACGCGTCCTTCAGGTCGATCGCTGCAAACCAATCTCGGGGACGGATGCATTGGAAAATGCGTTTCTGCGTTAACATTTTGAACAAGAGCTTGTGCAGGGCCCGATTCAGAATGCACTGGTCCAAGATTGGCCTTAACCCACCCCCTTTCTTGGGTACAATGAAGTAGGGGCTGTAGAACCCCGACCTCATATCGGCAGGAGGAACCGGCTCGATCGCGCCCTTCGCCAGCAGGACATCGATCTCGGACCGCAAGACATTGGCATCGCTGCTCCGCACGGAGGTGAAGAGGATGCCCCTGTACTTGGGAGGGCGGCGTGCGAATTGAATCGCATAGCTGAATCTGATGGTACGGATGAGCCAGTGTGACGGCCTGGGGAAACCTAGCCAGGCCCCCAGAGACCGAACAAGCAGGACCAATGGCACCACAGACGTACCCGGGGTGAGGCAGCGAGGTGGAGCACTCAGACCAGACTCGGGAGGCCCGGAGGCGGCCCGGAGTGTTGTCTGAGTACTCCAGGTGGGGCAGAGTGTGGGTGAGAAGGCCTGGGGGCGTCCTCGGTGCCCACACTGCTGCCCCCTGGCGAGGGGTGAGAGGGGAGGAAAGGAGTGGCAAGGCCCGGGGGCATCGCACACTGCCAAACTGTCCCTCTCGGAGCTCAGGGAGGGAGGAAACTGCTCTTTTATTGAGAATTTGGGTACTGCTGGACCCCGGAGGGCCAGCGGCAGGATGTTTTCGGTACCAGCTTTGTTGTAGACATTCTCCCCCCGGGTTCCGGAAAAGCATAGACGTGAGCTCTGGATCAGACTCGGATAACGCTACCACACCCGAAGGGGGTAACGCAGCCGGATCCTCATCTCCAGAGTCCATTAGCTCGTCCCTCGATGCAGCTATCGATAGCATATCCTCAGTCGGAGCCCCGAAAGTAACGGCTGGCCCCTCATGGGAAGGACCAGTGCGCTCTTCCGGAAGCTCTACCGGCGCAGAGCCTGTTGACCCGGCGGGAGTGCCCTCACTGTAACCCTCAGGTCTCCACCAAAGGCATCAGCCAAAGTAGTAGCCCTCTGCTTTGCAGCGGGAGGACCACTAGATCGGGGGATACGCAATGGGACTCCACCCCTTTTGAGGTATTGGAGCCTAGACCGTAATACTGCGATGGTCATGTTCGCGCAGTGCAAACATGAGTCATCCACGAAAGCCACCTCAGCCTGCTGAACGTCAAACATGTGGGACAGCGATCGTCAACTGGAGATAGATACCGACGGCATCCAGAAACACACGGTTTGAATGACATCTTGAAAAAGACGCAGGGTCAAACCGTGTTGCTGTTTTAGTAGAGGAAAAAACGCTCCGAGAAGTGCAGAGGCACACAGGGGAAATGGCTCACAGCAGTTCAAAGGTGCAAGCCTGCTGTGAGCACTCAAAGGAAAACGCCCAGAGAGCTGTGAGAACAGCTGTTTGTTTTCTTCTTCGCTCGCGACCACCGCTGTAAGGCACCGTAACACCGACACTGGAAGCAGGTAGGCAGATTTCCTCTGACTCTCTTGACTCGTAGTACAAAACACTCTTCGTATGAACAAAGAAATACTCGGCTCCGAAGTTGAAAGTGATATGCGGTACTTCCACTTCCGTATTTATACCCGCAACGCAGGGTGGTGCGTGGAATGCGTGAACCGCATGCCAATGTTTATTGGCTCGTTTCTATACATTTGAAGTAGATTGGTCTCTGAAAACAGATCCCGATTCGTCGGTCAGTTCCGTCGAACGTGACCGATTGAAAGGGAACAGAAAATACAAAACATTTTTACAAAACATTTAATAAAATAAAAACAGGATCTCAGTGATACTAAAATAACACTGGCCATGTGACATAAATATAATAAAATAAGTGCAAAATAACATTTGTTTTCACAGACTTTTTAATTCACAGATGCTGTATTGCGCAACAGTGTCAATGTGTTAAAGATCCATTAAAGATGCAACAGCAAAAGCAATTCAAACTGTCTGTGTTTTAAGATTCAACCCACAAAATAAGCATTTAAACATCATGCATTTTATTCACACGCTCAAATAATGATGAATAAATGTTGGCCCCTCGGCAACCCCTCAACACACACACACACACACACACACACACACATGCACACGCGCGCGCGCGCACGCATACACACACACACACACACACACAATCAGTTGGCTTTCGGGAACTTGTGAGGGATTATTAACATCAAAGTCAATAGAAATGTCAGCCTGGCTATCTTTGGAAATGCCAAAAGCCCTTTGCATATCCCCTCCACATCAACACACACACACACACACACACACACACACATACACACCTGCCCCCAGCAGTGAGGGCTGATTATTGCCGCTCTAGTGAAACCACCTTTTGATCTGCTAACATATTGGAAAGCACTTAAAGGTGAACGATCCGCAAGCTGAGAAGCAGAAGCAGATGACATCACGCACGGTCGGGGTCTCGTACAGTATCTGTGGGCTTCACCCACAAGCCATAGCAATTAGATTAACAGGATTATGCAAAACTGCTTTCCCGCGTTGGTGGTTTGGTTTTTATATCATGACATATTTACACTGGATGTGAATGCCGGATCAGATTTATTCAACTTCACATTTCAAGTTGGCTAATAAAATTTTAAGGCAGCACAACTGTAACAACAGTGGACAATAAAACTGAAAACTGGCCAATATAGTGTTGGAGGTTTCATGCCTATGCGCGGCCTGGTGGCCAGTCTTCACTGATTAAGCCTACATCCGATCAGTAAGAGCCGAGTGTGAAGGATGAATTAGCAGAGCAATAGCACAGCTGTACATAAACTATTGCAATCCACACAACATCATGGGAGACATATTAGAGTTCAAAAGAGGACAAACTGTGTGTGTCTCGTTGGCTCATCTGTGACCAGGACAGCAAGTCTTTGTGGTGTATTGAGAGCAATGGTATCAAGGGTAATGTCGAACCACGTCCAACAGGAGTAACTGTAAACGCAAGAGGAAGCTGTTTGAAAGCGATGTCCAG
Organism: Romanogobio albipinnatus; assembly: GCA_023566225.1. NCBI lineage: Eukaryota > Metazoa > Chordata > Actinopteri > Cypriniformes > Gobionidae > Romanogobio > Romanogobio albipinnatus. The sequence goes on along the minus strand of CM042252.1, from coordinate 46,550,039 downwards.
TTACTAACCCGGATTGTATCCAAAAAGCATAAAACCACAGCTGCCCAACTCACTGCAGAATTAAATGTGCACCTCGACTCTCCGGTTTCCACCAAAACGGTTGGTTAGGAGCTCCACAGAGTCAATGGTCGGGCTGCTATATCCAAACCTTTGGTCACTTGTGCCAATCTTGGGCTGTGGACAATGTGAAACACGTATTGTTCTCTGATGAGTCCACCTTCTATGTGTTTCCCACATCCGTGGGAGTTACAGTGTGGCAGAAATACTTGGACTGTTGCTGCCCAAAGTGAAGCATGGCAGTGGATCAGTGATGGTTTGGCCAGTAATATCATGGCATTCCCTTCTGTGCTTGATGGACTACCGAACCATTCTGGAGGACCATGAGCACCTGATGGTTCAAACATTGGGCCCTGAAGGGGGTGCCGTGTATCAACATGATAATGCACCAATACACACAGCAAGACTTGTGACAGAATGCTTTGATGAACATGAAAGTGAAGTTGAACATCTCCCATGGCCTGCACAGTCTCCAGATCTGAATATTTTTTAGGTGTTTTGGATGAGCGAGTCAGAAAACGTTTTCCTCCACCAGCATCACATAATGACCTGGGGCCTCATTTATAAAACTTTGCGTAGGATTTGCGTCAGAAGTGGCGTACGGATGAAACATAGGACGTGCGTACGCACAGAAATATTCGGATTTATAAAACCGTGCGCACGCACATCCTACGCAGTTTTCCCTTAATAAATCACAATCAATTCTAAATGTAGCGCAGCTTTTGCTTTTTTGTAAGCTCCATATATGGTGATTTCAGGGAGGAGACGGGATGGAGATGCACGTACGCACAATCTTCTGCTGGCTGGAGTTTTGCTCAAGTTCAAGGCGCTTACGCTCGCTTACAGATCCACCACGAGCTCCGCTCCTCCATACTTTGACTCGCTCCTACAAGTCTACACCCCCACCAGAAGACTTCGCTCAGCTAAGGAGCAACGGCTTGTGGTACCATCATAGAGAGGCAGAAAATTCCTCTCCAGAACATTCACATTCACCGTTCCCTGCTGGTGGAACGATCTTCCCACCTCCATCCGAATTGCAGAATCACTGACAGCATTCAAACGACAACTGAAAACTCACCTCTTCCGCGAGCACTTAACCTTATCTTAAAAAAAAAAAAAAAACTTTTAATTTACTTATTTTCCTTCTATTTTACTCTACTTCTTCCCTGCCCTAGTGTGTGATGCTCTGTGCGATGTCCAAAACTTAGTACTTCAGGCACTTTCTGTGTTTTGCTGCCTCCTCATGATGGATCGCTTCCTGTACTCCTCAGTTGTAAGTCACTTTCGATAAAAGCGTCTGCTAAATGCATAAATGTAAATGTTATTGTTTTGCGAAGGTTCTGGCATACACATGGTTTTATAAATTGGAATTTTTTTGTGCGTATGCAAAATCTAGCTTTTGTGTGTACGTACACTTTTAGGATGAAATCTATGGAAAGTTTTATAAATGAGACCCCTGGACTGTTCTGGAGGAGGAATGGCTCAAAATCCCTCTGGTCACTGTGAAGGACTTGTATCTGTCATTCCCAAGATGAATTGATGCTGAATTGACCGTTCGCAAAGACCCACCCCCTTTAGTTACTGTTGCTATGTCCGACAAGCCATGGCGCTCTCACACCACACACATGTTCTCACGTAGAGAAAATACAATGCGGAGCAAAGAGGACACTGACAACACGCAGACAGACAGGACAGAGCAAGTTCCCCTTCAAGGGAACTCGAGCTGCGTCACCACTTTGGGAACGCCTCTGTGTGATTGCATCGTGAAGCATGTTTGTCATCAGTCCAATAGAGAGATGGAATGTCATAGGCGGGTGACGTCATCGACCAGAAAGTATAAAGCATCCCCGGAAACACGCCCATAGCTTCTGTTGTCTTCAGCAAGCGCTCTGTGTCTATTGTCGAATTGTCAGCTCTGGGTTTATGTCTGAGTTCAGACTTTCTTGTTTCTTCTTTCAAAGTACACACACACTGACTTTGTAGAGAGGAATGGCGAGCGAACCTCCCTGCTCACGTTTCATCACGAGCGGGGATACACATCTAATGTGTGTTATTTGTTTGGGTGAGCAGCACGCGCAGTTGGCACTCGAGTGTGCCGGCTGCGAGCATTGTGAGGCACTGCCTTTGCGTGTGCTGCGATCCCGCCGGGCGCTCTTCGAGGAGAGTGTCCCGGTTCGCGCTCCCCGCGGCTCGGGCCCCGCTGCTGCCGAGGCACAGCGGCAGCTCTTGACGTGGGGTTCGCAAATGGATCTGTCGGGCGGGTTTGAGAAGGGCCCCGCCCTATCTCAGCCTTCTCCGATCAGATCCGCGACCGCTTCTCTGGGTTCGGGAGCCTGCGCTGCGGTTTTTCCGGCCCAGGGGACGGCCTCGGTGCTGCAGTTATCTTCCTTCGAGGAGGTTGATATCTGCAGTATCGATGCGGGGGTTGAAGACTCGCCACTTCAAACCCCCGCGAGTGAGGAGCTTGTGGAGGTCCTGAGCAGGGCGGTGGCTAGATTGAACATTGACTGGCCAGCACAAGATATTAATCAGGAGTGCGCCTCTGTAAAAAGCAGGCTTGATGAGCGCTTCCTGCCAGCCCATTCTGCTCAGCCTCTGCGGCGGAGCCTTCCGTTCTTCACTGATCTCCACACCGAGGTGTCGAGATCATGGAGGCGGCCCATGTCTGCGATAGTTTTCAGTCCCCATACATCAGTATAAAGTAACATCGGGGGGCTGAAAAGACATGGGTATGGTTCGGTGCCGAGGGTGGAAGAGACGCTTGCCAGGCATTGACCATTAAGGCTCCGTCATTACCCACTAAGCCTCTCAGAGCCACCTTACCTAGTAAATCTTACTCTGCAGCAGGTCAGGCCGCCATGTGTCTGCACACTATGGCTATAGTGCAGGCATATCAGGCTGACCTGCTGAGGGACCTGGGGGAAAGCAATGAGATCGGGGCAGATTTAGCCCTCCATGCCACCAAGGAGACGGCCAGATGTATTGGCCATTCTATGGCAGCCCTGGTGGTCACGGAGAGACATCTCTGGCTAAATCTGACCAAGATCAAAGGGAAAGATAATTTCCTGCTTGATGCGCCGGTGTCTCCTGAGGGCCTGTTCGGTGACTCCGTTACTACGGTTACCAACAGGTTCCAGGAGGCAAAGAAACAGGCAGCGGCGCTCAAACAGTTTTTTCCCCGCAAAACCCAGGCCTCGTCTGCTGCTGTGAGAGAGCAGCAGGCGCCGAGTGCAAGCTCCTCCCATCGAGCGCAGCAAAAGCAGAGCATTGCCACCCGCGCACTCCCGCAGAAAGGGTGGGGCAGTGGGCGGCGCAGCCTTCCAAGGGTAAGACTGATCTGAGGACAGTCATTATCTCGAGGAAGGCTGCGTCGAAGAAGCCCTGACGCTTGTGGGCTCAGGGCTGTGAGGGTGATCCCTTCTGGGGGCTGACGGTGTTTACCTCATCTCACGGTACCCGTCTGCCCTCAGCACCCTCACAGGGTCACTCCACCAACCCCGCCCAAGTGCCGGGGCATGGAGGGCCCTCGTGAGTCATCCGAGGATGGCCCGCCCCCTCCGAGGAGGGAGGTGGCGCTGTCGAGCCAGTTGTTCCCTGCCTGTTCGCCGTTTCAGGGCGCTGCGCTCGCGGTGCAGAGTACATCAGAGGCCAGCCTCGAGAGGCTGGTACCCTTAGTAGATTTTGCGTAACAGTGGGAGAATCTGCCAAATATATCTCGTTGGGTCCTGCGGTTCATAAGAATTGGGTACGCCATTCAGTTCAGATGTCGTCCTCCCAGTTTCAACAGGTTTTTGTCCACAGTGGTGGGACCCGAGCAGGCTCTGGTTCTCTGCAGAAAGGGGCTATAGAAAGGGTTCCCCCGCCAGACAGGGAGTCAAGCTTTTACAGCCGGTACTTCATAGTGCCAAAGAAGGATGGAGGGCTGCGCCCTATCTTGGATCTTCGCGTCCTGAACCGTGCCGTAGCGAAGCTCAAGTTCAGGATACTCACACTCAAACAGATCGTGTCTCAGATCAGGTCCGAGGACTGGTTTGTGGTTTTGATAGATCTCAAAGATGCATATTTCCATCTCCATCCTTCTGCAGCACAGGAAGTACCTGAAGTTCGCTTTCAAGGGAGAAGTGTATCAATATCGGGTGCTTCCCTTCGGTCTAGCTCTTTCACCCAGCACGTTCACGAAGTGTGTGGACGCCGCGCTAGTCCCCTTGCGTATACAGGGGATTTGCATTCTCAATTACATCGACGACTGGCTGATCCTAGCACAGTCAGCTCATCTCGCGGTTCAACATCGAGATGTTGTTCTCGCGCACATGAAGAGGTTAGGGTTGAGGCTCAACTCCAAGAAGAGCGTTCTTTCTCCGGTTCAGAGAATAACGTACCTAGGCGTGAGTTGGGATTCGGTCTCTATGCGGGCCCGCTTATCAGAGCCTCACATAGGATCGATCCGCTCGGCCGTGAGAGGGGTGAAGTTAGACCAGTCACTCACTGTAAAGCAGTTTCAGAGACTGCTAGGTCTCATGGCAGCAGCGTCATTCCGTGCGGCCTGTTGTACATGAGAACGTTACAGTGGTGGCTCAAAACCAGGGGCTTTTCCCAGAGGGGAAATCCTTTTCGGGTGATCAAGGTTTCGCAGCGGTGTCTCCGCTCCTTGGTCATGTGGAAGGGTCCTTGGTTTCTGGCCCAAGGCCCGTTACTGGGGGCACCGTGCCAGCGGGTATCTCTGAGCACGGATGCCTCCCTTACGGGCTGGGGGGCTACCATGCGCTCGGGCCAGGGCTTATGGCAGGAACACCATCATTCGTGGCACATAAATTGTCTAGAAATGCTGGCAGTGTTTCAGGCTCTGAAGTGTTACGGGCCACCCTCGAGAGGGGGTCGGTTTCTAAGCAGAGGATGAGCAAGTGGGGGGTCGAGGCCATCTCACTTGCTTATGTGGCAGCCAGGCAGCCTTCTCCTTTGGCTGTCCGGGCCCACTCAACTAGGAGTATGGCGGCCTCTCAGGCTCTTTTGGCAGGGGCCGGATGGTTTGGCAGGATGGTTCTCACTGCTCACTTTCGTCAGGTTCGATGAACTGGACATTAACACTAATCTGGGGGCTCGGGTGCTCTCTTCCTAATTGCTCCGATGGGGGCGCGGGTAGTCTCTTTCCCAAAGCGGTGATGCAGCTCGAGTTCCCTTGAAGGGGAACGTCTCGGTTACATCTGTAACCTTAGTTCCCTGAGTAGGGAACGAGACGCTGCGTCACCCTGCCATACTCCCTGCATGCCTGCGAGCATCTTGCTTCATCCTTCTCCAGAAGCTATGGGCGTGTGTTTCCGGTGATGCTTTATACTTTCCGGTCGATGACATCACCCGCCTATGACGTTCCGTCTCTATATTGGACTGATGACATACGTGCTTCACGACGCAATCACGCAGAGGCGTTCCCAAAGTGGTGACGCAGCGTCTCGTTCCCTACTCAGGGAACTAAGGTTACAGACGTAACCGAGACGTTACTTTTGATTTGAAACAAGGTCTATTGACATTTTTAAAAGAAATTTAAACAATAAATAGCGCTTTGTGGCTCTTTAATGTGTCGTGATCGCTGTAGCCTCAGTTAAAGCTGTCGTGAACTTATTATCTCTTCCTTCTAGTTCATTGATAAGCACGAAATAAACATGAATGAACACTAAAAGAAATATTGTTTCAACCGCGGAAAGACGTCAGTACATACCGTTTTTCCAAGTTCAAGTCCACCAATGTTAATCTACGAACTCTCCTGACTGCTTTGTCGAACAAAACGGCAGATTCGGCGATGTGATTGATTGGTTAGATCACCTGTCAATCAAAATTGCGGCGAAGGGAGGCCTTACAAAAGGAGGCCTTACACCATAGTAATAAATGACTGTGGTCTAAAATCAGGTGTTTCAGTTTCATTGTCCAACCCCTGTACACATACACTTACAAAACAAAAATAGGGCTCTGTGTGCTGTTATTGTGAAGGATTTTTTCTTATTAATTTTTCATTTATAAAGTTATAAAGTATCCGTATAAAGTGTTTTACCACTATTTTGAATTATGCATTGCAATGCGTCGTGTTTTAAGATTAAAGGAAATGTCCGTAAACTTAATAGACATTGTACTGACAGAAGATTAACTTTTCCATTTTTCTTTTGGATTTTTTCCTGAATGTGTAATATAAATGAAATATTTTCCAAATAATATTTATAATTATATGTAGATGCCTTTTACATGTAAGGATGGGCATCTGTGACATCCAAAAGATTGAAAACCTCTGGTTCTTATGACTTGTGCACTATATTGTTTAATAGTTTTGTGTAATATTTAAGGCTTTGCAACAACATGAGGGTGAGTAAATAATGACAATATTCACATATGGATGAACGGTTCCTTTAAGCGATCTTAGTGCATGTGAGATTCTAGTGACCTCTGACCTCCCTCACACAACCGACAGGAAACGAGACACTATCTCAGGGTCAAGACGCCCCGGGGTTGACCTGTTCCTGTCGACGGTGAACGTGTTTCCGCCGCTCCCAGTCCTCGACCTTGCTCCTGGATCTCTATTTGCGAAATAGGACACACAGAAAGCTTCTTTTGTCTGTTCTGTCTGGCAAGCACACACAAGCCATCTTGCTGGAACCCGAGTCTCTTCCCTTCAGTGTTTTTAATTAAAGGATTTTTATTTTAATTCCCCTCAGCATCCTGTCTTGGATCAGATCTCGGCTGCGTTTTCCAAATCCAAGAGCTATTTTGTTCTCACGAACCGTTCCCTGATTGTAGAAACAGACTTTCCACTGGATTATTTTAGGTTTTGGCGAATTTTCATACGTTTATATGTGTTTGTGTGCATGCAGGGTTGAGGAAGCTATTTTTAAATTAGAGCTTTGCAAGCTACAAGCTAATCATAATTTAAAGCAGTTCAACTACAGTCAACCAACATTTTGGAAGAACAAAAAAAAAGTAGTTAACTACCAGAGAAACTAAAAGTAGCAACACTATTAGCTTTCCAAATAGTGCAGCTTTCCAGTAATTTTAGCAGTGAAGCATAAACACACTCTCCTAGGGAGTCTCTCTCTTAAATAGTGTTGGGACATCTGATTCATTTTAGTCAGTCAGCTCATTCAGACAATTGATTTGAACAAACTGTTTGAAATGATTCAGTCTTAAAATGCAAACATGAATAAATAATAATAAGAAAGTTTTTCATCACATGACATCACATCACTCACATCCCATCAAGACATCACATCACATCATATGACATCACTCACATCACTTCACATGGCAACACATCACTCAACATCACGATATCACATGCCATGATATCACATGACATCACTTCATATCACGTGACATCACTTTACATTACATGACATCCCTCACATCATTTCACGACATCACATGACATCACATGACATGGCATGACATCACATCACTCACATCACTTCACATGGCATCACGTCACTCAAGATCACGACATCACATGCCATGATATCACATGACATCACTTCATATCACGTGACATCACATTACATGACATCACTTACATCACATACCATGACATCACTCACATCACATGCCATGACATCACGTGACATCACTTCACATGACATGACATCACTTTACATTACATCACATCAAATCCATAGACAGTCTCCGTTTCCTTTTTTTTCTTTCTCTCCCCTTCTAAAAAAAAATTAAATAAAAAATCCATAAACAGTAAAAGAAATTCACGGAGACTTCACGGAGAAAAATTGAAGTTATGTAGAAGCAGTCACTTCCTGATGGCTGATCTGAATCACGTTGTTGAAATATTTTGTCCCGTTGCTTTTGGCTCTCTATGGGCTTCTCCCTTAACTTTATCGGTCTTTATGCCTCCACATCCCCCCGATTGCCTCATAGACAGTAAAAGATTGCCTGCGAGCTTCTCCTCCTTTCTATACGGTACAGCGCGACGGAGTCACGTGGTAATGGCGCAATCGTTAGCCTATGTTTTACAAAAAGCATTTTATACATTGTCGTGTTTGTTTAGAAATAAACAATGGACAAATGGAGTCTTTAAACGCCTCAGATGTAAAGATATCCGCTGTCAAAGTGAGGCCAAAAGGAATGGGAGTCAATGGGATGCTAACAGCAGGTGATGGCTTTCCGGGGGCTGGATTACCCCCTCGATCACATCACATCACTCCCATCACGACATCACATGCCATGACATGACGTGACATCACTTCACATGACATGACACGACATAACATCACACGACAGGTGTGTTCGACATTGGCTGCGGCTGGATGTAACCGATCGGCAAGAGTAGCCGCATGCAGTCGGGGAGGAGCTGCAAACGGAGACGTGAATTCTGACAGCAGTGACGCTCGCACTGTGTTTGAATACTTTATCATGCTGAAGTGAAATAAATGCAATATTTGGCAATACACAGATGTTTCAGAGACATCATTCTCATGTAATACTTTATGCACTGTTTAATACAGCGTCTGTTTGTACAAGAATAAAGTTCAACATATAAGCCTACACTATCAATGAAGTGGGGTCTACGTTTTTGATCAGTTTTATTTTGATAAACATGACAATATAACATCGCGACCACATGAAAGGAGGTTTTACTGTTCTAAAAAAACAAAAAAACAGATTTGTGCGCATTAGTGGAACTGAACATTTTAGAATAAACACGAAACACACGTGATCGTTGTCATGTGGTGAATCTGGCCAATCGTGGAACAGCTGTGTCATCATCAGAGTCCGTGCAGCCGCTCTGGAGAAACTGCACCGGCTGTATTAGCCGGCTGCTCATGAATCGCTATCGCGGCACTTTGTTGACAAATGTCATTGTCACGTGGCGTTGGCGCGGTCTCAAGTCGGACAAAATTTTTAACTGGCATGCACTGCTTCAAGTCAGCCGCCGATCGGTCTGCGCATCGCTGTATGAAGTCAGACAAGTCTAATATCACATCACATGACATCACATCACTCACATGACATCACATCACTCACATGACTACACACACAGAGACATATAAAGCCCCACTTTATATTAGGTGGCCTTAACTACTATGTACTAACATTTAAATCAATCATTTGATACAATGCACTTATTGTGTAAAATGTTTTTACATTGTACTTATATTTATTACAAATAAATGCATATAATTACAGCTGTAATTCATTTAATTACACTTTAATTACACTGTTGACACTCCCCCCTCCCCCACCTTAATGCTAACCATAACCTGTCCTAATCTTACCTGCATCCCATCGCAATAGCAGCAAAAGTGTTTGGCAATACAATATGAACACAATAAGTATATTAGTTAGGTAAATACATTTTTTGATGTACATTAAAGACACCTAATATAAAGTGTGACCAATAAAGTTAATAAAAGCTGCAGGGTTTGCACCAAAGTTGCTGTTGGGTGTGTGTGTGTGTGTGTGTGTGTGTGTGTGAGTGTGTGTGTGTTCGGGGGGATCTACGAAGTTAGTAGTGTTTTATTAGCACTACTCAGTAGCCAAGTTGATGGTTTAATAGTAAGAATCAAGAGCCAAACCCACTGCTGCTTTCACAACACAAGCATATTTATTAGAGAGTGTGTGGTTGCGGCTGAACAAATAAATAAATAAATGAAACCAGTGAAGAACTTCAGCTACCACTAACACTATTCTTGTCTAGTTAGTGCTTAAACATTCCTGGTCTCTTCTCCACTTGATGGAATAAACAAACGTGACTGCTAAAAGTTGTGTTTACATCATTGGCAGGTCAAAATTGGGCCAACACTTTATGATTAAGAAAAATATCTCATCTCCGATCATTCGAATATTGCACTTTAATAATTATTTAATCAACATCATCCTCAAAAAACCCGTTTCCAGCGTGTTGCCTCTAGTCCTTCGAATACTCCGATCTATTATGACCTCTGACCTGTAAAGCTGCCAGAATAATAATAATAATAATAATAATACGCTGTTTGTTAATTGGCCAGAGGAGAACTGGCACCCCGACTGAGCCTGGTTTCTCCCAAGGTTTATTTTTCTCCATTAGGTCACCTGATGGGGTTTTGGTTTCCTTGCCACTGTTGCCTCTGGCTTGGCGTGCTCAGTTGGGGACACCAAATTTTTCAACTAAACATCGAAATAAATCTAATTAATAAACTAAATTAACCATATAAACTAAATTGAACTGAACTGATTGAAATGAATTGATGACATCAAATGGCTATACAGCCTAATACAATTATGCTGCATTATTTTCCTGTTTAACACTGTAAAGCTGCTTTTAAACAATCTACATTGTTAAAAGCGCTATAAAGTTGACTTGACTTGACTCATCTATCGTTCTCCAGGGTCTGCATGTGGTACTGTAGATGTCTGGCCATTTCTGCCATCATATTAGTAGCACATAAACAACCCATTGTGAATAATTACTGTGAGGATGGCTGATAATAGAGGATTGAAAATTACATCTTTCTCCATTGACAGCCTTTGAAAAGTGAAATCATTTTTTTGCAAGGAGCATAAAATGTGCTTCTTATTATGATTGCAATCATTTTCTCATTAGAATACACATCTGCATTTGAATGGCAGTCAATGGAGAAACCAGTTTTACTAGATACTATTTTTTGTTCTGATATGTTGTCTTATTCCATGTGGAGTTTATTTTATCAATAAAACTTTTGTTCATTGGAACCTTTTTGGACTTTCTATTCCACTATTCATCATCATCTGGACTAAATAGTGACAGAGGTATAAATAAAGTGTTTGTGATTGCTAATGTTTTGAGAACATTATTAAAGACCAGATAACTTTGAACTAACGCTCTATTAATGTTACTGGAAGAATGTTTGTTCATAACTTTGAGAGAACCTTTCCAGAACGTTCAGAGAACATTCCCTGTTAGCTTGGATTATAAATTTGTATGCAATAATTACAATGGTTTTGAAACAAGTGTTTTTTTAGATGTCTTTTGTTATGATGTTATGTTTTCTTGATGTTAACATCTCCCTGTATGATTGATGCAATTCATGATAGGACTGAGAAATAATGGCACACTTTTTTCTCTCAGAATAAAAACTTACAAGCTGTTGTGGGGGGAAAAGTATGTTATGAGCGGTTAATCCTAACCAGCATCAATTCCTGGCTTTATGTTTACTGTAAATATACACAATATAAGTGCTGGGAAAAACAACCTGTCTACAGGTAAATAAACATAATGTGACAGATCTGCCAGGCTCACTCATCAGCCAATCACAGCGCACTCCATCCCCTGAGTACTAACCACCTGCACTTCATCATCTCCCTCATCAAGACGGCTACATAAACACACACCTCACCTCATTCAGTGTCCAGTCTCGTTTATTCGTTGTGGACTCCTTCCAAGTCTGATCTCCAGCGATTCTCCTGTACCTGTGATCCTCCTCTGTATTCGCGTCTCCCATTGTTCATTCTCCAGCGTCTACATGTGTGTTAGTCTCCATCACTATCCATGATCTCCTGGGCCTGTACCTTACATTCTTCATCAGAACAGTTAAAGTATCTTCAACCTGCTTACTTACATCCACGATTCTTCAGTTTTTGTTGTTGTCAAACTCCCTGCATCACGATCTCCTGTGTGTTCTGAGTCTACTTCCGTGACATACAGATAAGCAAACAATATGTTGACTAAACGACCATATTTCCAGCCTATTATTGCTAATTAAAACTAAAACCATTTAAAAACAACACATTTCAGACACTTGAAATAAAATGTTAACTGAAATAAAATTACTTATTTTAAACTAATAAATCACAACTGCTCCTTACGCAACAAACTGCGATGCTCTGTGTATTCTGACACCTTTCTATCAGAACCAGAATTAACTTCTTGAGCAATTTGAGATACAGTAGCTCGTCTGTTTGATCGGACCACACGAGCCAGCCTTCGCTTCCCACGTGCATCAATGACCCTGTCTCCGGTTCACCACTGTTCCTTCCTTGGAGCACTTTTGATAGAGTCTGACCACTGCAGACCGGGAACACCCCACAAGAGCTGCAGTATTGGAGATGCTCTGACCCAGTCGTCTAGCCATCACAATTTGGCCCTTGTCAAACTCGCTCAAATCCTTACGCTTGCCCATTTTTCCTGCTTCTAAAACATCAACTTTGAGGACAAAATGTTCACTTGCTGCCTAATATATCCCACCCACTAACAGGTGCTGTGATGAAGAGATAATCAGTGTCATTCACTTCACCTGTCAGTGGTCATAATGTTATGCCTGATCGGTGTATTTAAAATGACGAAAACACTTTAACTATATAATTCTAAAATTGAACTGTTTCCATCTTGAAATTAATATCAGCCCATTTTATTCGCGTCTCATTAAAAGAGAAAATACACACTGAGAGTATTGGTTTATATAAAATGAGCCTGCGGTCGCTGAGAGCAGAACTCTATTGATCTGGAGGCCATTTGATTAATTTCATTATGTAACATATTCCTGTGACTCCACTGTGAACCCCCAGAATGCACTTCAGGGCCCTTCAAGGTTCACTTTGAACTTTCAATGAAAATTCATTAATCTAACAACTGGATGCATTTACGGCCCATATTCCCCTCTGGTGCAGTATGTACAGGGTTTGTTGTATTGGCTAGTTGATTAGTTCTGCAACTAGTTGATGCTTTAGGCCTGTGTTAGTCTTGCGTAGCCAGACCTTCAGACTGACGGCAGAAGGTCTGGACTCCATCACATCTTTCATTGGCCAAGGACCGCCCAAGAAGACGTTTGACTGACATGTAACGCAACCAATCACTGTTAGTTTTGTTCCACGTCATGTTTAGGGGCGTGAAAATGTAAAGTCGATGTCCCTGAAATAACAGACCGACGTGCGTCTATAAATGATACATTCAAGAAAGTACTGCAATTGTAAACACAAGGGAGTTTGGCGTCACGGCATGTGTTTCCAGACGGACCGCTAAAGAACGCAACACACGTCTCTCTGACATCCTGTAGAATTCAACCAATCAGATGACGACTTCATAACTCCTGAAGTGTTTCCAGATAAGTGTGCCATATGCATCAGACGTTCAGTGAATGGTCCGTGGGTGGGCGTCTGATGCTGAGACTAGGCCTGTGATGACTAGTTGCATATCATATGACTTCAATTGTAAATCTGTTTGTAAAGCTTAATTACGCAGTTTTCAGTGTAACATTATCCTTCAGAAATCATACCAATGGGGGGGGGGGGGGGGGGGAGGGCATGTTTGAACATGTGAAAATGTTCAAACATGTTCAAACAAATGAACATGTTTTATTTTATATATTTTGTTACATTTGTCATACATAACTACAGAAATCTTTTGCTGAATAATTTCTTTATTTAATCTTTTTTTATTTATTTGACTTGTAGTTTCATGAGCAGCAAATCATCATATTAGAATGATTTCTGAAGGATCATGTGACACTGAAGACTAGAGTAATGATGCTGAAAACTCAGCTTTGATCACAGGAATAAATTACATTTTAAAGTACACTATATTGCCAAAAGTATTGGGACGCCCCTCCAGATCATTGAATTCAGGTGTTCCAATCACTTCCATGACCACAGGTGTGTAAAATCAAGCACCTAGGCATGCAAACGCTTCTACAAACATTTGTGAAAGAATGGGTCGCTCTCAGGAGCTCAGTGAACTCAAGCGTGGTACTGTGATAGGTTGCCACCTGTGCAATAAGTCCATTCGTGAAATTTCCTCACTATTAAATATTCCACGGTCAACTGTTGTGACCGTGGAAGCAATTGGGAAGAACAGCAACTCAGCCACGAAGTGGTAGGCCATGTAAAATCACAGACCGGGGTCAGCGCATGCTGAGGTGCACAGTGCACAGAAGTCACCAACTTTCTGCAGAGTCAATAGCTACAGACCTCCAAACTTCGTGTGGCCTTCAGATGAGCTCAAGAACAGTGCGTAGAGAGCACTGTTCCATAGCCGAGCAGCTCATCCAAGCCTTACATCACCAAGTGCAATGCAAAGCGTTGGATGCAGTGGTGTAACCCACAACGCCCCTGGACTCTAGAGCAGAGGAGACGTGTTCTCTGGAGTGATGAATCAAGCTTCTCTGTCTGGCAATCCAATGGATGAGTCTGGGTTTGGCGGTTGCCATGAGAACGGTACTCGCCTGACTGCATTGTGCCAAGTGTAAAGTTTGGTGGAGGGGGGATTATGGTGTGGGGTTATTTATCAGGGGTTGGGCTTGGCCCCTTAGTTCCAGTGAAAGGAACTCTTAATGCTTCAGCATAGCAAAACATTTTGGACAATTTCATGCTCCCAATTTTGTGGGAACAGTTTGGGGACGGGCCCTTTCTGCTCCAACATGACTGTGCACCAGTGCACAAAGCGTCGGTCCATAAAGACATGGATGAGCGAGTTTGGTGTGGAGGAACTTGACTGGCCTGCACAGAGTCCTGACCTCAACCCGATAGAACACCTTTGGGATGAATTAGAGCGGAGACTGCGAGCCAGGCCTTCTCGTCCAACATCAGTGCCTGACCTCACTCACACTCCTAAACCTTGTGGAAAGCCTTCCCAGAAGAGTTGAAGCTGTTATAGCTGCAAAGGGTGGGTCAACGCCATTTTAAACCCTATGGATTAAGAATGGGATGTCATTAAAGTTCATGTGCATGAAAAGGCAGACGTCGCAAAACTTTTGGCAATATAGTGTATATACAAATAGAAAGCAGTTATTTTAAATTACAATAACATTTCACATTATTACAATTTTCACTGTATTTTTGATCAAATAAATGCAGCCTTGGTGAGCATAAAAGTCTTATATACTGTAGCAGCGAATTCCAGTCGAGACACGATGACTGTGGCAAGGATGAAAGTGTATTAGCAACTCACCTGATTTTTCTGCAGTCTTTTGAATTTGTCAATGTTTTTGTGTGTGTAAGTTACACAAGCAGCACACTGATGTCCAGGACAGGAACTGAAACATGCAACACTTTGTTAGTAGCAATACACTCTTTGTAGGACTTCCTGTGGCTCATAAATCCTGTCGGTCGGACCACATTAGCACTCACACACACACTGGTGTCAATACCACAAACACCAGCACAGCTCATACAGGATCCGCACACATAAACAACACAAGCACCAACATAAACAAACACTTCCCATCACTTCGTAACATCAGTCGTGCAGCTCTCACCCACTTTTTCTCAGTTTACTCTCTTCTTCCATTCGCATGTTGGCTTCGCCACCAGAGGTAATGCTGGCCTTGGCTTTGGCCGAGATTCTGGAGGAACAGGAAATCGTGAAGAGTTCGACTCAGAGTTGCGGTTTTATTACTGGGACACCATAGTGGGACATATCTCTGTTTTTCCCTAAGTAGAGGAAAACTCACAGCATTCTGGAAAAGACATGACATCACGTTAAGAACTGACAGTGAATGTAATGAACACGTTCACAGAGGATTTGCTCGCCTGAAAAATAAAATAATTGAGGGCATTAAAAATTCTAATGTCACTGAAGATCTTCAATCATACTTTGTGTTAACAGCAAATGCTATAAATGAGCCATTGATGTGCTGTACAGGATGTAGTTCTCACTCTCTGCGAATTCCCTCGGGTCAGAACTTCAGTGACCTGAATCACATTCGAGACTGTGGTGTTTTGTATGCTAAACACGGTCCTTGGCTCTGTCTTTAGTCTTTCAAAATGTTCAGACGCCCTGAAGCCGCTTAAGCTCCATCCACTATGGCCAAACGTTTCAGCCCATCTCTGCCAGAAAGCAATATTACTGAGAGAATCTGAGTCTGGGAAAGTCTCACCAAACCTGTCAAGAAAACGTCCCAGTCATATTTTAACCCAGATTCAACAAAAAGAAACGAGGAATTATGTTGCATTTAAAGAATATGGAGCCTGTTTAGGACTATTATGCTGCATTATTTTCCTGTTTAACTCTGTAAAGCTGCTTTGAAACAATCTACATTGTTAAAAGCGCTATATAAATAAAGTTGACTTGACTTGACTTGACTATTAAGAGTTACACATCTGTCCACTGCATGAGACAATCATGGGAAATATTCCAGATTCATTATTATTAATATCCTATTAATGTATCGTTTTAAATAAAACGATTTAGCAATGCTTTACTATTTATTTGCTATTTAGCTGTGTATTTTTTACTTCTAATTTGAATAATTTTAGTACTTCAACTTCAACTTATTTTATTTCAGATAGTTTTCTTTGTAGCTTTTCATATAATATTTATTTTTTATTTTATGTCAGCTTTTCATAATCTTATAGTCAAGACTGGAAAATATATAAAGAATAATAATAACGTGTGTGTGTGTGTATATATATATATATATATATACACTCCAGATTCATTATTATTAATATCATATTACTGTATCGTATTAATTCATATTTTGAGCTTTTTTATATTTTCAGTTGTCATTTTAACTGTAGTTTACGTTATGTATTTAGTCATTTTTTACTATTTATTTACTATTTTGCTTATTATTATTTTTTATTTCTAGTTAATAATTTTAGTACTTAAACCCATTTTATTTCAGAGCATTTTAGCTTTTCATATAATATTTCTATTTTATATTCTCATAGTCATGTAATATATGACTATATGACTATATGAATATATATATATATATATATATATATATATATATATATATATATATATATATATATATATATATATATATATATATATATATATATATGTATCAAAAGGGTAATGTAAATATATTTGACATATTTTACAAAAGGGTAATGTAAATATATATGTAAAATGTATATCTAAAAAATATATTTACATTACCCTTTTGATTTTAGGATGCATCATGACCTGGATGTGTTGCTTTCAGTAAAGGCTGGCACTTGTTAGTGTTAATTCAGCGTGTTTGACGGGCCGCTGACAGATTTAATAGTTGTGGCTGAACCACAGTAAAGACACTGCACCAGCTCTGACAAAACAAACCCTCATGAAACCTGAACACCAGCAATACGTCAGAAAATGGTGGACGGAGTTCGGCACATCGTAAAAGTCCGATCCAAATATTCGCCCATACTGTCGGTAGACGTTCTCCCACACGACGGCAGCTGCTTTTCCCATGTCGGATACACATGAACAACATCAACCTCTGCTTTGGCTAATAAGGCTGTTTGGGAATAAGTTGTATAAAGCTGTCTTTCCCTCGGCCCTTCCCAGCATCCTCCAGCATGGTTCTCATTAGCTGCCGCCTTCAATGTCTTGGCAGGAGAAGCATGTTACAAAATGCGGTGCTGGGCTATATATTTATACTCAGCCTCTGTGTTTCGCATTAGAGGAGCTCTTGAAGTCGAGTCTCTAATGCACAAAGGCCCCGTGCGCCTCCTCGAAACATGGCAGATTCAGCAGGACGGCAGGATTCATTCTGCACACATAAAAAATCAGTCATTTTTCATTCTCGAAGATTGACATGAGCAAACCAAAGCCGAAGCAGAATGGCATTCAGCACTGATTTAATTCCATAAAATGGCACACAATGGAAAGGATATTGCATGAGCAAAATGAAGGCCATCCATCAGGAATTTTTGGATTGTGAAAAGTGTCTGTTACCAGAATGGTAATTAGTATATACACTCACCGAAAGGATTATTAGGAACACCATACTAATACTGTGTTTGACCCCCTTTCGCCTTCAGAACTGCCTTAATTCTACGTGGCATTGATTCAACAAGGTGCTGAAAGCATTCTTTAGAAATGTTGGCCCATATTGATAGGATAGCATCTTGCAGTTGATGGAGATTTGTGGGATGCACATCCAGGGCACGAAGCTCCCGTTCCACCACATCCCAAAGATGCTCTATTGGGTTGAGATCTGGTGACTGTGGGGGCGATTTTAGTACAGTGAACTCATTGTCATGTTCAAGAAACCAATTTGAAATGATTCGAGCTTTGTGACATGGTGCATTATCATGCTGGAAGTAGCCATCAGAGGATGGGTACATGGTGGTCATAAAGGGATGGACATGGTCAGAAACAATGCTCAGGTAGGCCGTGGCATTTAAACGATGCCCAATTGGCACTAAGGGGCCTAGAGTGTGCAAAGAAAACATCCCCCACACCATTACACCACCACCACCAGCCTGCACAGTGGTAACAAGGCATGATGGATCCATGTTCTTATTCTGTTTACGCCAAATTCTGACTCTACCATCTGAATGTCTCAACAGAAATCCAGGCAACATTTTTCCAGTCTTCAACCGTCCAATTTTGGTGAGCTTGTGCAAATTGTAGCCTCTTTTTCCTTTTTGTAGTGGAGATGAGTGGTACCCGGTGGGGTCTTCTGCTGTTGTAGCCCATCCGCCTCAAGGTTGTGCGTGTTTTGGCTTCACAAATACTTTGCTGCATACCTCGGTTGTAACGAGTGGTTATTCTCTCTTCCTATGAAGAGAGAAATATCTTCAAAACACTCCAGCTATGTGAGCATGTCAGAGGACGTGTGAGGAAAGACGAGTTACCAACTGAAATAAAAATGTAATGTAAAATAAAGTGCACAAACACACTTTGCAATCAAACCATTTTGCAAAACGTAGCTTGTTGTTGATTCTCTGTGTGAACTTCAGAGGCCTGTAGCATGAAGCTAGCTGAACAAACTCTGAGTTTCAGAGTAGGTTTAGAGTTGACAAATCCAGATAAATCCAATTTGGTTTAGATCAAGTTCAGCGGTCTCTCAAAGCTTGATATAAACGTTCTCTGTCAACTCAGGAGTAATCCAGAGTTTGCGATTAACTCTGGAGCGCATGCACCTGAAAGTGTGACACGTGTGACAAATAGCCAATCACAGTGCCCGTTTAATTCACTTCTCTTCTGAAGATTGAGCGATTGTTTTGAAAATTATGAAATTAAATGCGTTTACAAGGCAGGAATAAACACTGCTCCTGCAGCGAATGTTTGAGAAGGCAGCTGAACCATGATGTGAATCAAAGAAATATGCCTAATAATTATAGGTTTACAAAGAGCTCAAATGAATACACGTTGTTTAAATTAATTAGGAATGCATGATTTATATTAATATTTGGCTATACTTGTCAATTTATACAATAATTACATTAATATATTAAATGAATTAAAAGTAATTATAATTCATATAATATAAATATAATAAATAATTAGCACTAAAAGATGAGCAATTTTGAAAGTTTTTTCACTACAAACTGCTTTAATTTGGAACGAGAGATACAGGGGGTGTGGCTTTATTGCAGCTTTACTTGCAGCTGATTGGTCCAGTTTGAGTTTGCGATCTCTAACCCAGAATAAAACCGACTCCAGAGCAGGGGCCTATACCATGAAGCCGGTTTAGCTGGCTAGCCAGATATGTTTAAGCTTAGTTTGTGCCAATCCTGGGTTTTAGGTACCATTAAAGTGGTTTGGCTTTTAGCAGTGTTCATCTCCCTAGTAACTTACGCTCTACGGCTAACCTGCTCCAGGGCAGGTTATATTCTGGATAAGAGATCTCAAACTGAAATTAGACCAATCAGCTGTGAGCAAAGTGACACACCTCTGATGCATTAAAGTCACTCCCCCAGTTTCTACTCCAAATTAAAGGTCACTACATAGCAAATGGTTTTTAAAGACTAAAGTGTCTGGCTTTTAACAATGCTTATCCATTATAATAATAATTTTGAATGACTTAGATATCATTTAAGTAATTATTATACCCTTAATCAATTACACATGTATCATTTTAATTAATCAATCATTAATAGGCACATCGTCAAAATTAATATAAATAGCCTATATAAAGGTCATACAAATAAGCTTTAAAATCAATAAATAAAGCTATACAAATGACTACATGTGAGTTTAAATGTTCAGTTCTCTCTATATATCAACTAAACTAACTATAATAACTTTTACTTGCATTGACGTAGTAAGATTTTTCTTTAAGTGGTCCTCTTTTATAGACAGCTCTTTTCTTCTTCCTGTGTAAATTTGTTTAAATTCTTAATATTTTCAATCATGTAATATTCTGCAGAAGAGAGAAATCAATTTCGCTGCTTCTCTCGCGAGAAGTAGATGTCAGTTCCACTGATCCAAAGCATGTGATTGGCTGTTTACTACTGATGTCACAGCTAAACTCCTAAACTCAGGATCAAAGCCTGAGTTGACAGAGAAAGCTGATGATCAGCATCATGGGACCAACAAAGCCTGAATAGATTGGTTTGGTTTTGTCAAATCAAAACTAATCCTGTAAACCTGAGTTTGTTAAACTACCATCATGGCCCTTGGTTAGCCGTGTAGTGTAAGTTACTATGGTGATGAACACTGCTAAAAACCAATCCACCTTCTTGAGCCCGAAAAAACAGAGTTTGCTCAAACTAATCTCGAACTTACCTGGGTAGCAACTGAAACCAGCTGAAACCACAGGAGAAATGACCAGCTGATTCAAACACACCAAGAAAAGTGACATTAGAGGAGGAAAAAGATCTTGCAGCATTTGAGACATGATCTGATCCAATTGGACTTTATAAGTGTGACTGAAGTGAATAATAGCTTTTGAGGGCACTTTCAAACACAAAGCACAATAAAAATGAGATTAATTTTTATAATACTTACCCACTGGTATATCAGGTTTTTTTTTTTTGCATCATCTGTTTAGACATAAACACAGCATCATAGTGTACATACAGTATTCACATTATGTTACAGCCATGAATCAGCCATGAATCATGAATCAGCCTTTTTCATAATAAAAATAGTTCATGATAATGTATCATTTATATACATTTAAAGGGATAGTTCACCCAAAAATGTAAATTCTGTCATGAATTCCTCACCCTCATGTTGTTGCAAACCCATGAGACCTTCATTCATCTTCGGAAAACAAATGAAGATATTTTTGATGAAATCCGAGAGCTCTCGGACCCCTCAATAGACAGCAGTTTAATTAACACTTTCAAGGTCAAGAAAGGAAGTGAAGACATCGTTAAAATAGTCCATGTGACTCCAGTGGTTCAGCCTTAATGTTGTGAAGCGAGAATACTTTTTGTGTGCAAAAACAAAACAAAAATAACGACTTTATTCAACAATTTCTTCACGTCTGTGTCAGTCTCATACGCTTTTGACGTAGTAAATACAGTGCAGCGCTTTCGAAGCGCTACGTCAGAACGCTGGCTTACTATTGGCCGACGCTGTTCACGTGGCGCATAAGTTTGATGCTGCCGCAGGAGCATTGCGCTAACACTACATCTATTGCGTAGGAGACTGGCACAGAAAAGAAGAGATTGTTGAATAAAGGGGGATGGGGGTTCAGTGGTTCAGTCTTAAAATTAAGGCCGACCCACTGGAGTCACATGGACTATTTTAACAATATTTTTACCCTTCTGGACCTTGAAAGTGTTAATTAAATTGCTGTCTATGGAGGGGTCAGAGAGATTTTGGATTTCGTCAAAAATATCTTCATTTGAGGTCCGAAGATGAACAAAGGTCTCTCGGGTTTGCAACGTCATGAGGGTGAGGAATTAATGACAGAATATTAATTTTTGGGTGAACTAACCTTTAATGGTACAATGAGGTTTCATTAGTAATCATGAACTAAGAATGATCAACACTTATGCAGTATTTGTTCATCTTAGTTCATGTTAATCTCAACATTTACAACTAATTTTTTAAGATCAAAAGTATGTTGGTATTAGTTAAAGGAACACTCCACTTTTTTTGAAAATAGGCTAATTTTCCAACTCCCTTAGAGTTAAACAGTTGAGTTTTACCGTGTACTATGACTGACGGAAAATGAAAAGTTGCGATTTTCTAGGCCGATATGGCTAGGAAATATACTCTCATTCCTGCATAATAATCAAGGAACTTTGCTGCTATACCATGAAAAGCTGGTATAAGCTGAAATATAAAAGCTGTTCCAGTCACATGAAAGTAACAAGAATAAATATTGATTCAGTGCGGTCTTTGTTTCTCATTGACGCTTGAGCTTCCCCTTTAAATAAAGCAACGCTATGCCCTGTACGACACTATTAGAACTGAATGAATCGATTCAGCTTTCAACACCGTCTGTAAAGATGCATTAATTTCGACAAAGCGGTTTAATAAAGGATAATAAATATTGTGAATTAGCACATTTTATTATACTATTTTTAAATTGGCCGTTGAAGTTTTATATGGGACAATTACACACTGATCCTTTAACAATGCATTAGCGCAAAAACAGGTAATAAGTAAGAGAAGAAAGCTTAATAAAGTCTAAATATAATGATATCATGAAATGCTAAAGTGAGTGTGGTTAGCCTATATCTTGCGTCTATAATACACACCGAGCAATATTACACTATCTGCCCATTTCACAGCGTGATTTCTCGACTGCCACAAATACGGCCCTGACAAAATACAGATTTATGCACTTTTTATTGTACCTGTTTTTTTATTTATGAATTTAGCTTTATTGTGTGGTTAAAAAAAGCGTTACCTTGCCAAAGCTCTGACCGAGCTCTTTGATCTAATGGTGTTGAGCGCTCCAAATGCAAACTTTACATGCAACATTCAGACAGTAATTGACAGTACTCTGATCCAATAGTGTTAGGGGAACCAGTGGGGGCGGCAATCCTATTCCAGGGTGGCCTTGACACCCTTTACACACATCCCTGATATGCGTTCATTGGCGCCCCTTCAGCTGATGGCACCCTAGGCGACCGCCTAGTTCGCCTATGCCTAAAAACGGCCCTGATGTTAAGTCAATGGAAATTGGAACGAATTGGACGAATTGAGCGTCTTGCGCGAGTGGTGCTTTTTGTGCATTAACGCGTTTGAAGTGAATTCGTTTCTGACGCCCGAGTTGAAAAATCTGAACTTTGGCATCAATTCGCGTCACGTTAACCAATCAGGAGCCTGCTTGCTGCTGTCACATGGTAAAGTGACGTGATGAGAAACCCTGCATAATTTAAAAATACTACTATTGTGTTACAAAATCTCTTTCAGGTGAGATTTTCATGTAGTTGTTTAAAGCTCAAATCTGTGGTTTATTTATAAAGAGAGCGCTTTATTTTTATTTAAAAAAACAATCAAGGTGATCACCGGGCACTCAGCACTCATTAACCCCGGCGAGAGCAGCCTTTCCTCGGCCAGTCCTTCTGATGTCTGCCGCTGGCTCTGATGTCCTGTAGTGGTTCGTCTTGTGTGGATCTAACGGCCGATCTTTGGTGTCATGAATCTACAATTTGTTGTCTGCCAAATCGTTTTGACTGAGGGCAAAGATAAGTTTCATAACTTTATTTTTTAAGGATATTTAAATATACATGCAGTGAAGATTTATACGGATTCAAAATGTTCACGCGTCAAACTAGACGCGGTAGACGGGATTTTGACGCTCTATTCGCGTTTGGTGTGAACGCAGCACAAGTAGACGATGTAACTACAGAAGTTTTAAATAGGAAAAATATCGACAGTCTTTGGTCATTTTTGAGCGAGATGCTAACGGTCTAATCAGATTCAATGATCTATGCTAAGCTATGCTAAAAGTTCTACCGTCAGACCCGGTTTTTTTTTTCCAAAAAAAGTGCAGTGTTCCTTTAATGCACTGTGAACTAACATGAATATGCATTTTTACTAACAAACATTAAAAAAGGTTGATAAAAAATATATTTACTTATTGTTAGTTAATGCATTAATGCAAAGTATCACCCATATTATTTGTTCACAATTCATAAATATTCAGCCTATGCATACAGTATTCTGAATCAAAACACAACTGTTTTATAAGAGACAGTATTGTGAATCTGACCTTGTTTCCACCTTAGAAACAAGTGTCCCATGATGTCATATTCTATGCAGTGATGATTCACACAGTAAAACTTCAACTAATCCGCAGAGAATCGTGGTATTATGGATATTTATGAGGAAAGCAGAAAATACTCCTCATCTGGGGGATGGAAGGAACAGCATGAAGGACAAAAAAACACAGAAATGCATGTGCAGATGAGCCGAAGATAAAAACCTCTGGCTCCCTCAGCCCTGGGGTTTAGTGCGCGTGATTGACACCTCATTAGGGGCTGTGCTCGGCTCCTGCAGGAAGGGGCTTTGCAGCATGCAATCTTTGATAACGCCGTCACACTGAATCACAGCCCTTAATTGCGATTTGTGCAGGGGAATCAACAGCAGCACTCTAGGGAACAGTGGCCATGCCTTGACTTCTTTCAATTCTCTAGAACGCTATACGATTTCCAGATATTGACAACAGCAGACTTGAATGGAGCGGTTACACTGATCAGATAGTTACTCAATCCTCTTAGTTCCTAAAAAGTCAGGCTGTGTTCAAAATATCACACTTCTTGGACTAATTCTGCAGTGTATATTAAGCACACTGCATGTGCACAATACACCAGTGTTCAAAAGTTTAGGTTCGGTATAAACGGTGTTTTTGAAAGAAGTCTCTTCTGCTCACCAAGGCTGCATTTATTTGATCAGTAAAAACAGTAATATTGTAAAATATTATTATAATTTAAAATGAATATATTTTAAAATGTAATTTATTTCTGTGATTCAAAGCTGAATTTTCACCTGTCTTCAGTGTCACATGATCCTTCAGAAATCATTCTAATATGATGATTTGCTGCTCAATTATTATTGGAAACTCAATTATACATAATTACATTACATTATAAATATCTTTACTGTCTTTTTGTTCAATTTAATGCATCCTTGCTGAAGTATTAATTTAAATTATTTTAATTGTATTAATTACATAATTTAAATGTAAAATAATAATAATAAGGATCATGTGACACTGAAGACTGGAGTAATGATGCTGAAAATTCAGCTTTGATCACAGAAATAAATTACATTTTAGAGTATATTCAAATAGAAAACCATTATTTTAAATTGTAATAATATTACTTTTTTTTCTTTCTTTTTTTCGGTATTTTGATCAAATAAATGCAGCAGAAGAGACTTCTTTCAAAAAACCAACCCTAAACTTTTACACAGTAGTGTACATTTTCTGTATGTGCATAATAATTACACAATGCACTCAAATTAATTTCACATTAGTCCTAGTGTGATGAAAACCAAACCAAAATAATTGACTTTTTCATAAAAGTTGTCATTCTGTTGGTATGTTTGCAATAGTATATTTGTATATTTCCACAGTATTTATTATGCATACTGTGCACAGAATGCACATTTTCTATATGCATACTGGATATTACCCAGATGACCTACTACATTTATCAAAATGAGCAATATACAACAGAGAAGACTGTGTGAAATACTATATCTTGCAATGCTCTGCGCTTGACTTTCAATTTCCAGTGTGATAGAATGAACCAAAATTATTATTGCTGATGCTAAACATCCCCTTCTTGACTCATTAGTTAACTGACAAAAAGATCAGACATTTTACACAAAAATGCATAATAATAACTGCATAATCTCCATCCAAGATGATAAACGGACGCAATATAAACAATAATAGACAGTATACCGTATATACGGAGTCAAATTTAGTAAGAAATATGCTACTATTCCATTCAGCACATAGTCCTTGTTTTTTGGTACATTAAAGATGCTGTTTCTAACATCGTGATCAGACAGAGAACTAGGTGTAGATGTGCACAGCAGAGCAGGTCCTCCGTACAACATAAAAGAAGATTTTTTAATGGCAAAACTGAAGAAACATTGAACTTGGCATAGGCAGTGGATCTGCCTGTGGCACAATTGTACAAATTAATTCCAGGTAGCTTTTTTCACATGGGAACACAGGCTGCAAAATATTAATATTCATTATAGATTTTTTATTCATAAAACAGAAGAGCAGGCAGCTTCTGTATGGAGGGAGGGGGAGGGTTTGTATTAATTGTAGTTTTTTTCCGCAGGCTAAAGGAAAACTTTAATTACGGAGCGGCCTAATGATCCTCTCTGAGAATCGCTGCACAAATATCAACACGGATTTAAATGGTAAAAGGAAAGGCAGAAGAAAACCAGCTCAGTCTTTAGTCGCTTACTGCAGCTCTTCAGCTCTACATACTATACCGCAGAAAGAGTAGTACGCTAGTATGCTGAGCACAGAAAATACATCTTTACATGAAGAAATACATATTTGCAAAAGCACTTTTCACTTGATGTGGTACGTTTATGTGACAACGATGTACTAAAAATGAAAAAAGTTTTGTGTTTTTCGCTTACAAACGGCAACATTGTCCAAATGGTCCCGTTCACATGGATCTACCTGCCACTATTATGGTTTTTTGAATATTCCCTTTCATACAGTGTACAATAGAGCTGTTTGTGAATTTAAACATTCTGCAAAGTTGTAAAGTTGAAAGGGCACGATAAATAAAGTTATTGTCCCCCGAAAGAAAGAATCATCTCTGAACCGCCTAAAGTGTGCCAAGAAAACATCCCCCACACCATTACACCACCACCACCAGCCTGCACAGTGGTAACAAGGCATGATGGATCCATGTTCTCATTCTGTTTACGCCAAATTCTGACTCTACCATCTGAATGTCTCAACAGAAATCCAGGCAACATTTTTCCAGTCTTCAACTGTCCAATTTTGGTGAGCTCGTGCAAATTGTAGCCTCTTTTTCCTATTTGTAGTGGAGATGAGTGGTACCCGGTGGGGTCTTCTGCTGTTGTAAAGTTGAAAGGGCACGATAAATAAAGTTATTGTCCCCCGAAAGAAAGAATCGTCTCTGAACCGCCTATGTAATGAAGGCCAGCTAGTAGTCGCTGTGCGAGTAAACCTCACTCCTCTGATCGCACGCTCTAGCGACTGAGGCTAGAGTTTGCAGCCTTTAACCTCCTTGTTACAGCATCCGACTCTCATGCATGCCGGCTGACCCAGGTTCGAACAGGATGGGTTACATTTGTGTTGGACCCAGATGGGAGTGAGGTTTAGGGGGGTGAGTGTAGTGAAGGCCAGCTAGTAGTTGCTGTGCGAGTAAACCAGGGCCGGCCCTGACCAATTTGCAGCCCTAGGTAAGATTTTACTTGGTGCCCTTTGTATCAAGGTTTAGCAATACATGTTATCAGTCTAAGTTGTGGAAATACTGGTACTGTTTTATTTTTGTAATGCATTGATGTTTTTTATATTTTTATTGTTGTTGTTTTATAATGATGTCCAGTCCATTCTACCCCATCATTATGATATTATTATTATTTGTATTTTTTTATATTATTATTATTATTTTTAAAGGCTGATGATAGTTAAACTACACAGAAATAGCACCTACGGCTACGCCACAAAACAGCCTAAACAAAAATAGCATCTAGCATTCATGCACACACTATTCATTGAGAACTAGCAAAAGTGTTTGTTTTCCAGTAGATGCAATCGTCCACTTAACTATGCACATTCATGCTTTCACCATGAATTAAACCATGAGAGATTTAGATATTTAATGTGAATTTTACTTAAAATGTTGCTATTTTAAATAAACCTGTATATAAATATCAGTACTAATTTCGCCAAATACATTTTAAAATTGCCATACGTCCCCTTAAAACTGAACAACTGTAGAGTAAAAACATTAGGCTATTAAAAAAGTGATATTACGTGCGTTTTAAAAATGGATATGATTTCTTTTTTCAAAATCACAGTCTATGGCCTCTGGAGAACCCAGAACAGCTTGCATAAAGTTTAAGGTAAAAATAACTGCAATTAATTATATTTTACTACTATGCAATTAGATAAACTGTTCATTCATTTGCCTACATATACCTCTGTCTTTATCCCTTATGACACTACAATTTGGCCATCCATCATAAATAATCACTCATTTTGGCGCCCCTATGGATGAGTGGCACCCCTAGCGTTTGCCTATTCCGCCTATGCCAGGGGCCGGCCCTGGAGTAAACCTCTCTCCTCTGATCTCAAGAGACACTCTAGTGACTGGCGCTAGAGGTTGTAGCCTTTAGCCTCCTTGTTAGAGCATCCGACTCTCATGCCGGCGAACCCAGGTGAATCTATAGTGAATCCAAAGTTATCCAGGGATAATGCGAGGATGTATTGTGTGTGTGTGTGTGTGTGTGTGTGTGTGTGTGTGTGTGTGTGTGTGTGTGTGTGTGTGTGTGTGTGAATCTTTAGCTCCGCCCACTGCACACCTCCATGAGTTTGGCTTTTTTCGGAAAGAATCGGTACAGCATATCTGTCTTTCATGAATGTCATCATCACACTAAAGACTATTCAGAGATATGAAGGATGCAATACTACTCTATAGGTACTCAAGATTAACATGAGATTGGCAGAATCTTAACAAACTCTGTGTGTTATGTACCCTTTAAAATAACATAAAAGGAGCACTTTAAACAACTAAAAATGCTGTGTGTACTGCCAGGCCAGTAGTTAGCGATGTCACTTTGGTAAGAAACACTAGGCGCCTATACACTCACCTAAAGGATTATTAGGAACACCATACTAATACTGTGTTTGACCCCCTTTCGCCTTCAGAACTGCCTTAATTCTACGTGGCATTGATTCAACAAGGTGCTGAAAGCATTCTTTAGAAATGTTGGCCCATATTGATAGGATAGCATCTTGCAGTTGATGGAGACTTGTGGGATGCACATCCAGGGCACGAAGCTCCCGTTCCACCACATCCCAAAGATGCTCTATTGGGTTGAGATCTGGTGACTGTGGGGGCCATTTTAGTACAGTGAACTCATTGTCATGTTCAAGAAACCAATTTGAAATTATTCGAGCTTTGTGACATGGTGCATTATCCTGCTGGAAGTAGCCATCAGAGGATGGGTACATGGTGGTCATAAAGGGATGGACATGGTCAGAAACAATGCTCAGGTAGGCCGTGGCATTTAAACGTTGCCCAATTGGCACTAAGGGGCCTAAAGTGTGCCAAGAAAACATCCCCCACACCATTACACCACCACCACCAGCCTGCACAGTGGTAACAAGGCATGATGGATCCATGTTCTCATTCTGTTTACGCCAAATTCTGACTCTACCATCTGAATGTCTCAACAGAAATCCAGGCAACATTTTTCCAGTCTTCAACTGTCCAATTTTGGTGAGCTTGTGCAAATTGTAGCCTCTTTTTCCTGTTTGTAGTGGAGATGAGTGGTACCTGGTGGGGTCTTCTGCTGTTGTAGCCCATCTGCCTCAAGGTTGTGCGTGTTGTGGCTTCACAAATGCTTTGCTGCATACCTCGGTTGTAACGAGTGGTTATTTCAGTCACAGTTGCTCTTCTATCAGCTTGAATCAGTCGGCCCATTCTCCTCTGACCTCTAGCATCAACAAGGCATTTTCGCCCACAGGACTGCCGCATACTGGATGTTCTTCCCTTTTCACACCATTCTTTGTAAACCCTAGAAATGGTTGTGCGTGAAAATCCCAGTAACTGAGCAGATTGTGAAATACTCAGACCGGCCCGTCTGGCACCAACAACCATGCCATGCTCAAAATTGCTTAAATCACCTTTCTTTCCCATTCTGACATTTAGTTTGGAGTTCAGGAGATTGTCTTGTGCCATGTGATTGGTTGATTGATTGAACAGGTGTTCCTAATAATCCTTTAGGTGAGTGTAGACTGAATGCGTAATACATATGTGCATGAGGTCACTGTTTTTTTGTAGTTTTAAACGAAGACAAAAATTTGCACTTTGAAACCAGTTTTCAAAAGTTTGCCCTTTCAGGCCCCCAAAACACTGTTGTCGTGTAAATAAAAAGTTTTCAGTTTTTAGTGGAAAATGGTGTAATGTAATCAGCTAGGAACCCATAAGAATCATGAAACTAGTGTCTGAGTGATGAAGCAGCCATCAACAGCTTCATCTGTCAAACAATACAGGAACGTTTTGACATCATTTGCGTTTATGAGATGCAATTTTGAAGTATTCTCGGGCCGAATATATAACACAGAAAACATCTACTTGATGAAGTGTTTTGGCAAAGTATCTCAGGCCCTTCAATAGTGTCTCCTAAAATATCTAATCAAATAATTATACCCCAAAAATATTTAGAATCTGAATCAGACAGGAACTGTGCATACTTATTCATTATATCCTTATACAGGACTTATTCTTTTGTGTTTGCTTCAGAAGCTGTTCAGAGGAGAAATTCCTTGAGTTAACAGGCTGTAATTTAATATCTTTGTGGTTTGCCTTTTCCATGAGGTGGCGAGTTTTCTACAGACAACCGGAAAGGGGTTTCCAGGCTGGAAAAATGTAATGGCACGTCCATTTATAACACACACAAGTCCTGCTGTTTGCACTTGAGAGCACTTAGTCTGCATATGAAGCATACTATAGTCTCTAGACGGCCCTTCATGTCAAATGCATGTTTCTACAGTTAAAAGTCTGAGAGTCTTTGTCATTCTGACAGCGTTTTCATTTGCCTGGTGTCATCATAGTGGACATGATGAAGCGTCAACACATGACTGATCTCAGCAAACGCATGCTTCTAACATTTGCCATTAGCAAACAGAAATAAGTTGAAGTGGACTGAAAAAACTGTACAAGCATTACAAGACTAATTGTTTGAACATACAAGTCAGGATGGTGTATAACAAAAAATATATTATGGATAATGGTTACTCTTTTTTTGATGGTCCACTTTAGACATTCTATTAACTGTAAGCAACTTTGCTACTACATGTCAACTAACTCTCATTAGAGTACTAGTAGACTGTTAGGTTATGTGCTTTATAAGTACCTACTAATAAACAGTTAATACAGTAATATGCATGCTTTGCATATTTGCATGCTGGTTTTAACATAAACAAACTAATGAATTGAATGTGATGCATATTTGTACATAAATTAAAGAAACAGGCAAGATTTCTATAATAGTACTAATAAACTGATTGTTTTAAATACACAAAAAACATGTTTATGTCTTCATAATCATCAATAAATCCAATTTGTTTCAGTCTCTTACATTTGAACTATAACTGAATATTGCTATAGCTAGCCAGATTTTAACAAAATAAATGTAATTTTCACAAAGAACACATTTATTCTGATTCTAAGGAAGTTGAATAAATGCATTTTGAAAATAAATATTTGTTTGGAATGCAGAAACCCGTTTCATATGACTTTCATTGTATGGCAAACATGCATCACATTAAGTTTATGTTAAAATGGTGTAATCCAAATAGGTGAAATTTTATATGCAACTGAAATACATAAATCTAAAAATGCACTATTAACTATGACTTTTGCCTCAATAAACTCCTAAGTTACTTCTTATTCATAGATAGTAAGGGATATAGAATATAATCATGCAGAATAAGGCATTAATATGTGCTTTATAAGTACTAATAAACAGTCAATATAGTATATGCATGCTATGAAGTATCTTAATAGCGAGAATTGAACTCTAAAATAAAGTGCTACCAATTTTTTTTGATGCAAATTAAAATGCAATGTACTCAAGGTCAAGTTAAGTGCATTGTATCGTTCGATACAGTATCAAATGTAGTAGGTCATCTGTGTATTTCATGTAAACAGAGACAATTTTGCATACTATGGACAGTGCAGAATGCATACTAGAAACAGTTAAATGCTAGTATGCTATTCTGAACACGTACCGGTATATAAAGAGGCACGAGACACTTGAGTGCTGCGCTGAAGCCCAGAGGTGAATCATGTGAAAGAGCCTTATTACAGAGATTAATTTCACATGCAGCTCTCCACATATTACATTTTCCTACCCACACTTGTTCAACAAGTCAGCACCCGCTGCAAAACACTTCAGCTGTGGCATTAACACTGGAAACATGATTGTGCTGATCTGGGCCGGTTATAGGGTGTCGTCCAGTCTGAACCCACGTGACACACACTACTGTGTTCTCATGAGTTCTGCCGTCTGATACTCCATCGCAGGACATTCCACTGTAGAGATGAAGCACAAATACAGGAATGCAGCTTTTCAGAAACAGATCGGATTGACACACTTCGGTGAGACAGAATGAACCTCATTGGTTCTTGAGGAAGCTCAAATGTGATGCGTAACACCAGAATGAACCTCATTGGTTCTTGAGGAAGCTCAAATGTGATGCGTAACACGAGAATGAACCTCATTGGTTCTTGAGGAAGCTCAAATGTGATGCGTAACACGAGAATGAACCTCATTGGTTCTTGAGGAAGCTCAAATGTGATGCGTAACACGAGAATGAACCTCATTGGTTCTTGCTGAAGCTCAAACGTACTGCGTAACACAAGAATGAACCTCATTGGTTCTTGCTGAAGCTCAAACATGATGCGTAACACGAGAATGAATCTCATTGGTTCTTGCGGAAGCTCAAACATTGGTTCTTACTGAAGCTCAAACGTGCTGCATAACACGAGAATGAATCTCATTGGTTCTTGCGGAAACTCAAACGTTGAATGTCGTACAGGTTTGCCTCTTTGCAAACCTGATTTCCTGGTCTGCTGTGGTCTACCAAATTTCCAGGTCTGCTGTTGAACTGTGCATGTTCAGTGATATCATTTTTGTAATGCATGTAAAGTTATTGACGCACATGCAATTAGTTCAGACGCACAGTGGAAGAACACAAAGCTTTTGAACGTTTATCATAATATTGCATAAATTGGCTTAAAAGTATAGCATCTCTACAAATAAGTTGTTCAGAAGACATCGCTGAACAAGAGGATCATGCTGTATTTTTAAAATATGTGATTCTTTATTGAATTTTGAAGAAAAAGTAAAAAATAATTTTTTTTTATCATGGTTTGGAGTTGTTAATACAAGAAAAAAAGATAGGTGTCAAAACTAGTGTAATAACTAAAAGACATGTACGTGTCCCGTACAAGCAGCACAACAAATATAGAATTTCCATTATGTCTCCAAGATATTGCTCTTTTACATTACTTTTTTTTAGACCTGGAAATCAATGAAGTTTGATTAGAGCCATTTAGATCATCATAAACTTTTAACTACTATTTTTGTACCCCACCAGATTTACATTGGTTTTTTGACACACATTGTTATTGAAGCGACTTGTGATGCTGCATATTTGAATTCACTGAGTGAGAATCATTGGCCTTGTTCACACCTGGTATTAAAGGGTTAGTTCACCCAAAAATGAAAATGATGTCATTTATTAGTCACCCTCATGACGCTCCACACCTGTAAGACCTCCGCTCATCTTCGGAACACAAATTAAGATATGTTTGTTGAAATCCGAAGGCTAAGTGAGGCCTCCATAGGGGGCAAAGCAATTTACATCAAGATCCATTAATGTACTAAAAACATATTTAAATCAGTCCATGTGAGTACAGTGGTTCAATATTAATATTATAAAGCGACGAAAATATTTTTGGTGCGCCAAAAAAAACCCTGAAATAATGACTTGATAACCAATTTCAAAACACGGCTGTATGAAGCTTTGGAGCGAATTGAAACCGCTGAATCGACTCGCTGATTCGATACATTCCGAAGCTTCAAGAAGCAGTGTTTTGAAATCGGTTATCACTCTATAATGCTGCGTTCACACCAAACGCGAATTGAGCGTCAAAATCGCGTCTACCGCGTCTAGTTTGACGCGTAAACATTTTGAATCCATTCGCGTCCGCGGCATTAAAAATATATATTAAACATTAATAACCACACAAATGTGGTCCAGGCAACTCCTACATTATCTTCACTGCATGTATATTTAAATATCCTTAAAAAATAAAGTTATGAAACTTTTCTTTGCCGTCAGTCAAAACGATTTTGCAGACAACAAATTATAGATTCATGACACCAAAGATCGCCCGTTAGATCCACACAAGATGAACCACTACAGGACATCAGAGCCAGCGGCAGACATCAGAAGGACTGGCCGAGGAAAGGCTGCTCTCACAGGGGTTAATGAGCGCTGAGAGCGCCCGCTGATTGCCTGGATCTCACAACTCCAAAAACAATATAGGAGCTCTCTTTATAAATAAACCACAGATTTGAGCTTTAAACAACTACATTCCCACCTGAAAAAGTCTTAAAACTACATTTTGTGACACTATTTTTCATTTATGCAGTTCAAATTTTTCAACTCGGGCGTCAGACGCAAATTCGCTTCAAACGCGTGAATGCACAAAAAGCACCACTCGTGTTTAACGCGCGTATCGTGCAAGACGCTCAATTCGCGTCCAATTCGCGTCATTCGCGCCTTTCCATTGACTTAAGCCACGTTCACACCGCCAGCGATTTTGTCGCTGCATGTCGCCAGCGCCAGAGCCAGAGATTCATGTCGCTAGTGGGCGTTCCCACTACGGGTTGCCTATAAACATCATTAGCAGATTACCCTCCTCCGTTTGCCGCTAAAAACAAACATTTTGGAGGGAATTTAATTGTTAACAATGAACGATGAACAACGCCTGCTTTTTGCCATCGCTGTAATAGGTAGACCATTATTGCATGCAGTTTAGTCAAAACGTACTTGATATCCCCACAATCCCAGACACGTTTTTCCATGCATCATTTTTTTTAAATGTGTCTCTGTATGTACACAGAGACATATCGTAAATAACAGGGAAATTGCTAACAGCTAAAATCAACTTCTCCTCCATCTTGACACGACACCGCAGTAGTAGTGAGCAGACGGATCACGTGCACTCCACTGACTCCTATTGGTTGTCGCTCGCGAAAATCGCTTCTCATTTGCATAAAGTTGAAATTTCTGAACTTTTGTCGCGTGTCTCGCGTCGCTTGACACCAGGGCCGTTTCTAGCCATTCTGACGCCCTAGGCGAAATCCTTATTGGTGCCCCCAGTCAAATTTTAAAAAGCAACATTGGTATTACTGGTATTAATTAACACATACATACATACATACCAAATTATATTTGTTAATAAGGATTCAAATTAATAGCCAGATGCCAGTATAGCCCATGGCCTATAATATATAGCCTATATTTGTGCAGTCCCTAGTTGCTAAGAAATTGTTCTCAGACATAACTACATAATTATTATGTGTTATTAGTACATTTCACATGAAAGTAATAAGAATAAAAACTGATTCAGAGTGGCTTTTGTTACTCATTGATGCGTGAACTTCCTCTTTAAATAATGCGACGCTTTGCCCTCTGTGTGTACGACACTGCTTGCGTTAAGCACTATTAGAACTGAATGAATCGATTCAGCATTCAATACCATCCGTAAAGATACGTTAAATTCGTCAACGTGATTTAATAAAGGATGTATTCATGTTGTGAATTTGCACGTTTTATTATACCATTTTTAAATTGCCGCTAAAGTTTTATATGGGACAATTACAAAACACACTGATTCTTTTATCAATGCATTGGCGCAAAAACATTTTGGAGGAGCACTAAGAGAAGAAAGCTTTATAGAGTCAAAATATAACTGATAATCATGAAATGCTGAAGTAAGTGTGCAGTTATATTTTGCCTCTAACATACACACCAAGCAATGCTATCTGGCCATTCTTAGCGGGATTTCTAGACTGCCACAAATACTGCCCTAGATTTGTACCTGTTATTTTAATTGGCCTTTAGTGTGAATTTAGCTTTATTTTATGGTTAAAAAAAGCGTTACCCGTAACAGTTATCTGATCCAATAGTGTGGGGGAACTAGTGGGGGCGGCAATAACATTTTTTAGGGTGGCCGTGACACCCTTTACACACAAAACGTCAGTGCCAGATATGCGCTTAGTGGCGCCCCCTACTGATGGCGCCCTAGGCGACCGCCTAGTTTGCCTATGCCTAAAAACGGCCCTGCTTGACACGGCCACATTCTGTCGCCAACGGTCACTGTCGCTCGTGTCGCCGGAAGTCGCCAGCGCTCCATTGAAATGAATGAGATCTTGTCGCTTTGTCACTGCGTGTCGCTGGCGGTGTGAACGGGGCTTCAACATTGAAATCACTCGCGCTAGATGCTCTATTTGTGTTTGGTGTGAACGCAGCATAAGTCGTTATTTTGGGGTTTTTTGGCGCACCAAAAATATTATCGTCGCTTTATAATATTGATATTGAACCACTGTCCTCACATGGGCTGCTTTAAATATGTTTTTAGTACATTAATGGATCTTGAGAGTGTTGCTTTTCCCCCTTATGGAGGCCTCACTGAGCCTTCGGATTTCAACACAATTATCTTAATTTGTGTTCCGAAGATGAACGGAGGTCTTACAGGTGTGGAACGGCATGAGGGTGTGTAATAAATGAAATTATTTTCATTTTTGGGTGAACAAACCCTTTAAGATGCGTTTTGTTCGATCGGATCACAAGTGGACGACGCTAAATGCAGGTGTAAACGGGGTCTCCATGATGGTGACAGCCATATCACAGTCTACACAATGAATCTGTCTAACTGTCTGTTAAATTATGTCAGAAGTGACAGTGTGTACTGAGAGTTTCTAAACAGTCAGAGAGCAGGACTGGACCTGTTTAAATTGTGCGTTTTCTGTTTGAATAACACAAAACAACCTGCAGCCATATGTAGTGCAGTCTGCCCTCTGTATTACATAACAAAACATCTCACAAGTCACAGTAACACTTTACAATAAGGTTGAACATATCATTGTTAATTACAGCGATAATAAACCAGCAAATTTTTTAGCAGCATTTCCTACTCTTGGTTAATGTTAATTCATGCATGCATTATGAACTAACATGAGATAAGAATGAACAATAGTGCATTTATAAATGAACATTGACCAAATTCATTAAAACATTGTTAGTTTATGATACCTAATGCATTAGCTCAAACAGAATCTTATTGTAAAGTGTTACTGAAAACCACGTTTTTAAAAGTCTGTCTCAAATTCTTAATCTGACAAAAATCATTCCATAATAGGCCTAATAAGTAACATCATTAGAAACAGAAGCAGGCCTCAAAACCAGGTAACAGCATTAAGAAACAGAGATAAAATGGTTAGTTCGCCCAAAAATGAAAATTCTGTCATTAATCACCCTCATGTCATTCCAAACCCATAAGACTTTAGTTTATCTTCGGAACACAAATGAAGATATTTTTGAAAAGCCACTTCAAAAAGATCATA
The DNA here is from genome assembly GCA_023566225.1 of Romanogobio albipinnatus. Classification (NCBI taxonomy): domain Eukaryota; kingdom Metazoa; phylum Chordata; class Actinopteri; order Cypriniformes; family Gobionidae; genus Romanogobio; species Romanogobio albipinnatus. The sequence goes on along the minus strand of CM042252.1, from coordinate 46,513,033 downwards.
AAGCGACCATAAAATGAATGCATTTGAATTGAGCGGTTTAGTCTAAATTTTCTGAAGGGACTTGATCGATTTGTATGATGAACAGATTTAATTTAGGCTTTTATTCACATTTGATCAGCAAACATAAACAGAAGCTCAACCGAACCTGCGTAACACACGAGAATGGACGTCATTGGTTCTTGCTGAAGCTCAAACGTGCTGCGTAACACGAGAATGGACGTCATTGGTTCTTGCTGAAGCTCAAATGTGATGCGTAACACAAGAATGAACCTCATTGGTTCTCGCTGAAGCTCAAACGTGCTGCGTAATACAAGAATGAACCTCATTGGTTCTCGCTGAAGCTCAAACGTGCTGCGTAACACAAGAATGAACCTCATTGGTTCTTGATGAAGCTCAAACGTGATGCGTAACACAAGAATGAACCTCATTGGTTCTCGCTGAAGCTCAAACGTGCTGCATAACACAAGAATGAACCTCATTGGTTCTTGCTGAAGCTCAAACGTGATGCGTAACACAAGAATGAACCTCATTGGTTCTCGCTGAAGCTCAAACGTGATGCGTAATACGAGAATGAACCTCATTGGTTCTCGCTGAAGCTCAAACGTGATGCGTAATACGAGAATGAACCTCATTGGTTCTCACTGAAGCTCAAATGTGATGCGTAACACAAGAATGAACCTCATTGGTTCTCGCTGAAGCTCAAATGTGATGCGTAACACAAGAATGAACCTCATTGGTTCTCGCTGAAGCTCAAATGTGATGCGTAACACAAGAATGAACCTCATTGGTTCTCGCTGAAGCTCAAATGTGATGCGTAACACAAGAATGAACCTCATTGGTTCTCGCTGAAGCTCAAATGTGATGCGTAACACAAGAATGAACCTCATTGGTTCTCGCTGAAGCTCAAATGTGATGCGTAACACAAGAATGAACCTCATTGGTTCTCGCTGAAGCTCAAACGTGCTGCGTAACACAAGAATGAACCTCATTGGTTCTCGCTGAAGCTCAAACGTGCTGCGTAACACAAGAATGAACCTCATTGGTTCTTGCACATCAAGTGAACATGCTTGAGCTTCCGTTTAGCACGACTGATGTGTGAGTTGATGAATGTTTATATGTGAATAAAAGCCTAAATTCAATCTGTTCATCATATAAAGTGATCGTGTCTCATCAGAAAATCTGTACTAAACCACTCAATTCATATAGATTAGTTTTACGATCTCTTTATGAAGTTTTTGAAGCGGTAGTTGCGTAGCTGTCAATGGAGGGACAGAACGCTCTCAGATTTCATCGAAAAGATCTTCATTTGTGTTCTGAAGATGAACCGAAAGTCTTGCGGCTTTGGAACGACATGAGGGTGAGGAATTACTGACAGAACTTTCATTTTTGGGTGAACTAACCCTTTAAGAAAAACTCAAAACCAAAATAAAGAAACAGCCATCAAAACAAACTCACTTGCCAAAACAAAGGAACATTTTGTACAAATGAGAAGTTTATTCTTTAAAGAAGTGAATAATATAAACTATTGTCTATAAATATAAAGGGTTTTTGATAGTATCACAAGCAGAAGTATGAGAAAGAAGAAAATAACAGATGTCACCGGTGTAGAAAACTGTAACGCTAGTGTGATTTAATACATGTCAGATTCATGCATCTCAACAGAGCAGAGTTGAAGAGCAGGCCTCTATCAGCCAGTGCTAAAGTTTCCGCAATCACCATGTGCATTTTCCTTTGGAAAAACAAAAACATTCATTTGCATGAGATATTTGCCATAAACAATCAAGAATCAACATATTCTGATGGTCTGTAAAGGGCATTAAAAAAAAGCACATGATGACACGACAAACCCTGAAGAATTATAAACCGGTTGATGTGAATTACTACGTAGTGCTTGACCGATGTGGGGTTTTTAACGGCTGATGTTGACACCGATAACCAGAAATCAAATGCAGAATTACTCAAAAATATGAAAACCAACTGCATTATTCATCAGCACGCCTGTCTGTATATTTTGGAAATGACAAACAGGACGAGCGGACACGATTATCGCTTGCGGAGCATCTCAAAATGGCCAAATATCAGCCGATTTATCGCTACACATATGCACCGGAAAGTTAGCATGCCAATTTTCACATCATATTCATGGATACCAAAACAGACATTAAACTATTTGAGAAGTGCATTGCAAACACCGTCCATCCTGTTCTAGCTGTATGTTTAGAGGTACTTCTGTGCAAAAGAGCCATAGGAGAACACAAAGCCTTCAGAAACATCATTACAGACTGAAGAAACACATGAATACATTTCTTTGAGTTAAACAAAAGTGCAGGCCTGAGCCCAATGCTGCTCCAAAATGAAAAAAGGCACTTAACTTTACATCTCAAAAACATTTGAAAACAGCCTGAGATCGCTGCTCTCCGAGCCAGACCAGATTGGGATACCAGCAAACCAGTTCATGCTGGGTTAAGCCGTTTTTTCAGCACATTTCAACCATGAGCACCTACTGTTTTTGTTCTCAGCCTCCATAAAACATTCCAGAACTATATAATTCATCTGCACCCAGACAAATCTCAGTCACAAAGCTTTAATTTAAAGCTCAATTCTTTCCATGATATGCCGCCATAAGTGCTGGGTGCACAATTCACACAAGTTATTATTATGTCTGCATTATTTGCATGTAAAAAGCAGTTTGAATATTTGCCCGTGGAAATACTGATGTCGATAAAAAAGACACAGTTTTACATACAGGCTTAAAAAACAGATCCCCACCCAGAATATTCCAAGAGAAAATGCATAAATAATCTCCAAAAACAATACGGTCTGTCCAAAAAAAAAAAAAAAAGTTCCTTTGATTAAAAAAAAGAACATCCAAGTGAGATTTAAATACAAATATATACTTACAAAAAAAATCACAATGTTTATGTACATCTGTTTAAACAGTTGTTTTTTTTCCAAAGTGAAGGATAAAAAAGCAGTTCGTCACACTGTTGTTTCTCCGTGTTTGCTGTTTGCCAGTCTCGTGTAGAACTTTCTCCACGAGTTCAGCGTCTTTCCGGACCATATCCAGAACCCAGACGTGATTCCCACAATCAGGGTCATCAGGTACTTGATCATAAACACCGTGAAATCCGGGTTCATCTGCGGGTTGTGCACGGGACACGGCAGCGCGTACGTCTTGCACGACTGCGCGCTCCAGGTTTGTTCCCATTGCGCGCGGAAGGCCTGTTCGTAGAAGTAACACGCGATCACGATGGTGGCCGGAACCGTGTACAGGACGCTGAAGATGCCAATGCGCACCATCAGCTTCTCCAGCTTCTCCGTCTTGGTGCCGTCGTGCTTCATGATGGTCCTGATGCGGAACAGAGACACGAACCCCGCCAGGAGGAACGAGGTGCCGATGAACAGGTAGACGAACAGGGGCGCGAGGACGAAGCCGCGGAGCGCGTCCACGCTGTTGATGCCCACGAAACAGACGCCGCTCAGAACATCCCCGTCCACTTGACCCACCGCCAGGATGGTGATGGTCTTGATGGCCGGGACTGCCCAAGCCGCCAGGTGGAAGTACTGGGAGTTCGCTTCGATGGCTTCGTGTCCCCATTTCATCCCGGCCGCGAGGAACCAGGTGAGCGCCAGGATGACCCACCAGATGGAGCTGGACATGCTGAAGAAGTACAGCATCATGAACAGAATGGTGCAGCCTTCTTTTTTGGTGCCCTGCACCACCGTCCGGTACTCGTTCTCGAATTGCTCGTTGCAAACCACTTTGTCTTCCAGCAGAAATCCGGCGATGTACGCGATGGACACCATCGTGTAACACCCGGAAAGGAATATAATGGGTCTCTCCGGGTAACTAAAGCGCTTCATGTCAACCAAATAAGTCAGGACGGTGAACAAAGTAGACGCGCAGCACAAAACCGACCAAATCCCGATCCAAATCCTCGCGAACTTCTGCTCTTCCTCGCTGAAGTACATCATCCCATGGGTTTTTTTGGGTTCGCACGGCGCGCCACAGTTCTCCTCGCCCAGAAAGCGGTAGTTGAGGTACGGCGGCACTTTTAGCAACGCCGGGCATTTAAAACGCCCCTCTCGGACGTGGTCGGGTGTCGCTTGTGTCACATCTGGCGTCGGGTGGACGGGCGCGCTCGACGTGTTCTGACCCACGCACAGCTCTCCGCCGTGCACCGGGAACGATTCGCACGCGAGACTCTCTGGCCACTGGAAGCCGAATTTGTTCATGAGAGCCTCGCAGCCCTGACGCGCGCGCTCACACAGCGAGCGGCACGGCGGTAGCGCTTGCTCCAGCACCGTGCACACCGGCGCGTACATGGAGCACAGGAAGAACTTGAGGTCCGGCGAGCATTGCACTTTGACAAGCGGGTAGAACTGGTGCACCTCCAGCCCAGCGTCCTCCTGGTTCGTGTGGCCGAGGAGGTTGGGCATGATGGTCTCGTTGTACGCGATGTCCGTGCACAGAGGGATGGAGATGGGCTGGCAGAAGCCGTGCTCGGGGACCGACATGCCGCGGTCTCCGTACTGCGCGCTCACTCCCAGTATTCCAAAGGCGAGCAGGAAGAGCGCGGACGCTTCGCGCGCGGCCATACTTTCCTTCTGCGGTCTGTCTCCTTTTGCGCCAGCGCTCTTCCTCCCTTTGTTGATTTATCCTGTCAAACGGGCTTTCACTCCGGCCAAACTTTTAGGAAAGTGCAGCGGCGCCCCAGACGCTGCTCCGCGGATCACAATACGAGCGAAGAAAAGAAAAGCACACAAATGCCTGACACGAATAAAGAGTCGCGCTGTGTAGAGTCAGAGTTTCTGTGAGCTGTTCAAACCTGTTTCCAGGCGCCCCGCTGTCTGCTGTTCATAAGCGAAACGCGGGCGGGGTTTACGGACAGATGGCTCGTGTTAGGGAGCGTCGGGATTTCTTTCGCCTGTGGTTCGTTTTGCGTTCTTTTTACGTTCTTTTAACGTTAGTTCTTCGAGTGTATAGTGTTGTTGAATGGAACATTATGTCAAAGATAACGCTGCTATATTTGTCTTGTCATATTTGGCTAACACGACAAATACAAACCCAGAATGGAGTACTAACTTTCTGAATACTTCACATTATATACTGTAAACAAAACCGTACACATACAGAATGTGATGCTAATATATGCTGAATTGTCTGGCTTAGTTGAGGTTTAAATACACTTAACATTAAGTAATATTATTGATTTAACTGCAATGACATTAAAGGATGAGCACAAGGCTTGAAATAAATGGAGCTGAATAATGGCACTATTGTTTTAGAGCTGCTTTATAGCTTAATTGAGTTTGCTTCATTACTAATAAACTTTGTAACATTAATGACACTATTGTCTTGCAGCTGAAATTGTATTAATTTCATAACTGAAGAATTTTGACATCACAGTCTAGACTTGATGTGTTATTGTCATATGATGTTTCATGTATAGAGTTATACTGTGCATAGCTCTGATCGATTGTTGACGAAACATTGAAAACTCATGAACTAAATCTCTAGGGAACCATTGCTTTGCAATCTATTGATCAGAACGCAAGTCTATCCCAAACAAAGCTTTGTTTTCATTTGCATTAAATACATTTGGCTATTAAGGTACATAATGATAACAAAGATAAATTATGATTATAGTCATATTAGACAGCTTTTCATAGATCATTCAAATTTTAATGCAAACATTTCTTTATTATAGGCTAATAATTGATAACAAAAGTAACAATTGATGCTTGGGATGTGATTAAAATCAATGTATGAAATGTGCCATCATACTCATTTATGCAGATTTTTACAGATAGCTCTTAAAACATTTGCCATTTTTAAAAACTGATCAAATGTACACCTTCAATGCAATATAAGTCGCTTTGGATAAAAGCATCTGCCAAATGCATTAATGTAAATGTGTAAATGACGTAAAGCTGTGAAATGTTTTTACCTGTACGCACAAATCTGACCATCTGCATACTTATAAAAGTCAGCGGACACAATCTGTTTGCAGTATAGAAAAACAGAGACGGCCCCTAATGTGAAGCTCAGACTGCACTCTTCCTATTGGGTACTGTGTGTGTCTGTAAGAGAAATGAGAGGAACATGATTTGCTATGACAGGGGAATGTAAAGACAGCCTTCACTAAGAGTCTGGATACTGGCTGGAATACAAAACAACTTTTGCCTAAGTAAATATTCATTTTTCATTTTGTATAATAATTCTGATTAACAAACATGAAACGCTGAACCAGTTGTGACGCTCATATTGGACCTTAAATTGTGTACAATTCAGAGAGCAAAAAATAACCCAATATATTACATTTTAAAAGCTTCTGTCAGGCACTTCATATATAGAACATTTTAGGTGTTCCCAACATCATTTTATGGATTTAGTTATAATTGATTAATTTTTTTAAATTAATTTTTCACTTAATTTTATGAATTAAGCAGCTTGTAAACATACTTTATCATTAGAGAAAAAATGAAATAACCTGTTAAACATGAAAGTATCATGCAATCATTTAAGACATTTCTCCTTATATAGAACCTTTTTCGGCTTAAAGGGCTTTTTAATATTGAGTCAAGAACCCTTGTCTGTTTGTGAACCTTTTCCCGAGTTGTCGAGTTCCTAATTTGATTGAACCCTTTCACGTATAGAGGTCACTACATTGGACAGCTATTCAAAATTCATTTTGATGGCATAGTTGCACATCAACCACTATACAGTGGACACTAGTGCATCATCCTATACTCTGCCACCAAGTGGCAAGCCGTTGTATGTGGAACCCCCCCCACTGCATGTAATGCATTACTTTACCTGTTACATCAAAAAAGTAATCTGATCACATAATGCATGGTACTTGGTTACTTTACCCGTTACATCAAAAAAGTAATCTGATTACATAATGTATGTTACTTGTTATATGTTACCCCCAACACTTCTACTTCTATCCTGAAAATACTTCAGCTGAAGTAACATTTTGTGGCTGTAAAAAAAATGTATTTGTGTTATTAGAATGTAATTTGCCGTTATGTCAAAATGTAATCTGATTACGTAATGGATTTTACTTGTAATGCATTACTTTTCCCGTTACATCAAAAAAGTAATCTTATCATGTATGTTACTTGTAACATGTTACCCAACACTGCTCATTTCAAATGAGATTGAAAATACCTGGGGCCAGTTCCATAATCATAGCCATTATGTTAAGACTGTCTTGATCAATGATTCCAGTATGACGTTTTCTCAGACTAAAAAATCAAAAAAGTAATCTGATTACATAATGCATGGTACTTGGTTACTTTACCCGTTACATCAAAAAAGTAATCTGATTACATAATGCATGTTACTTGTAATGCGTTACTTCACCAGTTACATAAAAAAGTAATCTTATCATGTATGTTACTTGTAACATGTTACCCAACACTGCTCATTTCAAATGAGATTGAAAATACCTGGGGCCAGTTCCATAATCATAGCCATTATGTTAAGACTGTCTTGATCAATGATTCCAGTATGACGTTTTCTCAGACTATTTTGAACATAATCAGCTAATAAGGGTACAGGGTAGTCAGCAAATAAGGGTAAATGTACATACTCTAGGCAGCGTGAGCATTTTCTACACAGTCTTAGTTTGGTTTCCACAGAGTTGTAACTCCACCAGATCTTTGATGGAATCACAACCTCATGTTTGGATATCAATGGCACGCAAAGTTCAACTTGTATGAAGTTCTTCTCCGTCTGATGGAAAAATGGGAACAAACTCTTGCAATAATGGAAGCTGTCTTATATTTTTTGCATAGATTTTATAGTTCTGCATGATTTTATATAATCTTATTAATTGGTTTGATAAATACACACATTATTACTGTTTTATTACTGTATTGTGTTTTATACAGTATCTCTTCAGTTAAAAACAAAAACGCATACTGTGCAGATCTAAAAATCTGAATTGTTGCAAAATATGTGTAAAAAATCTTGTTCAAATTTAGTTGTTCATGCCCTAAGTGCAATAAAAACAGTTGCACATTATTTTACAGTATTTGTACTTACTGGGTAACACAAGGTAACTGCACTACAGTAAAGGTAAAGGTTAGGGGTTACCCAGTTATTGTAATTACTGTAAAAAGTACATAGTATGTACATGGGAAACAGGACTGTAAAATAAAGTGCTACCAGATAAACACACTGTCATAATTCATGCATGAAAGGGTTAAACATTTCAGAAGCAAATATCATCACTTTTTAATCTCCGCTTGTAAATATAGTTCAAAATAGTTCCGATTAGTGGCATCTTCGGTTGAAATCAATGCACAGAGCTCCAAATCAACACTTACGTGGTTCAAAAGTGAAACGGTGGTTGGTTTGAAGCATTAATAAACTTTATTTATTTCAGGTAAAACAACGATAAACAACATTTACAGAAGGACATTACATCTTCCATAATAACATTACATACATTTTCTAACAAATAATGCAATTACTACTGTAATATATTCTACGTTTCTTTTGTTATAAAGTGACCAGTTACACTTCTAGGTTTCAGAACTGCTTGTCAAAATTCTGCATTATTTCAGTGCATCTTACAAAAAGAACAAAATGTATATAGGCAAGTGAAGCAAAAACACAGATTCAGTGTTCAGCACAGCGGGATGCATGTCGAACCTAAACGCCTTCTCCCCAACCACTATACGGAATATGAATTAGCCAAGAGGGCATTCGTGACCCTGAATGCGGTCCGCTGAAGCGTCACTGTCACACTGGCGTCTCGACCCCTCGTCATATATTTATATATATATATATACAGCATAGTATATAACAAAGATTACAAAAAGATTAAATATTCACAGATGAATAAAGATTCAGTGAATAGCATGGTGTTGACAGCACATTCCATAGCATGTCCAATAGAGCAAACAGGGAATCTGAAGCTGTTCCCTTTTTATGGTAGATTTAAACATTTATATACTGTATACCGATTTAATAACCAACTTTGAAGCAAGCGCCAATGATTATGCAAACATGATTTCTTCTTTTTTTGTTTGTGATTCATGTGTTCGTCACAGTGCTAAATGTGCAATAATATTATTACTTATTTTCTCCATCCTCCAAGTCTCAATCGTTTTTCCTGCCCAGCCCAAAAAAAAAGAAAAAAGGAGAAACTCTACACACTTAAAATACAGCATGTAGTTTTGCATGCAAGGCTGCGATTGCAACAAAGGCAGGAGGAGCTCTTACATGTTTAAAGCACGCACGTTGCATGAACAATTATTATTCGGCTGCTAATACTGGCTGGAATCCAGTAATGTCGCAACGGGTCTGGAGACATGAATGTGGCTCCGTTACGAATTTGCAGCTCTCTTCATTGTTGCAACATAAAAACAGTCTCTTCGTTTCTGCAGGTCACTCTGAAAATATGGATGAGACGATGATAAACCGTTTAGTTGAATAAGCCCACGTTCACACTGCAGATTAATACGGGTGTCGCTCCCGTTTCAAATGAAGCATTGGATTCACTCCGTCGTATTTTAGTGCATAAATCCTTCAGTAATGGGAGCAAAAATACGTTAAAATGTCTTCCGAACATTTCTTTAGTCAGCTGAAAACAAAACAGGTTAGACTCCGTGTTTCTTGTTTACAGCCACGAGACGCCGAAATGTTGCTATGATCATCACTATACCAACCATTTCAAGTTCAGGAGTGACTCGATAATGACTGATAATTAGGTTGTGCAGTGTGTACGTGGCCTTACCGAATTTACAGGTGCAAAACGTGACCTTATAAGCTGGAATGTTGCACAAATACGCATGTTGAGAAGTGCATTCGCAGTAGGCGGCGACCTTTTAAATTCCATTAACATCATTGCTCTAACTAGTCCTCTGACCGTTAGTCACACTATTATGACTAAAGCTGACTCAAGAAGTACAAATATTACTAATATAATAAAAAGGGATCATGTCTGGATTCGTACTGTATAATAACTGAGGATGTGTCACTGGACATGCACGTCTGCACACCTGTTTCTAAACCAGGAGATTTGGCCCGGTTTTGTCCGATGGCATTACTGTACAAATCACTTTACTTCTTTATTCGAACCTTGTTAACAGTGCAGGGCCAAACATTGCTATTGTTCAATTAGCTCTTGCACTTATCACAGAAGTCACATTGATATTTTACAATATACTGACAGAAAGAGAAAATACTGTACTCAAATGTAGATGATCTCATTATGTTGCTCGCTTGATCATCTGCTTCGTAGTAACCAAAATGGACAGACATTAACAGGAAGAGCAGTATCTGTATTGTACGCTGCCGTTCTGAGATCAGATACGCAGGCCGAGAGAGTAGTGCACTTTTGGAAGGGCTCTCCAGACTTGAAAAGCTACTTGAGAAATGCATTCGCTTCATCGACAATCTGAAACTTTAAGTGGCCGTTCACACACAACGCATTCTTGCATTTAAAAACAGCTGGATACAGTGGAATGGAAATGGTATTCTGGGTCAATTTGACCCACAACACTTGGAAATGGGGATTAATCTGGAATTTGTGTGACCATTTCTCATTTAGGGTACAATTTGACACTTTGAGGTGTTGTGGATACAAATGTGCATACAAAATTTCTATTATGATTGTTATTTTTTCAATTTTAAACACATTTCAAGGTTAAAGTCAGGTGCACAGACCCAAAATAAAAAGAAGGTTCTCTCCTACATCTGACGGTATTCAAATTTGCATGTATGCATTTTGCAGACGCTTCAAAGAATGTACGTTGCCTTGAAGGTGTAAATTCTTATCAGTTCATGCATGCAAATTTAGCTGAGAATCGAACCCATGATCTTGCCGTTGCTAGCGCCATGCTGTACTGTTTGAGCTCTGGGAAAGCACAACATTTTTTTTTTCTAAATTTGTCATTTAACTCTTTCCACGCCATTGACCGAATGTTCTGCCTTTTTGTGTTTTCGCCTCTTATACTGTGGGGGGGCGCTATTACACATCATCTTAAAGAGTACAGAATCTCCTGATCAAATCACACAGGCGAAGAAAAAGCAGAAACAAGCGATAGCATATGTAAGCAGATGCATATATCAAATAACGCGATCATAAACATTAAACATCATATATATCAAAACTAGCGTAATCAAATGTCGCCCCAGGGCGAGCTATAGGACTGTGCAAGCATTAGGGGTGTTGATGGACTCGATCTACTCCATCTGTGTTTTGATTATGGTTCTGAATCTGATCTGGATGTAGTTTTTGACGCAAATTTATCAGCCTTTTGCTCAAAATGGTGCTTTTTTAATGAAACTTGCCCACATTCAAGTGTTGATAAAGAATACATGAAGCTAGAATAAAACAGGGTTTTTTTTGTTTAAAAGCAAATGCTCTGTTCTTTCTTTTGATATATTGCATATTCAGATATTCATACAACAAAATATATTCTAGGGGCCATGAAAATTTTGTGAAAATGATTACAAATGCTGGCAAAAACACTGGTGGGGATGTTTATAATATTCACATTTTGTGAAAAATAGTTGTTAAATACAGTTTAAATCTTTTTTTTTTAAATCTTTTCCATAGAGTGATTATTGGTAAATTGCATTAGGGTCAATTTGACCTGCAACATAATGATGGTACCCAGAATTGTAACATAATACAGGGGTTTAACCGGACACAGTTTAAATATAAAGCTAAAACATTCCTTTAGTTAAAACAGTAGATGGGTTCGGTTCCCAGCGAATGCATGAACACATCAAATGTATACTGTGAATGCAATGCAAGTTGAATAAAAGCATCTACAAAATGTAAAAATGTAATGCAAAAATGCATATGTCTATCTAGCACAGATGATAAAAAAAAGAAAGAACGCGTCTTGTGTGAACATCCTGTGTGAACAGTTCAAAGTAATGTTGCAAGAATCGTTCGGGCAATTTTAATGAGTGCAATTCATTATAAGATTGTCATGGGCCTTCAGAAGGAACAGCGAAAATTAATTTCCAAACGCGGACGACCGTCTTTCTTTCTCATGCACAGTAGCACCAGTGCAAGCGTATTGCCTGTATTTAACACTCAACGCACATTTAAACGCAGACGTACATGAGACTCGAGTACCGCAGTTATCCGGCCGAATGATGATCAGTGATGGAGTTAATTGCTTTAGCGCAGTCCCTGCAGTGAGTGAATGTGCACCATCAGGCTGCAACCGCAATATCCTTATTACTGTGGGAGTTATTGTCATCGTTATTGGGTGCGCAGCTGGATCGTGCCATAGCCAACAATGTGGAAGATTGCAGGAAATGCGAAACACCAGCTTGGTCCTGTTAATGTGTGATTGTGCGCGGAAGGGCATTTGGTTTGTTCTCGTAGATAGACATGTATATTTAACTGTACAAACATACATACATTCGTACATACACAAATAGTTCGTATTAATTGCCTTTTGAAGTCTGATGTTGTCAAACGTCGTTCGCATGCCGTCGATGTGGGAATGTTACGCACCATTCCTGATGGTAAAACTGGATTCGACTGGATTCACACTGCTGCTCTCAGTCCCACATGGACGGTCAAATCATCCGAAAATTAAATAATTTAAATAAACATGAAGAGTCATTCCCATCTTATTTTCCTCTTTGTCCTTTTTCCATCTTGACAGCTGACAGCGCCAACCTGCAAAAAAAGACAGACAAAAGTTTCAACGCCAGTCCTGATGTGCACTTTTAGAAGGCGGTGAGTGAGAAATCTCCACTTCAGCAGCTTTACACACACCAAACTTTACAGTTTACAGTTTGTTCATACATCATTCACCTGATGTATAGAATTTGTTTTCCTAAAAACATGGTGACGTGTTTATATTCTGGCTGTTGACAGTAAATTCTGATTTATGGAGCGATAAAATGAGAGATTCAAAATCTCTGATAAAACCTTCAACAAAATGAAACATGAATTTTGATCCTGGCTTTATCCAATGTTCTGATTTCTGGTCTGGAAATGTATGCAAACGAGTGCATATTTAATTAGATAATGCCTCATTTGCATCAAAATATGGTAATATCTATTAGTTACATGTTTTACTCTATTCACCTCCGGTGTCTCGCCTCGGCTAGAGTGAATGATTTACATTTAGTAATTTATCCAAATACGGGAAGCGACCCTGTATGTATGATGTATGTATGATCCTGTATGTATGATGTATGTATGATCCTGTATGTATGATGTGTGTATGATCCTGTATGTATGGTGCATTTCGACAAACTTCATTTCTAATGCAGCTTCACGATGCTGGTTAGGAGGATGATGGGATGCAGACGAAAGTGTGTGTGTGAGGAAGGGCAGAACCGGCTCGCTTGTTTCTCAGCTAATCTTCTTCTTTTTTCCCCATTGACCATACTGCTAATAAATAATGCATGCATCTCTGTGTGTCCGACCTCTCTCTCTCTCTCTCTCTCTCTCTCTCTCTCTCTCTCTCTCTCTCTCTCTCTCTCTCTCTCTCTCTCTCTCTCTCTCTCTCTCTCTCTGGCAGTCTGTTATTCCCTCTCCCTTTCTTACTCTCTCATTTAGAATTTTCTTCCTTTCTGTGAGACCCTTCCCCCACTTGATTTCAATCCATGTCTTTGGAAAACCATTCCTGGAGGATTTGCAAGTGTGTGTGCATGGAAGGACGCTGCCTTTATCAAGAGCCCAAAGCACGTGTGTGTATGTGTGTGTGTGTGTGTGTGTGTGTGTGAGAGAGAAAGAGGAAACCGACTGAACTGGTCCAGCTCAGGAGCACACTGTCCTTCTCAAACACACCCAACTACATCCACTGAGGGTTGGGCGATAAATAGATATTTATACACAATATCATTGCATTCTAATACTATTGTATTACAACTATCACATTCTGTGAAACAGAAACATGCCAGTATTCTTTAAAAGCAGTTTCTAACAGTGTAACCATGTATATAGCTCATCCTTTCTATCCATTTCTATCTATTTCATTTGCTCATACTGCTCCCTGGTTTACTTCTGATCTACGTCAGCTAACAGCAAAGGCAGTCAATCGGAACGTTTTCATTCAAGAACTGGTTTAACTGTACACAAGGAAATGTATAATAAGGATAATAATAATATAATACCAGACACTAAGGAAGCACTTTCTATGGCTTAATCAAATTGTTATGCCAATCTAATAAGTTCTGGTGGTGGGAATGCAAAAATATTATTCTCCACAATTAATACAAATTTTGATTACAATCTTTGTCATTACAATCACATTCTACTATTTTATTTAAAATTGAAACTATCAATAAAAACTTGATGGCTGACAACAACGAGGTATGTAATCATACATTCTTCCTTAAAGGGGTGGTAAACCACGATTTCACTTTTCTAACTTTAGCTAGTGTGTAATGTTGCTGTTTGAGCATAAACAACATCTGCAAAGTTACAACGTTCAAAGTTTAAAGCAAAGGGAGGTACTTGCTTTTAAAGAAATCGATTTCTAAGGACTACAGCAAACGGCCGCTAGGGACTACTACACATTCCTCCAGGGTCTCTGACATCACCAGCCCCAATATTTACATAAACCCCTCCTCCGAGAATATGAAATAAGGGGGGGTGAGGCCATTTTGTATCGCAGCAGGGAAGCGTTGTTGTGGTTAGTAGGCTGGAGTGCTGTTGCCAATGCCGACGAAATGCTGTTGCCAATGCCGACGAAATGCTGTTATTTTCATCCGGAGTGCAGGTCCACTTTGTTCAGCCTTCCTAGGGACGGGGCAGCGTTGCAGTGCGTTTAACATACAACGTTATATGTATGCGTGTATGAGACATGAGGGGAACACGATCGCATTTGCAGCGGATATATGCTGCCCATCACAAATCAAAGCACGAGACAGACAGGGGTCGGAGGAGAAGACCGGGAAATGTGACATAATGGACAACATTCGTCTGTATTTGCAATACACGAGCCGCGGTTCAGCTGCGCGAGCAGGCGGGCACACGCGGCTCCCGCTGCTCCTCTCGCGGAGGAAAGCTTCCACAATCTTCGCGAGTTCAATCAAGATGGATTTATAAACAGAAGCTGTTTACGGGGTACAACCTGTAAGTGTGATTTCGTCGATGTGTTTTCCTGTAATAGTTTGTATTGTTAATTGTAGCCTACGTTGTAGCAATGAAGTAAACATGACAACGCTCATTTGGCTCTGCAAACCAGTTTGTTAAATGCTCATTCATATTAACGTTATCCGACAAACACCTCACGTTACAAACTGTTTAAAATCTCAACAGCGAACTTGGCATTAGTGTAAATTATACTTTGATTAGAGCTTTTATGTATTGTTTATCTACAGGCATGCTAAACATGGTTCTGTGTTTGATTTGGCTACTATAGTAAAGCCAATGTTTAGTGTTCGTTCTTGCGACAGATAATTGGCTATAATCGTCTAAAAATACAAAAGTAAGTGCCATTCAGTAGCGATCACTATAGATCTGCAGTCTTTACTCTTGAGGACTGAACAGGTTCTGCTCGATCATCTTTACTAAAATTGTCTGGGTGCACAGGCTAGTAGCCTGAGGCTACCTGTAAAGGTAAGGGGCGTGACGCTTCCGACAAACGTGTACTAGGCGGTTAGCGAATCACAACACACTGGGCCAGCTAACCAATCTGAGCACATTGCGTATTTTTGAGGGACTGGCTTCATAGAATCCGGAAACCATCAGACCGTTTTTACAAGGAGGGACAGAGCAGTGTAGAATAAAAGTAAAATATATGAAAAATACTGCATTTTTTTAAAAACGAAGCATGAACACGTTACAGTGCACCCCACAAACACAATCAAGCCTTCGAAAGAGTGTGCTTTACCACCCCTTTAATACTGGTATCATTCCTTCATCATTAATAAAATTATATAAAATTAATCATTAATAGAGAATAACTTGTGTGAGCAATTTCAGTCTGCCTATCATTCATATCATAGCACGGAGACTGCGCTTATTAAAGCTCAGCACGGAGACTGCGCTTATTACCAACAAACCACAACCAACCAACCAAACAAACTAAACCAACCAACCAAACAAACAGATAAACCAACCAACCACACCAACCAACCACCACACAAACCAATCACACCAACCACACAAACCAACTAACCAACCAACCACACAAACTAACCAACCATCCACACCAACCTACCAACCACCCACAACCAACCAACCAAACGAACCAACCAACCAACCAACCAACCAGCCAACCACAACCAACCAACAAACCAACCAACCACACCAACCAACCACACAAACCAACCAACCAACCAACCAACCAACCAACCAACCAACCAACCACAACCCACTAACCACAACCAACCAACCACAACCAACCAACAAACCACACAAACCAAACAACCACACAAACCAACCAACCAACTAACCAACCACCCAACCAACCACAACCCACCGACCAACCACAACAAACCGACCAACCACAACAAACCAACCAACCACAACCCACCAACCACAACAAACCAACCAACCACAAGCAACCAACCACAAAAAAATAAATAAACTAAACCAACCAAATAACCAAAACCATCCACAACCAACCAACCAACCAACCAACCAACCAACCAACCAACCAAAGATAAACAAACCAACCAAAATAAATAAATGAAAAAAAAAAGTATTTCAAGTTATTTACATTCATTCTTGAAGTCTAACAAGTATGTGCCATTGCACACCTTTCCTTCTGCATTAATAGAAATTAATATTGTGATAAATATTGATATTGATATATGACAGAGTCTCTAACCTTAATCCTTGGGTGATTTTTATTCAAACCTTTTCAATATTGAAATGAATTAGCAATTTTTTGGGTACAATATACAAATAAGCCATGATGATCTTTGACAATCTCTCTCTCTCTCTCTCTCTCTCTCTCTCTCTCTCTCTCTCTCTCTCTCTCTCTCTCTCTCTCTCTCTCTCTATATATATATATATATATATATATATATATATATACACAAATGCAAAACCTAACAAAAGTAATAATGTCTGAAAATACAGCCTTATGGTTATGCATGCATCTACAGTAGTGGATGCACCATAATATTACATATGAATCAATTTGCCGATTTAAATACTGCATTAATAGACAATAATATGATACTATTAGATTTTTAAAATATTTTTATTATTTTGTATAGAAAAACATGTTGCATAATTTATAGGCGAATATTGTCTATTACCATGAAATTCCCTAAGAATACAAAATAATACAGAATAAATATTATTGAAACAAAAATTAAAAAATGTTATGCTTGTTGTCTTTGGTCTGTTTTGACCACATCGGGTTAAAGCACAGACTGCATGAGACTCTTGTTCTTAATATGATGTAATTATGGCATCAAACTGCTCCATCTTCATTCAGAAACCTTTGAGGGGTTAAAGAAGGATGTAATGACTAGAAATAAAACATTTGCTTCGCACCTCTGAGTATTATATATAAAGATAGCAACATTATTTTAATCACAACATTCTTTTACTTGTAAAATGTCAAAGTGCATGTACTTGCTCAGCGACATCTCGTCTCAACAGGACTTGAAAGGGCGTAAATGTTCATCGATTGAATATTCCCTTTAACTCTCAAACTAATTCATTAAATGTTGAACGAGTAAAACACCCGCCCTGCTCAAAAGACCTACTTCTGTTGTCTATCTGCACTCGGTTCAAAGATGTGATGCTCATTTTTTAGTGTCCAGACTTATTAAAAAATACATTAAAATGCAATTCATACAGACAAAGAAATTAATAAACCTCTTCTATGGTCAACTAATTTAAATGATATATATATATATATATATATATATATATACATACACACATTTTGTGGAGTAATAAGTAATAATCTGAAATATATCAGAGTGGTACAACTGCCCTAAGATTAAGTAATAATACAAATAATAATAATAATAATAATAATAATAATAATAATAATATAAAACAAATAAAAAGCTGAACTTCTTAAACATATATTTTATCAATAATAAATTCAGAATAATTTAATACAAATCTATTATTATTATTTCTCAAAAAACTGTGTTGACGTTAATATTTGTTATTTATAAAAAATAACTGTTATTAATGTTATTTTAGTATTCATTATATACTAATTATACTAATAATTAATTTTAGTTTAAATGTGTCATTTTGTTATGTGCTTTTAACATTTATATTAGTTTTTGTAAACATATTTTTATTTAGTGTTTATTTATTATTTAAGTTTTAGTAATTTTAGAACTTCCACTTATTTTATTTCATTTAGTTGCCAAAGCAACATTTCATATTTACGTTTAAGGTTTTTAAAGTAAAATTTTTTTATTTAATATTTATATTTTTATTTAATTTTAGAAATCACTTTTTTTACCAGGAAGTCTTCAGGAAACAGTTTGTGGTGGCGCTAGTGAGGCAGAAATTACACACTTTAACTTTAATATGTTAATGCCGATCATGCTGCTGTTTAGATTGCAATTGGTTAAAAAGTCTTTAGACTATCAGTCGCAAAAAACATCAAATGACATCCTTGCACGAAGAAAAAGTTAAAATCTCAGCGGTGTGCGTGTCAGGTTCCTATGCGAGCAGGAGAATGTCAGATGTTTTTAAGAGCGTCTCCGACTGATTTAGCAAGCACAATGCAAAGAAGGGCTCCCACAGTCCTCAGAGAGCCGGCCAAGCAGACGGGCCCCTTCTGGGCAGGCTGGTGGAGGGTGACCTCTGACCTCACCGCCCGACAGAGGCCTCGTCACATCCAAAAGCGTGTAATGAAGTGCGTCAGGCCACCATTAAACGGCACACAGCCGAGCTGACATTTTAATACGGCTCTTTATGCGTCTGTGAATGTTTGTATTTCTAAGAAAATATTTCCAATCGCTTTAATGAACACACTTGGATTATTTTCCATTTTCTTAAAAGTGCAAATTTAATTAAAATTTGTTCCCTGAAGGATTTAAAGTGCATTGAAAAGTTTCCAGTCATTAAGGGAGCAGGAATGTTGTGTTAGAGCCAGGACTGTTCTGTTGCCATCGCGACTGAAGCACGGCAGCACTTTCCATCTTCATTTGAATGACCTTGATAACTTCAACTCCAAACAGAATGTGTGCTATGAAAGGTAATAAACCATGTTTTCTATGAGCATGAAGTGCACTAGTGACAGCTTTATAGTGAGGTCAGTGGATTAACCCTTTCAACGAAACAGCTTGTTAAAACTCAAGTTCTGCTACTATAGAGACACCAAACAGAGCTGCAAAATAATAACAGCTTTAACAAAAACTCCCTGTCTCTCATTGTTTAGCCAAACAGATAGTCCCATCCCCAAACTCATGTGACTGGTTGGATCAGAAGTTGATCAGAATCCGGCTCACGACCCGCTCTCAGCGGGATTTGAACCTGGGTCTCTGGCGTGGAAAGTGAGCGCTAACAAGGACGCTAAAGACCGCAGCCGCTAGCATCAGCTGCTAGCATCAGTCACTAGCGCGCCTCATGAGGCAGGGGAAGTGAGGTTTACACGCACAGCTCTTACTGGCCTACGTCCATTATACTCACCACCTGAAACCGCACTCCCATCCGGGTCACGGCACCAAATATAACCGTCCTACTCAACCCGCTCTGAATGGGATTTGAACCTGGGTCTCTGGCGTGGGAAGTGAGCGCTAACAAGGACACTAAAGACTGTAGCCGCTAGCATCAGCTGCTAGCATCAGTCACTAGCGCGCCTCATGAGGCAGGGGAAGTGAGGTTTACACGCACAGCTCTTACTGGCCTACATCCGTTACACTCACCACCAGAAACCTCACTCACATCTGGGTCACGACACCAAATGTAACCGGTCCTTCTCAACCCGCTCTGAATGGGATTTGAACCTGGGTCTCTGGTGTGGGAAGTGAGCGCTAACAAGGACACTAAAGGCCGCAGCCGCTAGCATCAGTAACTAGTGCGCCTCATGAGGCAAGGGGAGTGAGGTTTACATGCACAGCTCTTACTGGCCTACGTCCGTTACACTTACCACCCGAAACTCCCATCCGGGTCGACGGGAGTGGGATTCAAACCTGGGTCTGCGGCGTGGGAAGCGGGCGTGTTAACAAGGACACTAAAGACAGCAGCTGCTAGCATCAGTCACTAGCACGCCTCATGAGGCCAGGGGAAGTGAGGTTTACATGCACAGCTCTTACTGGCCTACGTCCATTATACTCACCACCAGAAACCTCACTCCCATCTGGGTCATGACACCAAATGTAACTGGTCCTACTCAACCTGCTCTGAATGGGATCTGAACCTGGGTCTCCGGTGTGGGAAGCAGACGTGCTAACAAGGACGCTAAAGACCGCAGCCGCTAGCATCAGCTGCTAGCATCAGTCATTAGTGTGCCTCATGAGGCCAGGGGAGTGAGGTTTACATGCACAGCTCTTACTGGCGTATGTTCGTTACACTCACCACCTGAAACCTCACTCCCATCCGGGTCACGGCACTAAATGTAACCGGTCCTACTCGACTCTCTCTGAGCGGGATTCGAACCAGGGTCTATGGGTTGAGGGGCGGGCCTCTTAAGGCCATGGAGTGAGGTTTACACGCACAGCTCTTACTGGCCTACGTCACTGACATCATATAAGATGAAAATAAAAATTAATGAAATTACTCATTAATTCTCATGATGCTCAAGACATAAATGATTTTTCCTGTTTAACACAAAACGATGCTGCTCTTTTATCCAAAAATGAATGTGAATGGAGACAACCATTGTCAAAAAACCCTTAACAGTAGTTCATACAATTAATGCGCCATATTTCAAATTATATGATGCTTTGTTATGTGAGGAACAGATCCACATTTAAGTCATTATTTGTGGTTTATTGACATTATGCTGAGTAATTGATTGCAATTTGCATTTTGCATTCATCCACTGATGATATCTGCAGGATGTATTTCTCGTAGTTTCCTCGTTCTCTGAGCAAGTTGTTTGATTTAGCAGTTGCTCCCGGGTTAAAGATTAAATTCGGATCAATCATAATAAAGTCGTACACGGCACACAGCCGACGTTACATAAATGCCCTCAGTTAATCATAATAAATAAGTGAGAATTAACGGCTCTTGTCGATGGAGATCAGGGAGGATTAACTCTTTCATAAATATCCTCACATTCTGTGTCTACAACAGTTCAGTTCATCACAGCGGATACGAGCCTCTAGTCATACTCAAATACAGCTTTGAAGCAGTGCTGTTATTGTTAACAAAAAAATAGTAAAAATCGTTTGAGCAATTTAAATAAAGCCAAAATAAACTATAAATGAAATATAAATATTAGAAAACTCAAACAAGAGAAACATTTAAAAATGCTGCCTTAGCAACTGACTAAAATAAATCATTTTAAGTAAGAAAATTACTAATCGAATTACTAAAATGAATATAGGTGAGCAGGATGAAAATTGCAATCAATTACTCAGCATAATGTCAATAAACATCAAATAATGACTTAAATGTGGATCTGATCTTATTTCAAATTATATGATGCTTTGTTACGGTGATATATATTATTGAATATATATGATATATTATTACATCATATAAATTGATACAAATTATATGATGCTATGTATGTATATACAGTGAGGAAAATAAGTGTTTGAACACCCTGCTATTTTGCAAGTTCTCCCACTTAGAAATCATGGAGGGGTCTGAAATTGTCATCGTAGGTGCATGTCCACTGTGAGAGACATAATCTAAAAAAAAAAATCCAGAAATCACAATGTATGATTTTTTAACTATTTATTTGTATGATACAGCTGCAAATAAGTATTTGAACACCTGAGAAAATCAATGTTAATATTTGGTACAGTAGCCTTTGTTTGCAATTACAGAGGTCAAACGTTTCCTGTAGTTTTTCACCAGGTTTGCACACACTGCAGGAGGGATTTTGGCCCACTCCTCCACACAGATCTTCTCTAGATCAGTCAGGTTTCTGGCCTGTCACTGAGAAACACAGAGTTTGAGCTCCCTCCAAAGATTCTCTATTGGGTTTAGGTCTGGAGACTGGCTAGGCCACGCCAGAACCTTGATATGCTTCTTACAGAGCCACTCCTTGGTTATCCTGGCTGTGTTCTTCGGGTCATTGTCATGTTGGAAGACCCAGCCTCGACCCATCTTCAATGCTCTAACTGAGGGAAGGAGGTTGTTCCCCAAAATCTCGCAATACATGGCCCCGGTCATCCTCTCCTTAATACAGTGCAGTCGCCCTGTCCCATGTGCAGAAAAACACCCCCAAAGCATGATGCTACCACCCCCATGCTTCATAGTAGGGATGGTGCTCATCATTCTTCTTGCTCCAAACACGTTTAGTGGAATTATGACCAAAAAGTTCTATTTTGGTCTCATCTGACCACATGACTTTCTCCCATGACTCCTCTGGATCATCCAAATGGTCATTGACAAACTTAAGACGGGCCTTGACATGTGCTGGTTTAAGCAGGGGAACCTTCCGTGCCATGCATGATTTCAAACCATCACGTCTTAGTGTATTACCAACAGTAACCTTGGAAACGGTGGTCCCAGCTCTTTTCAGGTCATTGACCAGCTCCTCCCGTGTAGTTCTGGGCTGATTTCTCACCTTTATTTATTTATTTATTTATTTATTTATTTATTTGACAGGGACAGTGTACATTAATTGACATTGCTGTAAATGCACCAGAGTTAGCCAAAAGGCTATTTTTCATCCGTTGTCCCTGGACAGATCTTAAAATTGTCTACCTAAAAACACAATA
Organism: Romanogobio albipinnatus; assembly: GCA_023566225.1. Classification (NCBI taxonomy): domain Eukaryota; kingdom Metazoa; phylum Chordata; class Actinopteri; order Cypriniformes; family Gobionidae; genus Romanogobio; species Romanogobio albipinnatus. The sequence continues at coordinate 46,490,253 of CM042252.1, read as the reverse complement.
AAAAAAATTACAGAGAACAATACAAATATAAAAAGCAGTAAAACAGATATAACTCTTCAATCCTGTTGCTAAATACAGTGTACAAATGTACTATAAAACAGACATGAAAAATGAAGAAAAAAAAAAAAAAAAAAAAAAAACCAAGATTTAATATTATACACATTGACACAGCAGAAACAAGTGGCAGCAGGTTGGATTAACGGAAGATACATATTCGTATTAATGCTGACATGTCTGATGTGTTATGAGCCAGTTTTTTAGCTGCTTTTTGAACAGAGTGTATGTGGTGAGTTCTCTGATGTTCTGAGGGACGGAGTTCCACTCCTGTGCTGCTCTGACTGAAAAGGCACTCTGACTAAAAGCACTTTTCCTCAGAGGAACAACACAGTCTCCTCGGGCCGACCCTCGTGTTACTCTTTGCGTGGTGTTTCTAATGTTTACAAACTGACTAAGTGGAGGAGATGACAGACCATGGATGATCTTGTAAAACAGACAGAGGTTTGAATACTTAATGACATTTTCCCAACTTAAAAGCTTATGCTTTTGTAAAATGGCACAATGATGATATCTTAATGGTTTTTTATCCAAAATTTTGATTGTTTGTTTATAAAGCGACTCTAAAGATTGTAGTGTTGTTTTATTTGCCTGTGACCAGGTTGTAAGACAGTAAGTGATGTGAGACAGAACCATACTGTACATGAACATTTTAGCTGCCTGAAGTGACAAGTTTGATCTTATGAACCGGAAATTTGCTAAATTAAATTTGACTCGATTGCAGACCTTTTTTATCTGTAATTTAAAAGTTAGTTTAGAGTCTATTATGATGCCTAAGTATTTGAATTCTGACACAACTTTTATTTTTTCCCCTGTCACATAAATATCTGCCTGATTATTTGCAATGTTTGATTTAGAAAAGAACATTGAAACGGTTTTATTTACATTAAGTTTTAAGCAGGATTGATTTAGCCATTCAGAGACATGGGCCATAGACTGTGTAAGTTTTTCAGCAACTTGATTTGTGTTTTTACCATGGGTATAAATGACTGTGTCATCTGCGTACATCTGAATATAGACGTCTGGACAAACAGAAGGGAGGTCGTTTATATAAAGTGAAAATAGCAGTGGCCCCAAAATAGAACCTTGAGGAACCCCCGTAGACATGGCGAGGGGCGGTGAGTGGTAATCACTGATCCTAACCGACTGTGAGCGATTCGATAGATAGGATTCTATCCATTTTATTGCATCTGAGGAGAAATTAAATTTGCTTAGTTTGATTAATAATATTTTATGATTTACAGTATCAAAAGCTTTTTTTAGATCGAGAAACACAGCTCCAACCACGCCACCTTTATCCAGTAGATGTTTGATATTTTCTATGAAAAAACAATTAGCAGTTTCTGTGGAGTGTTGAGTTCTGAAACCAAATTGCATTGAATGAAGAGAAAATGTAGTGGTATTTAAATGTGTTATTATTTGTTGGGAAATTAGTTTCTCTGCAACTTTTGACACTGTAGGTATGATGCTGATAGGTCTATAATTGTCCACTGACAACGGATCTCCATTTTTGAGAATTGGAACCACAGCAGCTGACTTCCACACACTTGGAAACACCACCTCAATAAAAGAGAGATTGACAATTTTGGTTACTGGTGTTAATAATGTGGAACTGAGTTCTTTCAGCATGCACATATCTATGCCAAATATGTCTTTAGTTTTGGAAGCTTTTAATGTTTTTATTATCTGTAAGACTTCAGATTCTGTGACTGTGCCCAGGTTGAAAATAGGCTCCGAATTATTTATCGGACAAATATTTAGATTGTTAGATGGTAAGCTTTGGGCAATAGTGGATACAGATTCAATAAAAAAATTATTGAAGACATCTGCAACTTTGTTTGTGTTATTTATAATTTGTCCATTTACCTTAATTTCTAAAAGTTGTTTCCTATTTGTGTCCTGTCCTACAAGTTTTTTCAGTTGGTTCCAAATTGTTTTAGAATCCCTTTTTGCATTTTCTATTATAGTCAAAAAATAATCTGCTTTGGCCTTGCGTATAGCTTTAACAGTCTTATTCCTCAGTGTTGTAAATAGATTTTTAGCACTAGCTGACTTAGTTTTAATTGCATTTTTTAACGCACAATCCCTCTCTTTCATTAGTTTGAGTATGTCCGAGTTCATCCAGGGAAGTATATTTTTATTGTGTTTGTTTTTAACTTTACAGCTAAAATCTTTAATTGTTCTCTCAATTGTCGCCACAAAAGATTCACAATCCATTTCACAATTTGTTCCCAACAATATTTGATCCCAGTCAATCTGCTGGACAGCATTATTAAATCCTTCCTGGCGTTTTTTGGGGATTCCAACGAACTCACGCTCTCTGACAGAATAATTAAATCTCTTTTTTGAGAGCTTTCTGGCCACAAGGACCAAATTGTGATCAGAAAGACCAGCTAACATATTGTATGATTTAAATATTCTCTCAGGTCGGTTGGTAAATGCCAAATCAATCTGGGTGCTGCTTGATGTGGTGATTCTTGTGGGCCCTTTGATCATTTGGACTAGATCAAATTTGTCAGTTATTTGTTTAAGCTTTTTTCTACATGATGTGTCCTCCCAGTTTATGTTAAAATCCCCCAAAATAATGATCTCTTTATTTAAGTTACATTCTTTCAGTAATTTTTCAAACTTTAAAAAAAAAATGACATCTGAAGAGGGGGGGGCGATATACCACAATGATTGTAAAAGACATTTGTGGTGATAGTATAATATTTAAGCCCAAACATTCCAGTTCGTGATCATTCAGCCATTGAATTTCCTGACACTGAAAAATATTTTTTATGTAGATCATGACACCACCACCCTTTGCTCCTTCTCTGTCTCTCCTGAACATATTATAGCCAGGGATGTTAAGTGCTGCAGAGGGGGCATTGTTATTTAGCCAGGTCTCAGATAGACAGAGATAATCCAAATTTGAGTTCAGTAACAGGTGATTCACTTCTTCTGTTTTTGACATAATGCTTCTTATATTTAAATGTCCACCCAGCAGACCTTTGGGTTTTGCTTTAGGGTCCCAAACTATTTTTGAGTGATTGACAGTTTCAAAGAACGCCCATTTCCGGTGTTTGACTACCCCTGGATTAAGTCGCTTCCTGTTTACGGCCGTTACCATGGTAACGGAGCGGCCATTCAGGAAAGTTTGTTGTTGTTGTGTGTTTGGATCATGCCTCCCACTCCCAAGCGATGCCAAGGCTGTACCACGCTGATGTCCCACGGACTCACTACTAGAGCCTATCTCCGACGCACCGACACGCACCCTCGGACCCGGAGTCACCTCGTACAGCGCCCTGACAGACCGCCCTGGTACCGCGCCATCCACACCATCGCCCTCGTCTCCCCGGACAGACAGCTCGGCCACAGCTCGACCACAACTCGACCTTTCTTAGGATCATTGAGACCCCACGAGGTGAGATCTTGCATGGAGCCCCAGTCCGAGGGAGATTGACAGTCATGTTTAGCTTCTTCCATTTTCTAATGATTGCTCCAACAGTGGACCTTTTTTCACCAAGCTGCTTGGCAATTTCCCTGTAGCCCTTTCCAGCCTTGTGGAGGTGTACAAGTTTGTCTCTAGTGTCTTTGGACAGCTCTTTGGTCTTGGCCATGTTAGTAGTTGGATTCTTACTGATTGTATGGGGTGGACAGGTGTCTTTATGCAGCTAATGACCTCAAACAGGTGCATCTAATTTAGGATAATAAATGGAGTGGAGGTGGACATTTTAAAGGCAGACTAACAGGTCTTTGAGGGTCAGAATTCTAGCTGATAGACAGGTGTTCAAATACTTATTTTCCTCACTGTATATATACACAAACAATTTTTTTTGTAAAAAAAAATTTTTTTTTAAAAAATGCTTGCATCCCTGTCATCCAATATTTAAGCATAAATACAGAGCGATACGCAACAATAGACTGCAGCTCTCGGCTCTGCATATTCAAACCTTGCATTGATGGCAAACCTGACATGATGCATTTTCACATGAACTACATGAGTATCGTATGACCTCAGATTATAGTGCATTACCTATGGACAACAGTTGTGATATTTTTTGGAGCTTGACAATATAAAGCGCTGTTCATTTTCTTTTTATTCACCTTCATGTGTTATTTCAGTGGAACACAAAAGATGTTTTGACATCTTTTGTGTTCCACTGAAAAAACACATGAAGGTGAATAAATGACAGGATTTTCGTGTCTTTTTAAGAGGTTTGTGGAGGGCCGTGTTTTTGTGATGGTTTTGTCTTGCGCAAGTCAAGCTTCAGAGCTCCACTCAAGACTGCACATTCCAGAGAGCGATTGGCCGCTGACCCGCACACAGATGCACTATGGGAAAGTTGTTTTAGCTCTGTGCTCATGATCTCTGAAAGAAGATCTCACCAAACATGAGTTTCACTCCAACAAGAAATAAAAAAGCACATTTTGTATAAAGAAAATCCTGTTTCTGCATCATCACATTATTTTCATGACAATTAAACAAATTTCCATAAATCATGTAATTTAGCTATGAGTTCTAGGGGTATTCTGTAAATTGCATGGTAGTATTTTCAAATTCAAAACTTACAGTCTCTTCCGTTACAATGAATCACAGATTTTGATGACATCCTCACAGACTTCATCTTCTCATCACATCTTCTGTCCAATCAAATGCTCTCTAGAATCTGAAACGCCCGTCCCCAACACTATAAATAGACGCTGAAGCTGCGACTGAAATCGGTCAGCTGTTCACACATTTACTATTTTCTACATGGTGAATGGCACATAGCGCACTACACATGCAATAGGAAATGATTCAGACAGTGTAAATATGCTTTTTAACTGAGGCGAATGAAGTCTGGTTTCACACGCTAGAGACCAAAAGCTAGAGACACAAGAGCGCAGAGCGGATCATATGCAAGGGGAGGAGCTGCTTACAGCTGGAGCCGTTTCAGGGGAAATTACATCAACACATTGAATAATGCTGCGTTTCAAAGCACTTCAGTGGGCCTTTAATGCATATTTTAATAATCATTATTGTGTGATATGATTTTTGTACTACAGTAATGGGAGGAAAAAATTTGTTTAATTGTCATGAAATGACATTTTCTTTATGCAAAATACACTGCCCAATAGGCTAAATAGGCAAATTCTCAAGAGGCTATGATTAGATCATTATTGCAGTGATTATGATGTTTCTAGCATGTTTTATGTTTGGCAGCAGTTCTTCTGACCCTCATTGATGGAGTGTGTAGCTTTCATTTCTTAAACAACCATGTAGGAAGACACATCATGGCCATATTCCAGGATGACAATGTCAAGATTCATCAGGATCAGACTGTGAAAGAATGGTCTTGACCAGAAATTGATAATTGAGAAATGTTATGTTATTTCCATCTATTTGAGCTCATGAATCTCGACATTGTGGTTTCTAGGGTGTTTGGTTGGTTTCCAGGATGTTGCTATGCGATTGCTAGGGTGTTTTAATGGTTTCCAAGATGTTACTATGTGGTTGCTAATGTGTTAAAGTGTTAAAGTGTTGCTATGTGGTTGCTATGGTGTTTTGGGTGGTTTCCAAGCTGTTGCTATGTGGTTGTAGGGGGTTTGGTTGGCTTCCAGGATATTGCTATGCGATTGCTAGGGTGTTTTATGATGGTTTCCAAGATGTTACTATGTGGTTGCTAATGTGTTAAAGCGTTGCTCTGTGGTTGCTATGGTGTTTTGGGTGGTTTCCAAGCTGTTGCTATGTGGTTGCTAGGGTGTTTGGTTGGTTTCCATGATGTTTCTATGCGATTGCTAGGGTGTTTTTTTGGTGGTTTCCAAGATGTTACTATGTGGTTGCTAATGTGTTAAAGTGTTGCTATGTGGTTGCTATGGTGTTTTGGGTGGTTTCCAAGCTGTTGCTATGTGGTTGCTAGGGTGTTTGGTTGGTTTCCATGATGTTTCTATGCGATTGCTAGGGTGTTTTTTTGGTGCTTTCCAAGATGTTACTATGTGGTTGCTAATGTGTTAAAGTGTTGCTATGCAGTTGCTAGGTTGTTTTGGGTGGTTTCCAAGATGTTGCTATGTGATTGCTAGGATGTTTTTAGTAATTTCCAAGATGTTGTTATGTGGTTGCTATGCGATTGTTAAGGTGTTTTGGGTGATTTCCAGGATGTTGCTGTGCGGTTGCTATGGTGTTTTGCTGCTTTGAATGTTGTTGCTATGATGTTTGGGTGGTTTTAAGGATGTTGCAATGCAGTTGCTAGGGTGTTTTGCTGCTTTGAATGTTGTTGCTATGATGTTTGGGTGGTTTTAAGGATGTTGCAATGCAGTTGCTAGGGTGTTTCGGTGCTTTGAAGGTTGTTGGTATGATGTTCGGGTGGTTTCCGAGATGTTGCCATGCGATTGCTAGGGTGTTTTTAGTGGTTTCCGAGATATTAGCTATGCAGTTGCTGGGGAGTTTTGGGTGTTTTGGGTGGGCGCTGGGAAGATGAATGTGTATTTAAACTGTGTCATTTATGTAGTAGAAATGTGAAATTATTTTTGAATTTGGTGCCTTCTAGACTGAGGAAAGAGAAAATGTATTTTTGTCTCATGTGAATGAAAGACAACAACTTCCAGAATGCACTTGCTTCACTGCCCTACAAGGCCACTCCCAAAGCCACGGCCACTGGTTATCACTTGCGCACCATGACACCGCCCCACCATCGTTTTGAATATTTTAAATAATAATTAAATAATTTTGTTCAGTTAGAGAATAAACACTACAATTAAAAACTGAATGTGTCTTTTCAATAAAGTGTGAGTGAGCCGAACGAAAGTCACGGCACAGACGCAGCAGGAGTCAGATTTCATTCATCACGAGAGCGAAGAGCTGAGCAGAGCTGAGGTGAGCGCGGCTGTCATTCACGACGTATGTCCAGTCTGGCGCTTTATCAGATCATGCCTATGGAAGCTTAACTTTCATAGGAATTCATTGAAAAGTTGAAACACTCACTTTGCTCCATACCACTGCGCTCCATTCTGTGTGAGATCTCTCCCCTGTGGGCGGGTTGATAACATGCGGAACAGCTCCTTCTACTGGCTGTAGTCTTTAGCCTCTGGCCAAAAATCCTCCGATGACGCAAAATGACGATATTTGCGTCATCTGAGGATTTTTTCCAGAAATAAAATGCATAGTTCTCTCGTCTCAGGGGGATATGATGAGGGGGGGAAAGTACCATAATTTGAATATAGTACCGGGTTTCTACTGATACAAAGCTTAATGCTAATCGCTGAACTTTAAGCATTTGCCTATTTAAATCCAAACAATGACTTTTCTTTGGCCAGGCAGTGTATAATTCCCGGTGAAGTGTTTCTCTGTGAGATTCGCCCACCTGCTGTACTGTCATGGAGCTAAACATCTTTCTGAACGTTCATCTTCCACATCACATGCAGCGCTGAAGTGGAGGAGCTTCTCTCGCACACATGACGTTTGCATGTTCACAGGGAGCGACGCCACATACACACGCGTTTCACATTTTCTTTTGTCCTGGCAGGAGGTTCCCACTGTAACATTTCCATCATGTTGGCACTTTTCTGTGTGCTATCAAACAACTCAACAATGAGAATATACAAGCACACACTTATGGCAGATCCTGAACTAAAGCTGAGCGGTGTGATGGGAAATATGGCACAAACCAACTGCAGAGATTAGCTCTCAGGACTGATTAACACACAAGAGTGATGAAGAACGTGAAGAGCAAAACATGTTTCATTAATATAAAATAAACCGATGCGCATCACAGGTTAAAAAATATATAATTTGTTCATAATGTTTGGGGGGTTTCCAGGATGTTGCTATTGGGTTGCTAGGGTGTTTGTCAGGATGTTTCTATGTGATTGCTAGAGTGTTTTTTGAGTGGTTTCCAAGATGTTGCTATGTGGCTGCTAGGGTGTTTGGTTGGCTTCCAGGATGTTGCTATGCGATTGCTAGGGTGTTTTTTGATGGTTTCCAAGATGTTACTATGTGGTTGCTAATTTGTTAAAGTGTTGCTATGTGGTTGCTATGGTGTTTTGGGTGGTTTCCAAGCTGTTGCTATGTGGTTGCTTGGGTGTTTGGTTGGTTTCCATGATGTTTCTATGCGATTGCTAGGGTGTTTTTTTGGTGGTTTCCAAGATGTTACTATGTTGTTGCTAATGTGTTAAAGTGTTGCTATGCAGTTGCTAGGTTGTTTTGGGTGGTTTCCAAGATGTTGCTATGTGATTGCTAGGATGTTTTTAGTGGTTTCCAAGATGTTGTTATGTGGTTGCTACGCGATTGTTAAGGTGTTTTGGGTGGTTTCCAGGATGTTGCTGTGTGGTTGCTATGGTGTTTTGCTGCTTTGAATGTTGTTGCTATGATGTTTGGGTGGTTTTAAGGATGTTGCAATGCAGTTGCTAGGGTGTTTTGGTGCTTTGAAGGTTGTTGGTATGATGTTCGGGTGGTTTCCGAGATGTTGCCATGCGATTGCTAGGGTGTTTTTAGTGGTTTCCGAGATGTTGCTATGCGATTGATAGGGTGTTTTTAGTGGTTTCCGAGATGTTGCCATGCGATTGCTAGGGTGTTTTTAGTGGTTTCCGAGATGTTGCTATGCGATTGCTAGGGTGTTTTTAGTGGTTTCCGAGATGTTGCTATGCGATTGCTAGGGTGTTTTGAATTGTTTCCAAGATATTAGCTATGCAGTTGCTGGGGAGTTTTGGGTGTTTTTTCCAGGATGTTGTTATGTGGTTGCTAGGGTGTTTGGGTGCTTTGAAGGTTGTTGCTAGGTTATTTTGGTGGTTTCCAGGATGTTGCTCTGTTTTTGCTATGATGTTTGGGTGTTTTTCAGGATGTTGGCTATACGATTGCAAGGGCGTTTGGGTGGTTCTTCTGTTTTATAGTCCACCTGGTGAAATGGTCTGTCTTGATAAAGCACACCTAAACCTATAGTTTAACTAGTGCACTAGAAGCAAATAGGGCTCTATTTTAATTCAGTAAAGCCCAATAAATGATCAAAGCAATTCAAATGAATCTCTTTCAGTTAACTATTAGCTGGCAATGGCATGTTAGCGTGCTAAATATAATTTATTTGACTAAATGTACAGTAATGTATGGGATGAGCAACGTCCTCAACCTAAACACAAGCTCCACTCTTTAGTCTGACAGTAACCACAAAACACCAACATCACAGAAACTCTTCTAAACCTCCAGTTTAACAGAACATTCATCACAGTCTTTCCCTTTACCCCAAAACACATAAAACATCACTTAATGTCAACTTTTACTCTCACAATCCAGCCCCACTGGAACTAGACAACGATGAACTCAAAAATGATTCATGTTGCTTAATTTGATATTGGCGTCAAAATCATTGTGAATATTGTCACATGTCACTTTTTTAGGGCTGAATAAAGGCAGTGTCTGTTCCTACAGCAGCTTAAAGAGGCACTCAAACGACTTACTGTGAGACTGTGAAAGTGGCCAAAACACTAATGCTGCTTATAGATGCTCTTTCCCTGTTCAAAGACTGGGAAATTCCCACTTCTTGACATACAAGATGGAGTGTTGGGGGATTGTAAAAATGGCCATCCATCACTGACAGTAAAGTCTCATTGATTACGGAGCGGTGTAAATCACAGGACACACGTTTACTGGACCTCTCTATTAGAGCTTCTGCTCCATAAATCAGACTCTGTTTCTGCCCCGGCCTCAGGCGCTCAACCCTCTCAACACACCTGAACTCTCTCACACCAGCTGTCAACCACAATACCCACAGGGATATTAGTCTGTTGCAATGTGGTTGCTAGGGTGCTTCAGTGGTTTCCAGGATATTGCTATATTGGTTGTTTGGGTGTTGCTATGCGATGGCTAGAGTGTTTTGGGTGGTTTCCAGGATGTTGCTATGTGGTTGCTAGGGTGTTTGGGTGGTTTCAAGGATGTTACTATGCGGTTACTAAGGAACCTTGGTGGTTTCCAGGATGTTGCTCTGCCGTTACTAAGGAAACTTGGTGGTTTCCAGGATGTGTCTATGCGACTGCTAGGGTGTTTGGGTGGTTTCCAGGATGGTGCTATGCAGTTGCGAAGGAGCCTTTGTGGTTTCCAGGATGTTGCTATGCAGTTGCAAAGGAGCCATGGTAGTTTCTAGGATGTTTCTATGCAATTGCTAGGGTGTTTTGGTGGTTTCCAGGATGTTGCTATGCGACTGCAAGGGTGTTTAAGTGGTTTCCAGGATGTTGCTATGCAGTTGCGAAGGAGCCTTGGTGCTTTCCAGGATGTTGCTCTGCAGTTGCTAGGGAGTTTTGGTAGTTTCCAGGATGTTTCTATGCAGTTGCAAGGGAGCCATAGTGGTTTCCAGGATGTTGTTGTGTGATTGCTAGGGTGTTTTGGTTGGTTTCCAGGATGTTGCTATGCGACTGCTAGGGTGTTTTGGTTGGTTTCCAGGATGTTGCTATGCAGTTGCGAAGGAGCCTTGGTGGTTTCCAGGATATTGCTCTGCAGTTTCTAGGGAGTTCTGGTGGTTTCCAGGATGTTTCTATGCAGTTGCAAGGGAGCCATAGTGGTTTCCAGGGTGTTGCTATGCGATTGCTAGGGTGTTTTGGTGGTTTCCAGGATGTTGCTATGCGACTGCTAGGGTGTTTTGGTGGTTTCCAGGATGTTGCTATGCAGTTGCAAAGGAGCCATGGAAGTTTCCAGGATATTGCTCTGCAGTTGCTAGGGAGTTCTGGTGGTTTCCAGCATGTTTCTATGCATTTGCAAGGGAGCCATAGTGGTTTCCAGGATGTTGCTGTGTGATTGCTAGGGAGTTTTGGTGGTTTCCATTTTTTTAATGATTTTTTTTTTTTTTTTAGCTGAAATAATGCGGGCTGACGTCTTCAGCAGAAGCAAATACCACGTATTAGCAACCTCGTAGCTCACAGTAGGTCTGTCTTTAAAGGTTTATAAGATTTTGTTTCCCTATGGAGAAAATGAATGGAGTTTTTACTTCTGGAACCCGACTGTTGCACTCTATTGCCGTTTTCTTAAATCAAATGATGTTTTATGTAATGAACAGACACACATTTTACTTTCATTGAAGCTAAGAGCTTTACCAGTAAATTTCAGTGTGTTCCTCACACAAAGCATCTCACCTCACCTCACGCTCAGACTTCAGAAGGCATCTTATTACTAAGATGCTTTTGAGATTTTGTGTTCCATATACAGGAAAACAACTTTAACATGACATGAGGGTGAGAAAACAACAGGTCTGTAGTTTCTGGGTGAATTATTCCTTTAAAATCTTTGAACATGTGGCGTTTCGGTGATGCACACAAGAGCATTATGCTTCTATGCTTCTCTGGCAACTCTTGAAAGAGCTTTTGCACAGCGGCGGTGATCAATAATGAGAGCTTGCATCTTACGTATCAAAAACATTACTGTAAATGCATATGGGATAAAACATGGGTCTGTGCATATTTTACTCTGGAACTGCATATTCATAAATATATGCCACAGTGCCAAAAACAACTGCATTATTGAGGTTCAGATGCCACTGTGTTTGTTTTTAAGCTGCGAATGATCAGATCCAATGTGTTTACATGGAGAATGAACCAGGGCTGGTCAAGCTTTTCCAACCCACATGCTCAAACATGCTCAAAAAGAAATGTTTAAAAGGATAGTTCATCCAAAAACTGATCTGTAATCGTTTAAGTCTTAAGTTATTCTAAATCTGTGTGACTGTATACATGTTTAAGCTGTGTTTATGCATATTATAAAAGTCAATTGGAGCTAAAATGTTCAAGCCCTAGAAAGGAGATTTTAGCTGGCCCTAAGATAAGAGGACACTTTTAGGATTGGGCCAAATCGTGGCCAAAATCGCTAAGACTAGTTTTAGTAGTTTATGCAACCGGCCACTAAAGTTGGAGGTGTTTACAATGATAATAAAAGGCCTTTTACTTGCTTTTTCAGCATATGAAAAACGTGTATGGGATGTGTTTGCTCTGTTGACTTGGGACAATTTGATCAATCGCCTGTAGCCTGTAGACGAGTTCGCTACATTCCCTCTAGTCTGGGTTTATCCATCAGAAGCACGCAGCCATTCTGGTCAGACGCCCTTCCAGCTCCTGTCAGAAAAGGCCCAGATGAAGGAGATCAATGACGGTTCAGGACTCTGGAGCTCCAGCCTCGGGCCATCTCACCTGGATACCACATCAAACAGCTGCCTGTCACTCAAACACAAAGACAGGCTCCATCTAACACAACAATCCTTCCTGTGCGCTGCAACACAGAACGACCTGCTGCTGTTTCAACCCGCATTTACTCTCATGATACTGCTTTAACACAGAGCCAAAAATTGGTACAGTTTCTGATAGCTTGTAATTGTCAGTGAGATCTTTATAACAGACTACTTACATAAAATGCATACACCGAACAGGCACACCTTCCTAATATTGTGTTGGTCTCACTTTTGCTGCCAAAACAGCCCTGACCCGTCGAGGCATGGACTCCACTAGACCCCTGAAGGTGTGCTGCGGCACCTGGCACCAAGATGTTAGCAGCAGATCCTTTAAGTCCTATAAGTTGGGGGGTGAGGCCTCCATGGATCAGACTTGTTTGTTCAGCACATCCCACAGATGCTCCATTGGACTGGATCTGGGGAATTTGGAGGCCAAGTCAACACCTCAAACTTTTTGTTGTGCTCCTCAAACCATTCCTGAACCATAACTTCTTGAGCAATTTGAGCTCCAGTAGCTCGTCTGTTTGATCTGACCACATGGGCCAGCCTTCGCTCCCCATGTGCATCAATGAGCCTTGGACACCCATGACCCTGTCGCCGGATCACCACTGTTCGTTCCTGGGAGCACTTTTGATAGAGTCTGACCACTGCAGACCGGGAACCCCCCACAAGAGCTGCAGTTTTGGAGATGCACTGACCCAGTCGTCTAGCCATCACAATTTGGCCCTTGTCAAACTCACTCAAATCCTTACGCTTGCCCAGTTTTCCTGATTCTAACGCATCAACTTTGAAGACAAAATGTTCACTTGCTGCCTAATATATCCCACCCACGAACATGTGCCGTGATGAAGAGATAGTCGGTGTTATTCACTTCACCTGTTAGTGGGTGGGATATATTAGGCAGCAAGTGAACATTTTGTCCCATTATGGACATAATGTTATGCCTGATCTGTGTATATCAGTCGTCACAGTCCAATAATGTGTTTTAGTAAATTGATATTTAAATGCTTAGTTTATGATCAAACCTCTGTGGTTTTAAAACATATAATGCAATGCAATACAATAATGATTGAGAGATGAACAATCATAATTGATCATATTTGATGTTTCTTCTTTTGTGAAACATTCATCAGCGCTGGTTATTCTAAAGAAAAAATGTTGTCTGCATAATCTTTCATAATCTATATGTGAGATGGTGGTCCAGTGGGTTAAACCACTGAACTGATATGCAGAAGGTTGCTGGTTCGATCCCAGCGGTCACCACCAGTGTGTCCTTGAGCAAGGCACTTTACTCCATGTTGCTCCAGGGGGATTGTCCCTGTAATAAGGGGACTGTAAGTCGCTTTGGATAAAAGCGTCTGGCAAATGCATAAATGTAAATGTAAATCTAAACTAACGTTTGTAAACGCAGGTGTCAAGGTAGAGTTTAGGACAATGTGAAAATTGTAAATGCATTAAAATAACTTCCACTTATTATTGAAGATTATTATTACAGCAATTTCCTTTTTGATTACATTAAAATAGCAATTATAAAAACACCATTCAACTCTGCTCTGTGTAAAAGCATGAGTGCATTCTTACTTCTTGGAAATACTACAAACAGAGTGGTCCAACTCACATCTACCCAACCTGGATGTTATTATGACCGACTTATTTCAGTCCGAGTCACAGTGTGGCGGTGTGAGTCGCAACCAAACGACTTCCTCTGGGTTTCCTGCAATGCACGCTTGTTCTCCAGCCTCTGGATTCTTTCTCTCAAGCATATGATTACGGCTTGGATTAAAACACGACTGCATGTTTGTGGTGGGCGACTGGGCAATGCGGTGTCACTTCATTAGTGGAAACGACAGCCCGTCTGCTGGGCCTCGTGAGGGAGGGAAACAGGGACGCCTGACCACAAAACACAAAAAAACCAAAGCCAGAAAGAGACATGGCCGTTGAGTATCGTTTCACTATTTGATGCAACTTAACCAAACAGAATGGAAAGAATGCCTGAAAAAGACACAATCTGAACTACAAACCAAAGTAGGAATGCAGGATCTGCTGCATCTACGTCAACTGAAGAGCTATTATTGTCTCCTAAACGGCTGAATTTAGTTAGGAAATGAAGCAGAGCATACCATTCTATTTCAGAAATGCTGTCGCCCTCTCATCGCGCCTGTAATGACATCAGACTGAAACTCACACCACACAAACAAACTAAACAGAGACATTGGCAGATAAAACTAGAGGTAATTCCAGAACAGTACAGATGTGACAAAAATAATCCCAGTATTTAAAATATGGGACCAGAAAATGCCTTCAATTCGATTTTATGATTTAACATGAATATACACCGAACAGGCATAACATTATGACCTAATATTGTGTTGGTCCCACTTTTGCTGCCAAAACAGCCCTGACCCGTCGAAGCATGGACTCCACTAGACCCCTGAAGGTGTGTTGTGGTATCTGGCACCAGAACATTGCCCAAAGCATCACACTGCCTTAGTGCATCCTGGTGCCATGTGTTCCCCAGGTAAGCGACGCCCGGCCATCCACGTGATGTAAAAGAAAACTTCCATTGCTCCGTGGTCCAGTTCTGATGCTCACATGCCCACTGTTGGCGCTTTCGGCGGTGGACAGGGGTCAGCATGGGCACCCTGACTGGTCTGCGGCTATGCAGCCCCATACACAACAAACTGCGATGCACTGTGTATTCTGACACCTTTCTATCAGAAACAGCATTAACTTCTTGAGCAATTTGAGCTACAGTAGCTTGTCTGTTTGATCGGACACGGGCCAGCCTTCGCTTCCCACGCACATCAATGAGCCTTGGCCGCCCATGACCCTGTCGCCGGATCACCACTGTTCCTTCCTTGGACCACTTTTGATAGAGACTGACCACTGCAGACCGGGAACACCCCACAAGAGCTGCATTTTTGGAGATGCTCAGACCCAGTCGTCTAGCCATCACAATTTGGCCCTTATCAAACTCACTCAAATCCTTACGCTTGCCCAGTTTTCCTGCTGCTAACACATCAACTTTGAGGACAAAATGCTCACTTGCTGCCTAATATATCCCACCCACTAACAGGTGCTGTGATGAAGAGATAATCAGTGTAATTCACGTCATAATTTTATGCCTGATCGGTATATATATACACAGGTGCTGGTCATATAATTAGAATATCAACAAAAAGTTGATTTATTTCACTAATTCCATTCAAAAAGTGAAACTTGTATATTATACATTCATTACACACAGACTGATATATTTCAAATGTTTATTTCTTTTCATTTTGATGATTATAACAGACAACTAAGGAAAATCACAAATTCAGTATCTCAGAAAATTAGAATATTATGAAAAGGTTAAATATTGAAGACACCTGGTGCCACATTCTAATCAGCTAATTAACTCAAAACACCTGCAAAGGCCTTTAATGGTCTCTCAGTCGAGTTCTGTAGGCTACACAATCATGGGGAAGACTGCTGATTTGACAGTTGTCCAAAAGACGACCATTGACACCTTGCACAAGGAGGGAAAGACACAAAAGGTAATTGCAAAAGAGGCTGGCTGTTCACAGAGCTCTGTGTCCAAGCACATTAATAGAGAGGCAAAGGGAAGGAAAAGATGTGGTAGAAAAAAGTGTACAAGCAATAGGGATAACCGCACCCTGGAGAGAATTGTGAAACAAAACCCATTGAAAAATGTGGGGGAGATTCACAAAGAGTGGACTGGAGCTTAGAGTCAGTGCTTCAAGAACCACTACGCACAGACGTATGCAAGACAAGGGTTTAGTCGCATTCCTTGTGTCAAGCCACTCTTGAACAACAGACAGCGTCAGAAGCGTCTCGTCTGGGCTAAAGACAAAAATGACTGGATTGCTGCTGAGTGGTCCAAAGTTATGTTCTCTAGTAAATTTTGCATTTCCTTTGGAAATCAGGGTCCCAGAGTCTGGAGGAAGAGAGGAGAGGCACACAATCCACGTTGCGTGAGGTCCAGTGTAAAGTTTCCACAGTCAGTGATGGTTTGGGGTGCCATGTCATCTGCTGGCGTTGGTCCACTGTGTTTTCTGAGGTCCAAGGTCAACGCAGCCATATACCAAGAGCACTTCATGCTTCCTGTTGCTGACCAACTTTATGGAGATGCAGATTTCATTTTCCAACAGGACTTGGCACCTGCACACAGTGCCAAAGCAACCAGTACCTGGTTTAAGGACCATGGTATCCCTGTTCTTAATTGGCCAGCAAACTCGCCTGACCTTAACCCCATAGAAAATCTATGTGGTATTGTGAAGAGGAAGATGCGATATGCCAGACCCAACAATGCAGAAGAGCTGAAGGCCACTATCAGAGCAACCTGGGCTCTCATAACACCTGAGCAGTGCCACAGACTGATCGACTCCATGCCACGCCGCATTGCTGCAGTAATTCAGGCAAAAGGAGCCCCAACTAAGTACTGAGTGCTGTACATGCTCATACTTTTCATGTTCATACTTTTCAGTTGGCCAAGATTTCTAAAAATCCTTTCTTTGTATTGGTCTTAAGTAATATTCTAATTTTCTGAGATATTGAATTTGGGATTTTCCTTAGTTGTCAGTTATAATCATCAAAATTAAAATAAATAAATAAACATTTGAAATATCAGTCTGTGTGTAATGAATGAATTGAATATACAAGTTTCACTTTTTGAATGGAATTAGTGAAATAAATAAACTTTTTGATGATATTCTAATTATATGACCAGCACTTGTTTATGTAGTATACCATATTTTATATATTTAATCCTCTGCCGAGTTTTGTGCCATTCCAATAAAGTAAAATACAATGTTCACACGCAATAAAATACAAAATAATAAAACAAAAATTCCTTTGAAAACCAATTCAAGAGGGTAAATAATGAGAAAATGTTTGACACGAGATTAACTCATATTTTTTTGTCTTTAAACCCGAGGCTATGTTAAGGCTGGGCTAGTACTGTATGTGTATCACAGTACATCACATTTCAAACGAAGGGTGAATTAATACATGGAAATTATGAGGAGAAACTGCAGTGCTCCTTTTGCATAATTAGCCTTTAATTGAGCCCAGAGCCATATGTGTGTGCTGAGCATTCTGGGCTCTGACTAATGGGGCATGAGCTGGTTAAATGAAGCGTGGCAGAAGAGAGTAATCCAGACCTGATATGGACACACACACACAGACGGTGCGACTGCTGAGGACGTTCAGTTTGCATACACACACCCCATATGGCCGGGCAGCAGCTCGATGAATGTGAATCTGTGAGGATCGGCTCTCTGACGGCTGCATGTGACGCATAGAAATGTCATCAGTGATGCAAAGCTATATCAGACAGATAGATCATCATGGGATGTGTAGTTCATACAAATATCTAAGGTACACAGTCTAGAACACTGCCTCGCAGAGTTTAGCTCCAACCCTAATCAAACGCATCTGAACCAGCCTTCAGGATTACTAGAAGGATACAGACAGATGAGCTTTATCAGGGTTGGAGCTAAACTCTGCAGGACCGAGTTTGCCAACTTTTGTCTTTAATTGCTTCAAGTTCAAATCAACATTTGTAATTTTGTGATCTTAAAGTGAATTAATAAGTGCATTTTTTATTCCGTGGTGGAAACAAGCTTCCATAAAAATCTCTTTTAAAAGTGTAAAAAGTATAAGTGAAAAAGTTGCTGTTGTTTTGTGTGTCAGCGTCTCTTACAGCTGCAGTGATGAAAATGTAGTTCAGCGCCGACCCCATGCTGCACCAGCTTATCGTCAAGTGTATTAATTAGCCTATTTTGTGTATACTTAACGATGCACACAGTTTAATGAATTACAGGTCATGAATATAAATGAAGGAGGAGTTGGAAAGGAGGAAATCTGCTTGGGAAATTTGTTGCATATTTACATTTATTTACAATCTCATACACTGTAACATGGCCCGAAAAAACCTTCAGCTTTTAATTTATTCATCAGCGATCCGGCTTCAGCGTTTAAGGAGCTCAGAAAGGTTTGAGTCCTGCAAAGAATGTTCATATTTCAGTCACGTTCTCTGTATCTGTAGTCAATTTTCTGTGAGATGCATATTCAGGATATTTCTGGAGGGGTGTTGCCTCTCTAGCGGACACTGGTTTCTTATTATCTCTTGTTTTGAGAGTGTTTGGGTGAATTTATGATGAATAATGTGGGGTCACCACTATGGATGGACAGACAGACAGACAGACAGACAGACAGACAGATAGATAGATAGATAGATAGATAGATAGATAGATAGATAGATAGATAGATAGATAGATAGATAGATAGATAGATAGA
The DNA here is from genome assembly GCA_023566225.1 of Romanogobio albipinnatus. Lineage (NCBI taxonomy): Eukaryota > Metazoa > Chordata > Actinopteri > Cypriniformes > Gobionidae > Romanogobio > Romanogobio albipinnatus. The sequence goes on along the minus strand of CM042252.1, from coordinate 46,471,735 downwards.
TAGATAGATAGATAGATAGACAATGATAGAATGAACGATAGATAGAGTGACAAATAGATAGATAGATAGATAGATAGATAGATAGATAGATAGATAGATAGATAGATAGATAGATAGATAGAGCGACAGACAGATACAGATATACAGACAGACAGCTAGATGATAGACAGACAGAACGATAGACAATGATAAAACGAACAATAAATAGAGCGACAGATAGACAGATAGATAAGAGTGACAGACAGATAGACAGATAGACAGATAGATAGATAGATAGATGATAGACAGACAGAACGATAGACAATGATGGAACGAACGATAGATAGAGCGACAGATAGACAGATAGATAGAGCGACAGACAGACAGATAGATAGAGCGACAGACAGATAGATGATAAAACAATAGACAATGATAGAACGAACAATAGAGCGACAGATAGACAGACAGACAGACAGACAGACAGACAGACAGACAGATAGATAGATAGATAGATAGATAATGATAGAATGAACGATAGACAGTGACAAATAGATATATAGATAGATAGATAGATAGATAGATAGATAGATAGATAGATAGATAGATAGATAGATAGATAGATAGATAGATAGATAGATAGATAGATAGATAGATAGATAGATAGATAGATAGATAGATAGAGCGACAGACAGATACAGATAGATAGACAGACAGATAGATGATAAAACAATAGACAATGATAGAACGAACAATAGAGCGACAGATATAGATAGATAGACAGACAGACAGACAGACAGACAGATAGATAGATAGATAGATAGATAGATAGATAGATAGATAGATAGATAGATAGATAGATAGATAGATAGATAGATAGATAGATGATAGAATGAACGATAGATAGTGACAAATAGATATATAGATAGATAGATAGATAGATAGATAGATAGATAGATAGATAGATAGATAGATAGATAGATAGATAGATAGAGCGACAGACAGATACAGATATACAGCTAGATGATAGACAGACAGAACGATAGACAATGATAAAACGAACAATAAATAGAGCGACAGATAGACAGATAGATAAGAGTGACAGACAGATAGATAGATAGATAGATAGATAGATAGATAGATAGATAGATAGATAGATAGATAGATAGATAGATGATAGACAGACAGAACGATAGACAATGATGGAACGAACGATAGATAGAGCGACAGATAGACAGATAGATAGAGCGACAGACAGACAGACAGACAGATAGATAGAGCGACAGACAGATACAGATAGATAGACAGACAGATAGATGATAAAACAATAGACAATGATAGAACGAACAATAGAGCGACAGATAGACAGACAGATAGATAGACAGACAGATAGACAGATAGATAAATGGATAGATAGATAAATGGATAGATAGATAGATAGATAGATAGATAGATAGATAGATAGATAGATAGATGGATAGATAGACAGATAGATAGATGGATAGAGCGACAGACAGATAAATAAATAGATAGACAGACAGACAGAACAATAGACAGATAGATAGATAGCATCACACACTCATCCCTCTGAGGCAGAAGCGGTGTCGTCTGTGTGTCGGCTCCCTCAAGCGAAGGGGGTAAATCTCTAAGACCCCCGCAGCTCATGACATCATGCCAGGGCTCATAAAAAGAGCTCATTATGAGCCGGCGCAGTAAAGTGGGCCATGAATATCAAATATAAAACAGCTAAAAGCAGAGGAGGATAACATCAGGAGGCTGGGCGGCTCAAAAAGCATGTGGGGAGAAGAACCATGAGAACGATGCATCACGTGTGTGTTTGTGCAGGAGCTCTTGGGCCTTTCAGACTAAAATCTCATGAGGAATAAGTGAAGCTCGGCCTGATGTTCCTCGTTAGACAGAAGCATCAGGAAGACAAAGAGTTTAAGGACACAAACACACACGTGAAGGGTTGACCAATGCAGTGTTTCATTTCTCAGTCACATCAGCTACACAAACACTATTTACAAAAGACAATCTTGTTATTGAGGGAACTGGGAGAGTACAAATTTAACAAGAAGCAGAATGGCAATTTGAATTCAAATATAAGGCGATATAAATTCTAAGAAATTGATATAACTGAAGTTTTTAAAAAGTTTAAAAAGCCTTGAAACTGGAATGTTTATAGGCCTAAAAGGTGGCTTACTGTATATCAACATGCATTTAGTTTAATTTCATTAGTTATTTCATTAACTTACACATACATATTACACATACAACTACATTTTTCAGTTTACATTTGATATACATACAATTGTATATATAGAACATTATCTATCTCTATGTGTGTGTATACATACATATGGAGCAGTTATCATGTCTATAAACGCAGCTTCTGTTCAGTTACACACAGCTGTTTTTAATGCTAGAGCGTGTCCTTTGCAAGCGTGTTTAACTTATAAAGTTTGCTGACACAGAAACATGAAGTCTCACACACACACACACACACACACACACACACACACACACACACACACACACACACACACACACACACACACACACACACACACACACACACACACACACACACACACACGCACACGCACACACAGTTACCCAACAACCAGGCGTGAAATCGCTGCACCACAGTATCAGCATGATGAGTAGATTTATGTTTCACATGGTCAGTCCAGAATAAATCACGTATGTTCTTTGATTTCACACGTCTGCAGCATCATTCACATGAATCACACGTCCTCAGGATTCACTCATTCGGTCTCTTTCAAATATTGCATGTTTCCCACCATAAAGCAGCAAAAACCCGACATCACATCAGAATCTCAGAGCAGCCGATCAATTATTCACATACGGGAAAACAAATTGAACGGAGGTCAGGGAGAGAAGACTAATGCTTACACTACCAGCCAAAAGTTTGGAATAATTACAATTAATGATTTTGAAATAAGTCTCTTATGCTCACCAAGGCTGCATTTATTTGATCAAAAATAAAAGTTAATACTGTGAAATATAATTACAATTTAAAAGAATTGTCTTCTATTGTAATATATTGTAAAATGTAATTTATTCCTGCGATCAAAGCTGAATTTTCAGCATCAGTACTCCAGTCTTCAGAGTCACATGATCCGTCAGAAATCATTCTAATATGATGATTTGCTGCTCTAGAATTATTTCTAATTATTATCAATGTTGAAAACAGTTTTTGCTGCTTAATATTTTTGTGGAAACTATGATACACTGCCATTCAAAAGTTTGGGTCAGTAAGAAAAATTATTCAGCAAGCAATTTAAAAAAGTGACAGACAAAAGATTTATATTTTAAACAAATGCTGTTCTTTTGAACTTTCTATTCATCAGAGAATCCTGAAAAAAAAAGATAATTTCCACACAAATATTAACCAGCAAACCTTTTTTTAGCATTGATAATAACAGGAGATCCTTCTTGAGTAGCAAATCGGCATATTAGAATGATTTCTGAAAGATTAGGTCTGAATTTCATTGCATTACATGCAAAATATGAAAGCATGTGCGATTTATTTTAAAGATTTTTACACATTTAAATTTTCAAATTTCAATACAAAAAAATTGGGGGCTAAAAATTAGTAAAAATGTAAAGATGTTAGCAGCAGATCCATTAAGTCCTGTAAATTGCGAGGTGGGGCCTCCATGGATCAGACTTGTTTGTTCAGCACATCCCACAGATGCTCGATTGGATTGAGATCTGGGGAATTTGGAGGCCAAGTCAACACCTCAAACTCATTGTTGTGCTCCTCAAACCATTCCTGAACCATTTCTGCTTTGTGACGTGTACAAGGGTGTACATTGTCTGCAACAATGCTTGTTGTCAAAGTAACATCCACATGGATGGCAGGACCCAAGGATTCCCAGCAGAACATTGCCCAAAGCATCACTGCCTCCACTGGCTTGCCGTCTTCCCATAGTGCATCCTGGTGCCATGTGTTCCCCAGGTAAGCGACTCACACGCACCCGGCCATCCACGTGATTCATCAGACCAGGCCACCTTCTTCGCTCCGTGGTCCAGTTCTGATGCTCACACTGTTGGCGCTTTCGGTGGTGTACAGGGGTCAGCATGGGCACCCTGACTGGTCTGCGGCTATGCAGCTCCATACGCAACAAACTGCGATGCTCTGTGTATTCTGACACCTTTCTATCAGAACCAGCATTAACTTCTTGAGCAATTTGAGCTACAGTAGCTCGTCTGTTTGATCGGACCACACGGGCCAGCCTTCGCTTCCCACGCACATCAATGAGCCACCCATGACCCTGTCGCCGGTTCACCACTGTTCCTTCCTTGGAGCACTTTTGATAGAGACTGACCACTGCAGACCGGGAACACCCCACAAGAGCTGCAGTTTTGGAGATGCTCTGACCGAGTCATCTAGCCATCACAATTTGAACCTTATCAAAAATCCTTACGCCTGCCCAGTTTTCCTGCTTCTAGCACATCAACTTTGAGGGCGAAATGTTCTCTTGCGGCCTACTATATCCCACCCACTAACAGGTGCCGTGATGAAGAGATAATCAGTGTTATTCACTTCACCTCACTGGTCATAATGTTATGCCTGATCGGTGTATGTACACACACACACACCCTACATCATAACCTCTAAGAACCTGATCAATTATTTAGATCATATGCCGTAAACAAATTGAACGGAGGTCAGGAAGAGAGAAGACCAACGTTTACGCGTGTGAGTAGACTGTAACACCGTCATTGTACCGTCGGGAATCCCAGAAAGTGCAAATATTCCAATGGTAAGTGGGGAGATTCCTCCATTTCGGTGCGGCGTGTAATTATGCCCCTCCGGTGCTTGAATTATGAAAACACTGTGCGGGTGGGCGGGGCCACAGGGCCTTTGATAAGTCAAGCGTGCTGCAAGTGAATGAGGCGGCGACAGGCAAGGAAAAACACACATTCATTCCCGTCACAATGCCAAACAGCACTTTTAATTAAAGCTTATCCAGCTGGATGAATAATGCATTAATTCCTTCAGAATATTCCCGGCGTTCATCAGGAGAGATAAAACCCAGAAGACCTGGTATCTGCTGTCAGTGACAAAACAAATGCATCAATGCTTTTATCGCCCTCTATACATGCAGGGAGCAAAGCCTTCGATTAAAACCATCACTGAGCAGCGTTTGTGCTGCACTGCTGGTGCACCATTACCAACAATAAAACAAGACCAAGTGGAGACCGAACAGAGTCCATAGGAGTCCGACTCCCTGCTAGAGAAATTAATGAACGATCCACAGACTCAACCACATTTCACCATCAAATCAACAGAAATAAACAAGAAATTACATTCTGACTACAGAAAATCTGTAGCAACCTTTTTTCTGTATTGTGACATTAGTTTGATAATATTTTGAGGATAAATATGATCCAGACATGTTCTGGACAGGTTTCATGATATTCATGCAGGCAAACCCGTCCCATCAGGAGATGTGAACAGTCTAACAGTGCTTGTCAATGAGTGCATTTACATGCACGTTCTTAAGCCGATTATGCTTAATAAGCCGACAACGAACATGGTCATGTAAACGCGGTAACCCGTTTTCTTTTAACGGAGTAAGGTCATAAACTCATATGTCACTCCTAACCTGTTTGTGGTTCTGCGGAACACAAAAGAAGATATTTCGAAGAATTTAGCTAACAAACAGTTTTAGTTCCCATTGACTTCCATTGAGCTTGTTTTGTCCATTTAATGAAAGTCTGAAACCAAAAAGTCTGAAATGAAAGTTTGTTACCAAAATTCTTTTGTGCTCAGCAGAAGAAAGAAATTGATCATTCATGTTATTCATAATTGAATGTTTTGAGACAATAAATATTAACAAAACCGTTTTTAGCATAATACGTTGTTTTTGAGTGAATGTGTGCCTATTTTAGGACAACAACGTGGATATAGTTGAAATTGATTACAATAAATTCTATTTCTTTTACTGTTCAAATTGCTTAATTTTCTTAATTATTTAATTTCTTTATAAAAAAAGAACAAAAAGATAAAAAAAGACAATATTCACACAATATATGTCACTTTAGGGTTATATTAAACTATATGCATTCAATTCTTAATCTAATTTCTCAAATGTTATCTCCCATCTTGGATTTATTTTAATCCATTTTAACTAATTTGCTTAAATTTGAACTTTTTACTTGTATCGTATTTTTTATTTTTATTTCTTTAGCCTAGAAATCTAGACGCACCCTAGCAGCAGCAAATGTAATTTGGTAGTCTAGCAACTCTCCGTTGGCTTGCAAGCTGGAAAAACCAAACTCTGTTCAGGCCAATCACATCGTGTATAGAGTCGATGGGCGGGCTTAACATAATGACGGCAGAGTTGCGGCGGTTCCGCGTGCTATGCGTAAACAAAGAAGCTGGCGAACAGCGGTCTTGAATCGGCTTTGGCCGCGACTCTGGAAGACTTGGAGTTTAGCTTTTCTTTGAGGAAATAAAGAACGGCACTGAAGTCATTCTTAAGAAAGGAAGATGTGTTCAGAGTTTTGCCGACCGGATACGGCGAAAGTTTAATCTATCAACTAGCTTCGCTTCACCTTCTTCGTTGCTCTGGTTGGTTGAAGCGCTATCCTATTGCGTGCAGAGGGAATTTGAAAGACAACCGTTTATCCCGCCCCTCGGATTGAGCCCTGCCAATGGTGAGTTCCCAGACCCAACATCTTGATTATTTCTTATGAACCGTTTAATGATTATTATTTGTTTTCAAATATTTTTTTTCTATAAAACACAGAGTATAAAATGAGCTTTATAAATAAATTTGCCTTGCTGTATTTTTATATCTGACCATTACATTATCTTTCTAATTCACTGTTTGCAAAGATCCGCCCCCTTTAGTTACTGTTGCTACTAGGGATGGGGCCGATCCGATCCAGTATCGGTATCGGGACCGATACCAGCGTAATTCACGTATCGGATTTTCCCGATCCAACCTGCGGAGAAATCCGATATCCACGAGCCATGTCTGCGCTTTAACGTTGTCTGCTGAAATGACTTCAAACGTGATTCCCGCCGGCTTGTCAGCTAGCTGGCTGCAAACTATGGAATGGATTTCCTGAATGGAGGCGCGGCTCAATGAGATACAGAGTTATGAGAAGCCCCCGCTCAGGAAATCCATTCCGCAGTTTGCAGCCAGATAGCGGTATAGCATTGAGCAGCAATGTGGCTAGCCAACATGTCAGCTGTGTGGAAATACTTCACACTGGAAACACCGGAGAGCAAGACAATGTTTGCTAAACCGTAATTCAGAGAGGTGGAAGCTCCCTCACGTCGTACAACACAACGAACGCAATCAAACATTTAAAAATACAGACAAGTTCAGACAAGACTAGGGTGACATTTAAAAGATGATAATCAGGGCTTGACATTAACAATCAATCAATCTGCGTGTGTATTTCGGCTGTGGCGTGTAACACTCACACTAGCCACTTTGAACTTATTATGGTCTTCTCAAAAGCCATCTGTTATAATCGCGTTGCGCATTATAACCAATCACATGTGTTTCTATTGAGTTTATGAAGATAATAATCAGAGGCGTTCAGATTAGCGGAGTTTAGTTCAGAGCGCGCGCCGCTCTCACTCGCTGAAATCTACACTCAAAGCAGAGATGAACATGCGATGTACGCAGGAGATTCATTCATCATACAGTGAAAATAGTTTCAAACAAACACAGCAGAACATAGCGCATCTTAGATGACCGGCATAAAGATGGCTTGACGTTCGCAAATTTAGGGATCGTCTCTAAAGTTACATAAAACATTGGTAGTCATAAAACTGACTGTAAAGTGTTCATCTAGGTGTCAGGTATGATGCACACCTTTTGGTTTTTTAATATTGAATAAAATAAACTGTCAAATCATAGGAAAATATATGCTTTATTTCACTAGGATACTGTATGGGCTCTTACACAAAATATGCTAGATTTAAATGTGTCATAGCTGATAGAACACTGATGAGAATATTGCTTGAGAATTTACAGAGATAACATTAGAGATTAGAGATATAATATTAGAGATTTATGCATTATGCATTGCCATTGACGACGGCCATTATAAGAAAGGAAATTCCACAGAATCTATCTTAAAAAAGTGCTTAGAGCTGCTTGATTTATTTTTTGGTTTGTTGATTTTCAAATATAAATTGATAACCGTGATAAATTTCCATACCATTTCATCCCTAATACGTACATATCATACTTGCATGTTGAGAGGAGTTTATTTCAGCATCATATAAAATCAACAATAATGATAATAATATCAAAGCAAACACAGCTCTGGTATCGGAATAGTATCGGTATCGGCCGATATCCAAATTCAGCTATCGGATCGGAAGTGAAAAAATGTGGATCGGTGCATCCCTAGTTGCTACGTCTGATTGGTCAGATCGCCTGTCAATCAAACTCCCGGCGAAGGGTGAATTGCATTACATACGAAGGATGCATATGATGCTACCTTAGAATTTGACCAAAATAACGTGTCTTTGGAGGCAGCATGATTCCTTTCCCTTCACATGAGGCACACGACTACCGTAGGTTTTGGAGCAACACTGGTCTCTTCAGCAAGAAAAACCCATGCAGCAGAATTCATCCAGGTGTATTTTTAGATGGTGGAGGTAAATAATCTCTAAACTCCACAACTGCTGGATTCAGTCTAATGGATTGGCCTGACCCATTGAGCCTCATGAAGAGAAACTAACGGGCTTTTATTACACAGTCTGTATTCACACACTCACTCAAGCCGTGTGTGTGTAAGTGGGCCAGACTGTTTGGAAGGGCTAAGAGTCTCACTGTCAGAAAGCATTTTCTCATTCTGCTTTACCTTCCTGTCCTGCGTGATCCTGATAAAGAAACTCCCTCAGCGCGAGTGAAGCCAATCCCACCATGCCACTAAAAACCCACCGCGCTGCAGAGAAAGAACGACATGCTTAATACAATATGGCATTCATATGAAACACACAGAACACACAGTCCCAGCGGTGGAAACCTGAAGGCTTGCAGAGATAGAAAACTAACAGTCTACTTTCTGCATTTAAAAAACAAAACCAATTTTTATATTGTTTTAAAAATTAGGACAACCCCAAAATGGAGGTTTTGTCAGGTTTAGCTCACTTCTATGTGCAAATGATTGTCCCCAAAATATGGCGTATAACTGGTGTATACAAACACACACGCAGACGTGTCTGTTTCCATCAGCAGACAATATTTATGCAGATAATCACCTATTATCTGTCATTCTCTGGATGTCGTGATGTTATTGTCTTGGAGCGCCACTTTTAAAATAAAGACGTGGTGAGTAACAAAGACGTGTTGTTGTGTAGACACAGATAAAACCAGCACAACATCATCAAACTTCTACAGTATGTGGTTGTTTTGTTTGGGTTTGGGAAAGTTTGTAGAGAGGAAGGCGCGTGTATGTGAGTGAAGCTGCAGCGCTGCGGTTTGACACAACAATCTGAGCGCGCTGTCTGTAAGCCTGGATAATTACCCTCCACCCGTCTCTCTCTCTCCACCTGACTGTCTGACAAACACACTGCGCTACAGGACGACCTGAAACATGTCACACTGATCACATCGGAAACACACACTCACTACCTAACTATAAGTCGGTCTGAATACCTGTCTGTCTGTCTACCAACCTGTATGTCTGTTTACCTAGCTACATTCCTGTCTGTCTGTCTGTCTATCTATCTATTAGGGGTGTAACGATTCACTCGTTTTCTCGATGCATCGATTACAAATCCTGATGCATATGCATCAATTTTGAAACGTGCATTTTGAATCGTGAATCATTTATTTTGGCCGATAATCGATTTAAAATGCTAAGAATCGAATGAATCGCGATTCAATAGCGATTCAGTGCTTTAAAATTAACATTAGATTATATCTACTAAATGCGTGTATTAATAGAGCGTCATCCGCGCCCTCACAGCTCGCCTTCAGACACGCGCTTTACCGCCTTCACTGGAGTTTCTTTCGCGCTCCGTCCGTCGCTCACTGACATGTTTGAGCTCTCCTCAGGATGGCCACTGCGACCACATGAGCAGATGACCGGTCTCTATCGAGACAGGAATTGTCCCGAGTCAAACCGCAAGCCATTGTCAACTGCCAAGTCACCGCGGTCACTACTGTTGAAATAAAACGCTTTCATTGCGTCACCGTTATTTTATATAAAATAAAATATTTCAATTTTACGGAAATACAGTAGGCCTGCCTGAGCAGTTGAAGTAAAACCCAGCTTATTCAAGGATAAACATGCATTGCATGGACGGAGCAAACACGTTTGTGTAAGTGTCTAAAATGCATACGCACAGTTCTGATGAATGATACAAATTTAACTTAATGTCGTTTAACTGAATATACGAAGGAAACTGCTAAAGTAACTACAACATTACCAACACTGAAATAAGAGCGTGCGGTTTATATAGCCTATCAATCAGATGCGCATTAAAATAGCCTCCGAAAATAGCAACAGTAGACACCGGTGCGTTTTCTTTCAGAATCATCATAAGGATAACGACCCGTATAAAGAGAACAAAGAGGGGTTTTCTTTCTATTCTGTGAAGAAAAGTTAGTTTAGGATTAGTTGGAAAAGTGCATGATATGAGTCTCTCCATGCAGCATTGTGTGTTTAATGCCAGGAACACTTTAATAAGGTTGTGTAGCCGTTAACATTCTCGTACACAATAGTTAGCATTAACTAACAATACTTTTAAAGCCTTTTTAAATTCTGGCTTATGTTAATTTCTACAAATGCCATTTTATATGGGAAGTAATAATAATAATAAAATAATAAAGTAATATGAACTAACATTAACAATGGACTAAATGTTTTGGACATACTTTATATTAGGTGGCCTTAACTACTATGTACTAACATTTTAATTAATCATTTGATATAATGCACTTATTGTGTACATACATGTTTTTACATTGTACTTACATTTAAAAAAATACCTGCGTGTAATTATGTCTGTAATTAATTTCTGTAGTTACATTTGTAATTACACTGCTGACCCTTTCCTTACACCTAACCCTACCCTTAAACTTACCCATACCACCACACCTGTCCCTGACCCACCGTATCCCACCTCAATATCAGCAAAGGTGTTTTGCAATACAATTTGAACTCAGTAAGTACATTGTACTTATTTTTTGATGTAAGTACATAGTAGTTAAGGCCACCTAATATAAAGTGGGGCACACTTTACAGTAAGGATGTATTAGTTAAAATTAGTTAATGCATTAGTTAACATGACATAACCAACTAACCTGGTATGTTTTATTTTGCAACACCTCTGTTCAGCATTAGTTTATATTTGTTTATGTTAGTTAATAAGAATCCAGCTGTTCATGATTTGTTCATGTTAGTTCACAGTGCATTAACTAATGTTAACAAGATTTTAATAATGCATTAGTAAATGTTGAAATTAACATTAACAAAGGTAAAATAAATGCTTTATAAGTGCAGTTCATTATTAGTTCATGTTAACTAATGGAGTTAAATAATGTTAAACTAATAAACCTTATTGTAAAGTGTTACCGTTTTTTTTGCCCACTCTCTGACCTCTGAAGGCCGCTGTGTAATTCACACCCTGACTAAGACACATTAGGGGAAGCATTTTAATAATCCTATGAATGCATATAAAAAAAATGCATAATCGAATCGAATTAACCGAATCACATCGAATTTTAATGTGAATCGAATCGAATCGTTCTGAATTGTCAAAAATCATTCTTGAATCGAAAACCTACGAATCGTGAATCGAATCGATTCGCTTCCTACCCAAAGATTCACAGCCCTACTATCTATGTATTTATCTGTCTGACCACCTGTCTGTCTGTCTGTCTGTCTGTCTGTCTGTCTGTCTGTCTGTCTGTCTATCTATGTATTTGTCTGACTACCTGTCTGTCTGTCTGTCTATGTATTTATCTGTCTGAGTATCTGTTTATCTACCTGTCTGTCTGTCTATATATGTATTTATCTGACTACCTGTCTGTCTATCTACCTGTCTGTTTGTCTATGTATTTATCTGTCTGATTGTCTGTCTTCCTACTTACATTCCTGTCTATCAATCCATGTATTTATCTATCTATCTATCTACCTGTCTGTCTGTCTGTCCATCCATGTATTTATCCATCTGACTACCTGTCTGTCTATCTACCAACCTGTCTGTCGGTCTACCTACTTACATACCTGTTTTCTGTGTCTGTGTTCTGTGTCTGTCTATGTATGTATTTATCTACCTGTCTGTCTATCTACCTGTCTGTCTGTCTGTCTATGTATTTATCTGTCTGATTACCTGTCTGTCTATGTATGTATTTACCTACCTGTCTGTCTATGTATGTATTTATCTACCTGTCTGTCTATCTACCTTACTGTCTGTCTGTCTGTCTATGTATTTATCTGTCTGATTACCTGTCTGTCTATGTATGTATTTATCTACCTGTCTGTCTATCTACCTGTCTGTCTATGTATTTATCTGTCTGATTACCTGTCTGTCTATGTATGTATTTATCTACCTGTCTGTCTGTCTGTCTATGTATTTATCTGTCTGATTACCTGTCTGTCTGTCTGTCTGTCTTTCTTCCTACCTACCTACATTCCTGTCTATGTCCATGTATTTATCCATCTGACTACCTGTCTGTCTATCTATCTATCTGTCTGTCTGTCTGTCCATGTATTTATCCATCTGACTACCTGTCTGTCTATCTATCTGTCTGTCTGTCTGTCTGTCCATGTATTTATCCATCTGACTACCTGTCTGTCTATCTATCTGTCTGTCTGTCTGTCCATGTATTTATCCATCTGACTACCTGTCTGTCTATCTACCAACCTGTTTGTCGGTCTACCTACTTACATACCTGTTTTCTGTGTCTGTGTACTGCGTCTGTCTGTCTATGCATTTATCAAGCATCCTCACCTCAATATCAGAAATAAATCAAGACAAAACTTTTCTAGAGCACCGACTTGTTGAGATCTGAAAAGTGTCAACAAACCTCCTTCTTTCTGTGGTACACATACTCAAAACTTTTTAATGACCAAACTCCAGCTGGAGCTTCGAGAGGCCCAGTGAGGTACGTGTGAGGAGAACAGGAGTCTGACCGGCGGCTGGCGTTCTTCACAGAAGACGTGCAGCCCTACTTGGAGGAGCGCAGCAGCTTCTAGAAGCTCATTAGAGGAGCCCATATGTCGGGAGGGAGAGCGTGAGCGCGTGGGTCTTCGTTTTCATGTCGCACACCACCGTAGTCGTCTGCCACTTCATGCGCCGCAGCGGCAGCAAACACTTTCATCTGTAAACGTGATGCGTTATAATTGAGATGCGACCGCCAAGATGTGGTGACATTTAGCGCCTGATCGAAATGTTTGCAACGTTTTTCCCTGCAGACTTTACACACACCAATTCAGAGCTGTAATTAGAGAAGTGAAATTCCATCCATCCAACTTAACAGAGGAGTGTGACGCCCATTTGCAGTTGCATAAATAAAACGAGGGAATAATCACACAACTCTTTTTAAAGTTGTTCCAGTTTGGTTGCAGCTCAGAGATTTTGCCATCTGCCTGAGCCTGGGCATGCATCAGTACGGCCTGTCAACCTTCAAACTTCAAGGATTTCTAAACTTTTTTCAAAACTTTGATACATTTTGCTTTTCTAGTTAAAAAATGTATGAATTTCTTTGAATTTCAAATATTTTTTATTCTACTTCCTTACATTACAATTTGCAATTTTGCATCCTGTCTGCTGTCTTAACTCAATTTCAGGAATTTAATTGTAATTTAAAAGCACTCAATTTAATGAATGTTGCACAACCCTGGTAAACAGATAGCTGCTATAAACATGTCGACCATTAGCTTTAAAGAGTTTGTTCACCCAAAAATGAAATTCTGTCATTAATTACTCACCCTTAATGTTATGAAGCAACAACAATACTTTTCATGTGCAAAAAAACAAAAATAACGACTTTATTCAGCAATGTCTTCTCTCCCTTTTACTCTCTTACGCTATTCACATTGTTGGACTAATCACAGTGCAGCGCTTCCGAGTTCTATGGCAGAACGGTGGCTCACTATTGGCTGAGCACCACATGCATGCGTTGTGGTGCTTATACGTGAATCGCGTAGGAGAGTGACACAAAGAGAAAAGATTGTTGAATAAAGTCGTTATTTTTGTTTGTTTTTTGCGCACAAAAAGTATTCTCTTCACTTCATAAAATTAAGGTTGAACCACTGGAGTCACAAGGACTACTTTAAAGGGTCTTACTTCACCCAAAAATGAAAATTTGATGTTTATCTGCTTACCCCCAATCTGTCAGTCGTATAATGCATGTGAATGGGAACAAAATCTATGAGAGTAAAAAAAACATGCACAGACAAATCCATATTAAACCCGCGCCTCGCGACGACACATTGATGTCTTAAGACGCGAAACGAACGGTTTGTGCGAGATAGTGTTAATTTCGTCAGACGAGACGAGACTAAATATGTTCGTCAACAACCTTTTTTTCCATGACGAAGACGAGACGATGACGAGACTGCAACAATGTCCAAAACCGCTGACTAAGACTAAATTAACATGCATTATTGTTGACGAAAATGTTTTGCATAAAATAAAAACTTAGATAAAATCTCTCTTCATTTTCGCCTACAATCGTCTCTACTTTTTCTTAATGAGATAGAATATTCAGCTGTTCAAAATATTCCGAAAGAGTTCCCGCTGTTGCTCGAGTAGGCTACAGGTCTCTCTCATACTCCTCTTGCTGCAAGCCTGTCATCTCGCGGCGGCGCGCGTGGTCACGTGGTTCCCGGAGCGCTCAATACTTCTAGCGCTGTGTCAGTACATTTGAATGGCTTAAGCCACGTAAGTAACACAACAGCTTCACTATACAGGTGTTTGCAGCAATTTTTGGTAAACAGTACAGCATAGTGTGCATTGATTATTACGTCAGCCACATTTACAGTATCATTTTATTATGGAGAGTGGTAGAGATGCAACATTGTTAACATTAATATTAATGTTTCTCTTGTATTTAGCCCTCAGGTATTCCTTACTAATTAAGTCACACTTATACTCATTGATGGTCAAATGTGACCATACACCTTAACTATTTTTAAAATAAATAGCCTTTATTTTAATTCAATAATATTTATTGAATATTTTGAGGAGATCTTTTGGTACTAAATACTATTTGTGCAATATTATGGTCCATTATTGACCACTTAACATATATTTCTTCTAATATTTGTATTATTTATATTACAATTAGTGTATTAATTAAGGTTAAAATAGAGAATTCCACTGCAAAGAGGCAAATTAGAGCCATTTTGTGGCTGGAAAAATAAAACATTTCACTTGTAATGCCATTACCCACTGGGTGCCTGTATGGCTCTTTAATAAATATATGTAGTCTAGTTGCTCAAAAAAGTATTGCAGATCATAACTGCTTACTTATTTGTGAAATTTTGAAATGTTAATAATAGTGCATAGTAAAGAATGCAAGCAAATATAATATAACCCCAAAAAAGTCTAAAATAGTGCTAAAAGGCAAACGTATTTTTCCTTATATGTACAGTAGGCTATATACATGAATTCATACTGAATCAAGATCGAAATCAATATTTGTGCCCATCGTCTCATAAGCTAATGCTGATTTTAGGCATCTACGCTGTAAATCAACCAGTTAGCTATGGTGTTGTGGCACATACATTATGCAGGTTATATATATTTTATGCAACTTATTTTGCCACGAAATATATTGAGTTTTCCTTTGACTAAAACTAGACTAAAATGACTAGAATTTAGTCTAAGATTAAGACTAAGATACCTTGAGTTGTCTTTTGACTAAAACTAGACTAAAATGACGAGACTTTTAGTCGACTAAAACTTGACTAACAAAAAAAGATATGTGAATGACTAAATATGACTAAAACTAACAGGGACATTTGGCACAAGACTAAGACTAAGACTAAATTAAAAATAGGTGACAAAATTAACACTAGTGCGAGAAACCAAACAGTATTTATATAATTTTTTACCTCAAATACACCACTATGTCCAACAGCCTTCAGGCCGCTTGCATAAACTACACCATATCGTGTACAGACCTCACTTCCAGGAAGTGATGGAGCGAAAACCGATCGTTTCGCGTCTTAAGACATCAATGTGTCGTCACGAGCTGCAGGGTTTAATATGGATTTCTCTGTGCATGTTTTTTTACTCTCATAGATGCATGTTACCATTCACATGCATTATAAGGCTGACAGACTGCAACGGTTGGAGTTAAAAATCTTCATTTGTGTTCTACTGAAGAAACAAAGTCACCTATATCTTGGATGCCCTGTGGGTAAGCAGATAAACATCAAATTTTCATTTTTGGGTGAACTATGCCTTTAACGATGACTTTACTACCTTTCTTGAAAGTGATTGCTGTTTATGTGGGGTCAGAGAGCTCTCGGATTTCATCAAAAATCGTAATTTGTGGTCCGAAGATGAACAAAGGTCTTAGGGGTTTGGAATGACATGAGGGTGAGAAATTAATGACAGAATTTTTATTTTTTTGGGTGCACTGTCCCTTTAACTAACTTGCCCGTCAAGATTCTCTTCCACAGAACTGCTCATTCTAGCATCCTGATACCTTGAACACACAAATTTGTTGTGAAACTTGTGCACCCATAACACAGCCACATATGATGTTTAGAATGGAATAATGTGGAGCTAGAATCGGACCAATGAGAAGTCACAGTGGGAGAGGCTACCAAGCACATTAGTGCAAAAAGAAAAGAAACCAAATGAGAAATGTTGCTTTGGCATCTAGCTGAAATAAAATAATTGTACGTTTTTGTGAAATTTCAGTTGATGTTTATTTTATGCTTGTCACAGAATAAATCAAAAAGTCACCTGAGTGATGATTTTACCGCAGGTAAACAGTGTGAACTGGCATCAGGCTTGATAAACCACTTTCACGCTACATCTGACAGACAACGTTACATGATGGATCAAGCTCAGACATTTTTGCCTCATGCAACCAAGCTGTTCTTCTGCACACAAACCTGCCGTAATTCAGGGTCTCGATGTGACTGAGAGGAGGAGAGGAGGGTGAGAAACAGAGTGAAAATCATTCAGACTGGAGGCAGAGGAGTGAAAGGAGCTTATGGTAATGAGCAATCCAGAGCTCGACCTCTGTCCCTCCTCCACGCATGTCATTAGTCCCTCTAGTGACAAACAAATTACACATGAAATCAAGCAGCGCACCTCCTCTGCTCTTTCCCTGCGTGTGTGTGTGTGTGTGTATACTCTACTAGTAATTGTTATCTCTGAGGGAAACACCTGCTTGCTGGGAAACACCCTCCCTACACACACGTGTCCTTTGCAAGCGTGTTTAACTTATAAAGTTTGCTGACACAGAAACTTGAAGTCTCACACACACACACACACACACACACACACACACACACACACACACACACACACACACACACACACACACACACACACACACACAAAAGTCTCCTGCTTTTCTTCCTATTCTAATTTTCCCATTTCCTGAACTGGATTTCTGACCCTCAGAACTGAGAGCAGCTCATCAGATCCAATAACACACGCTTCTCAGGTGCAGTTGTGGCCTAATGGAGTCTGGTAACTCGAAGGTTGTAGGTTCAATTCTCAATACCGCCAGGAAATGACTGAGGTGCCCTTGAGCAAGGCTCCTAACCCCCAATCGCTCTCTGGGCGCACACAGCAAAATGGCTGCCCACTGCTCCGGGTGTGTGTTCACTACTCACTCACTACTCCTAATGTGTGTGCACTAACTTGGATGGGTTACAGAGGACAAATTCTGGGTTACCATAATTGGCCTTCACTTTCACTTTACTTGTCAATCACTGGAGAAAACAGGGAGGGAGGATGGAGAGAGAGAGACAAACTCTGGTGCTGAATGACACAGGCTAGGGCTGTGTAAAATCGCTACAAAACATTAGATATAGGATATTTTGAAATGTAAAATATATATAAATAAATAAATTAAATATATATATATATATACATATATATATATATATATATATCGTCAAGGCATGGACTCCACTAGACCCCTGAAGGTGTGCTGTGGTATCTGGCACCAAGATGTTAGCAGCAGATCCTTTAAGTCCTGTAAATTGCGAGGTGGGGCCTCCATGGATCGGACTTGTTTGTTCAGCACATCCCACAGATAGTTAATATATTATTTCACATTTTTTATTACATTAAGTGTATACATTAATTTTATTATATATTTAATAAAATATTAATTTCTTTAGTATTTATTTATTATGCAAAAACAAAGCAAATAAACAAAAATCCCTACCCCTATTTAATATTATTGTGAATATTTGATTTGACCAATCAGTCCTACACTGTATGCGGTTTCATTATTAATAGTTTTTGGTGGCATGTTGGGTCACAGAACGTGTTCATCAGCAGCATAAAACAGGAATGTAAATTTACAAATCCAGTTGAGAAGGAGCTTTCTCATGATAAATCATTCATGTTTTTCCCTTAATGGCCGCTCTGTTACCGAAGTGTTTCCACCAGACTGAGGTCGGCCCATTTTCACAGTCCCTGACACAAACCAACTCCAGCGACAGGAGACGGATACAACGAGCCACTTTAACGCCTGCACAAGAGAGTCTTTGATCCAAACACTTGATTCAGAGTCCAGACCACCGTACAGGATCATTAAAGACACTGGAAACTAAAACAATATATACTGTACTTTTTTTTTTTTCATTGACTTTTCATTTTGCTGATGAAAGCAGAGGCTATATAATATAACAGATCATTAACATAAGCCCCGTTTCCACCGAAATTAGCCGGAACAATTTGTACCAGGAACTTTTTTCCCCCAGACCTGCTGCTGTCTGTTTCCACTGCGGTCTAAAGTACCGAGAAGATTAGGCAAATTAGTCCGGTGATGTAGGACTGCGCGCGACTGCTCCTCCCAGTCAGAGACGGACAGTAATCATTTTTGTGCGACACTGTCTGCAACAATAACAAGTGGAGGGGATGCAAGCAGCGCTGCTTTTGCTGGTTATACATTGGTTTACTAAAGAGGTCATTAACAAAATGGCGGAAAAGAGACGAGCACTGATACTAAAGCGTATTCTGAAAGCTCGTGAAGCTAGATTTAAAATATGACAATGTTATCATCAGCTATTACGAGACGAACCCGTGCCATTGGACAGAAAGAGCAAGACTGATATTTACTGAATGCAGAACGATCCTCGCAAAAGACTTTTTAAAATGCTGGTTGAAATAAAATGCTGCGTGAGCTCAACCAATCAGCATGTTCAGCACCCAAGTCCCACCCCCGAAAGTTCCCGAACTTTGAAAAAGTACCACCTCGGGAGCAGGGCCGTTCGGAGGGGGAAATATTTACCCGGAACTTCATTTAGATCCTGGTTCCTGCGGTCGAAACACACCGAGTACCACCCCAAAGTTCCTAGTTCCTGGGGAAAGTTCCTGCGGTGGAAACGCGGCTATAATCCAATCAAACCCAAATGGATAAAATCTAATTTACACTATTTACAACTGAATATGACGTTTTACCAATAATACATAAAAGCACATTACAGGATGCCAAACACTGAATCTCACATATAAAATAAAGTTGATTTCAAAGGTATCAGAAGATTTTGTAGATCTCTAAAACCAGTCAAATCCAGTGATTAGTTCCTCTCTCTACAGTATCATCCACCACATACACAAGACTGTGTCTCCAGATGGACAGATATAAAGCTGTGCACACTGAAAGCCAATCAGAATGGAGCTGGTGTTGTCCATCAGTGTTTGACCTTCTGATGTTTGCCACGCCATAAGGCCACATGTTTAGAGAATATGTGTGTGTATCTGTTTGAGGTGTTCACTGTGCCAGTAGAGTGTGTTGAATGTGCAAGTGTGTGTGTGGCAGTGCAGATAAACAGCTGGCTGCTGTACACATCGGACAGTCTGTCTGTGGCTCTTATCTTCAAAGAGTCAGTGGATCGCTGCAGGCCTGCGACACACGCCAACTGACCCAGGCAAACCGATGCCAACCTGGGCTGAAAGAGGCGCTCGCAAACCCGTCAGACTGCGCTAACAAACAAACAGAGCTCTAGTCAGTCAACACTGAAGGGCTGTTCACACTCACAATGATCAAATCAGAAGTGAACTTCACTGTCTGCACTTCCATCAACTGTATCATGTTGCTGCATATTTGATAATATTTATAATTTTTTAATGCATAAAATATACAATATATATTATATATACAAACAAGATTATTATACTATATTATATTATACTACGTTTAAATATATGAACTATACAGTATCATATATTTTATTTATACATATAAATATAAAAAGAAGAAATATAAACGCTGCTTTTCAATATAACATTTTCTTATTTTGAAACAATACATTCAAATAATACTGCTGGACAACAACAATATTATATTATATTTTTAAATATATAACATATTATACTCATATAAATACTACATTTTACATTATTCTTTAAAATAGTATATATAGTATATTTCCAAAATATAACAACATTTTATTATTTTAAAACAATACATATACTATTATATAAATAATCAATATAAATATAATGTATTAACATAATGTAAAAACGTATTAATATACAAATAATGCATATAAAATCTCTGTTGAACAACATTATATTATATTATGTTTTAAATATATAACATATGTTAAATTGTTAAATATTATACATTACATTATTCTTTAAATAGTATATATATATATATATATATATATATATATATATATATATATATATATATATATATATATATATATATATATATATTCTTTTATTAATACTATATATTATAGTCTATATATATTAAAAATACATATTTTATTTAAATATAAAAAAGTTTATTAATACTCATACATGTTAATAATTTAAATCAGCCCTGTCCACGCAAATAAATCTATTGCAGTATAAAGACTTTAGAGCGGTTTACACTCACGATACACATACTGTCATATCGCTCATGACATGAATAATGTAAAAGCATCCAGTAACAAAGACAGTCTGTCCAAAACAGACACTCCACACAACAGAATCCATATCAATCACCTTGGGCCCTTAATTTATGCTAATGTCATGCAAAGCCATTGCAGCAGATAGGTGGCTTCTTGCATCAGCAGCACGACTTCCAGAACTATCCAGAAACTTCAGCTATTTGATTTCAACTGTACGAATACATTTACCACTGCGGCATTCAATGGAAAAGCCCAACACGTCCAGCACAAGCTGCTCACCATCACATCTTTCACTAAATTAGGCATTTGTACCATCAGTGAGAGCTTTTCTGTCTCCAAAGAAAGAGAGACCTATAGATCGTCCAACCTTTTTCTATCTTTTCTGACCCCAATTTCATCCCAGTGACCCTCTTCTCATTCTCTCTGTGAAGCCCTCGGCCTCTTTTCTCCCTCGCGAGCGCTCGTCTCTGACAGACATTGTGGCGTAGTGTGTGAGAGAGGCGTGTCATTTAGTCTGCGATGGGCTGAAGCTTCATCTGTGCTCAATAGCAGCTCTCAAAGCATCCATCCAGCTGCACAAAGGCTGCCTGCTGGGGATTTCCTGTGAAAAGGTTCCCTGTCTGCCTGATTCCTGCAACAACACTTATGATGAATAATACAAACCTGGAGAACTTGCCCAGGCCTTGGTGGACTTTTCTTGTCACAGAAACATACAGTGGCCCAAAAAAATATTTGGAAACTCACGTCACATGTAAAAATGGACGAGGCCTGTCAAAAACACACGCAGGATGTACTGCATCCCATAATAAATATATTTTTTAAAAGCAACAATTAAATGGCCCTAAAACTAGGATATAAATATTGTTTGTTTTTAAACAGACAAAACATATTTTGAGGACCATCTAAGATTTTTTTTTTAAATTATATATATACACACACACACACACACACACACACACACACACACACACACACACACACACACACACACACACACACACACACACACACACACACACACACACAATATCACTTTATTCCTAAAATGCACTTGCTTTGATATTTTGTATGTAATATAATGAGTTTCATCTTTATCAAATCTTTCATCTTCATCTTTAAAGAGTGAGTTTTCCCCCTAAAATCAAGGAATTCTATTTTGCAAAAAGAAAATTAAGCATAAAAATAGGCTCAAAATATTTTGTCTATGGTTTCACTCATAACAAACATCTTTTTTCCAACCAATTTTTGCTTGAAATGTCAAAATTCCCACTTGCTTTGATATTTTGTATGTAATAATGACATTCAGTTCAAATACTTATTTTCCTCACTGTATATATATATATTAGTGGTGGGCCGTTATCGGCGTTAACGTGCTGCGTTAACGTTAGACTGTTATTGGGCGATAAAAAAAATATCGCCGTTAATCTATTCTCAAAGTTGGGTTGGGAGCTGGGTCTATACTACGCAAGCTATGATGACTTTCATCTTGAAAATTTAGCGCAGAGCCGTGGATGTATACCTAGCCGAATCATATAAATAAATAGTTAAAAAATCATACATTGTGATTTCTGGATTTTTTTTTATTGATTATGTCTCTCACAGTGGACATGCACCTACGATGACAATTTCAGACCCCTCCATGATTTCGAAGTGGGAGAACTTGCAAAATATATATATATATATATATATATATATATATATATATATATATATATATATATATATATATATATATATATATATATATATATATATATATATATATATATATATACATAAAGAAAGAATTAAAACTTTAGATGGTCCTCAAAATATTATTTGTCTTCATTTTGAACTATATCACACTCTCCTAACTTCTTTTAATTAAACTTTTTTGGGGGGAAATCTATAAAATGCACTTGCTTTAATATTTTGTGTGTAATATAATGAGTTTCAACTTAATCTAATCTTTCATCTTCATCTTTAAGAGTGAGTTTTCCCCCTAAAATCAAATAAGTATATCTTTTTCATAAATTTTTTGCTTGAAATTTCAAAATTGACATATGAAAAATCCCACTTGCTTTGTTGTATGTAATATGATGATATTCAGACATCATTTCATCCAATTTTTTTGCCTTGAAAAAAATCTGAATTTCGAAACTTTTAAATTATTAAATAGACCTCTTGCTTAATGACATTATTTCCCCCCAAAATCAAAGAAATTATATTTAGCATAAAGAAAATTAAGAATAAAAATTATAGATGGTCCTGATTTGTCTTCATTTTAAACTATATCCATCATTCTACTCCTATCAAACATCTCCCCCAATTGAAATCTGAACTTCACACAAGTGTCCATATTCTGCATGCAATACAATGAAATTCAGACATTTTTAAGAGTGACTTTAGTGTCAAGATACTTTTCGGGCCTCTAATGTGAGAGACGAGTATGAAAACATTCAGTCTTTGAAATCTCCCTAAACATGCAGGAAATCTCTGCATGTGATGTCTGTGTGCATCACGGCACGTCTCATGGAGTGTGAACGCTTCTAAATCAGATGTGTGTGGATTAGAGGAGCGTCTCTGAGCTCCACGGAGCCTGTCAGGATGAGAAGGCCAAGCACAAAGCGTGTGATTTCAATATGAATGGTGCAGTGGAGGGAAGGACACGGCTCTCGCAGTGGGGTGACTTCCCTTCTGAGCAGCACGGTGCCACTGCGTTCTCCAGCGACTATCAGACACATCACAAACACACACGCGCTCAAAACACACCACAACATTTGCATGCTGACAAGCAAAACACTTTACTTTCATTTCTGCACTTCATGAACTTGTCAAAGAGAGGATCACTGCAGAGTTGAAATGCTAAGGCTCCAATAATGCCCATTTTCAAAGTCTTGATTTTGTGGGGTCTACTAGAATATGCTAAAAAGCCCAGTAGTTTCCACATATTTGACATTGTTGCAGCTCCTCTCTTCCCAGTCGGTCTGTAACGCTGTTTATTTCCTGTCTTATGAAAAGCAGTGTGTTGTGATTGGTCGACCGCTTCCAGCATGTTTGGGAAATGTCACGAGCCTTACCATAACCACGTTTTTCAACACACTACTAACACAACTCCACCAGGCCCGCCCCTTTATTTTGTGTATGCCTTGTGCGGGAATTGTGAGGGATATTGTGACACGTTTGTTCCCGGAAGAATGCGAAGTATCGTGAAACTAACCTAACGACACACACTTTAGGAAAATCAATGAGTAAATAAAAAGTGCATTACAGCCATTGCAAATAAATTGTGAATATTCAATATGTACCAAGTGGAATGCTTTATGAAACTATTATTTTCACTAGGGTTGCACAATATATTGAACAAAATATCAATATCAGGATATGGATTAGAGCGATTGACAAATCGCACAGGATGTGCATTAATTAGATAAATATACACTCACCTAAAGGATTATTAGGAACACCTGTTCAATTTCTCATTAATGTAATTATCTAATCAACCAATCACATGGCAGTTGATTCAATGCATTTAGGGGTGTGGTCCTGGTCAAGACAATCTCCTAAACTCCAAACTGAATGTCAGAATGGGAAAGAAAGGAGATTTAATTAATTTTGAGCGTGGCATGGTTGTTGGTGCCAGACAGGCCGGTCTGAGTATTTCACAATCTGCTCAGTTACTGGGATTTTCACGCACAACCATTTCTAGGGTTTACAAAGAA
The DNA here is from genome assembly GCA_023566225.1 of Romanogobio albipinnatus. Lineage (NCBI taxonomy): Eukaryota > Metazoa > Chordata > Actinopteri > Cypriniformes > Gobionidae > Romanogobio > Romanogobio albipinnatus. The sequence goes on along the minus strand of CM042252.1, from coordinate 46,446,983 downwards.
TGGTGTGAAAAGGGAAAAACATCCAGTATGCGGCAGTCCTGTGGGCCAAAATGCCTTGTTGATGCTAGAGGTCAGAGGAGAATGGGCCGACTGATTCAAGCTGATAGAAGAGCAACTTTTGACTGAAATAACCACTCGTTACAACCGAGGTATGCAGCAAAGCATTTGTGAAGCCACAACACGCACAACATTGAGGCGGATGGGCTACAACAGCAGAAGACCCCACCGGGTACCACTCATCTCCATTACAAATAGGAAAAAGAGGCTACAATTTGCACAAGCTCACCAAAATTGGACAGTTGAAGACTGGAAAAATGTTGCCTGGTCTGATGAGTCTCGATTTCTGTTGAGACATTCAGATGGTAGAGTCAGAATTTAGCGTAAACAGAATAAGAACATGGATCCATTATGCCTTGTTACCACTGTGCAGGCTGGTGGTGGTGGTGTAATGGTGTGGGGGATGTTTTCTTGGCACACTTTAGGCCCCTTAGTGCCAATTGGGCATCGTTTAAATGCCACGGCTTACCTGAGCATTGTTTCTGACCATGTCCATCCCTTTATGACCACCATGTACCCATCCTCTGATGGCTACTTCCAGCAGGATAATGCACCATGTCACAAAGCTCGAATCATTTCAAATTGGTTTCTTGAACATGACAATGAGTTCACTGTACTAAAATGGCCCCCACAGTCACCAGATCTCAACCCAATAGAGCATCTTTGGGATGTGGTGGAACGGGAGCTTCGTGCCCTGGATGTGCATCCCACAAATCTCCATCAACTGCAAGATGCTATCCTATCAATATGGGCCAACATTTCTAAAGAATGCTTTCAGCACCTTGTCGAATCAATGCCACGTAGAATTAAGGCAGTTCTGAAGGCTGAAAGTCTAACACAGTATTAGTATGGTGTTCCTAATAATCCTTTAGGTGAGTGTATGTGCTACCGGTAAAGAGAGCGAAGCTTGTCATTTACAAGTGTAGTTCATGATACAGAGCTTCAGAGTCTCGTTTACTGTGATTCAAGCCATTCTGAGCTCTTTAAAAGCTTGAATCTATCGTATGAAAAAATAATAATAATAAAGATGTAAATATTTTATAGTAACATAAATTTTATTCAATAATCACAATAAAATCATTATTATTATTATTATTTTATAGTCATAATGAATGGGTCAGTTTTTATAACATGCGTTATGGTTTGAGCTGGTTCTTCTGGTTCTAAACATAAGTATGAACACAAACTTTGTCCCCTAAATCATTCAGGCCTATAAGGATTTCACAGTTAAAGGTCCCATGGCGTCCTGAGGTGTACTTATATTGTTAGTATGGTTTTTACATCACAAAATGTCATAATTTAGAAATAAAAGGATTTTTTTCTATCTTGATATAAGCCCTCTGTCTTGAATGCTCTGTTTCAAGGGGTGTGTCTGATGTGAGACTTCAGTGAAAACGCCCACTGTTGTGATCGGCTGACATCTTTGCATTTGAAATGAGTGTTAGATTATGTGTCGGAGGGGGCGTGGTTTAGCGAGGTCTGCAAGCGCTGCCAGAAAGAGAGACGGACTGCATGTGGACCAGAAAGACGAGAGCTGGAGAAAGATTGCTGAGAAAGTCGTTGAGAGCGCAAGTTTATTTTGTTTGTATCTGAGAGTTCTGAATAAACACGAGTCGGAGTCACGCCGAGCCTGTCTTCTTCCTCCTTATTCTACGAACTTTGTAACATGTGGAACCCCTCTCGAATACTTTTACCAAGTTTTTTTTTTTTTTACCATTACAGCTGTCGAGATGAACGAATCGTCAAAGTGTGGATTATAGCATTATTTTTAGATCTTTTCCCATCACATGAAAGGCTGCAGTGATGAGCATTGAGTAGACAGACAGTCTGTTGATCGCATGAATGCAGTGACCTCATCATTGCAACGCTATTTCTCTGACAAAATGCTTTCACTACAACTAACAGCAAACACAACATCGAAATGAATACAGTAAGAGCTTCGCTGTGCAGCTTAACAACATCATTCCTTAAAATAACGGCAGTTTGAACAAGTGTGCAGATACACTTGCGACGTGTGATTGACAGATCCGAACATTATAAAGAGTGTTCTTTGATCGCTCTCTGTAGTTTAATCATTTAAATAACAGATTTGTTTCATGCTAGTAACAGAAACGATGCGAAGTTTAGTCACTGGCTTGATTCACTGATGCATAAACAGTATATTAAACGATTTAGAAAGAAAGTCTGTGTGAACTTGAATGATTAGCTACACATCAGAAATCACTGATCACAGATCAGGCATTAATGAACACTGTTACTCACTGTTTGTGGCGGTGCTGTCGAATCCATATGGTAAAAAAAAGTCTGTTTGTAAAGCCTGTGCTGGCATTGCGACTAAAATAAATGGAATCCATTGTCTCCCAATTCTCTGGGCAGGCAAAGCAGAGGAACGGGAGGGAGCCGTTCCCAGTATGACGACATATAGGGAAGATTCAAGATCGGCTCGTTTGAGCTCTCATTTTCTCAAAGAATTCTGTTTACACCTATCGAAATTTCTAGCCACTTGGGGACCATATACAGGCTAGGGATATTAATGTTAAAAAAAACCTCATAAAATGAAAATTTCATGCCATGGGAACTTTAAAGTCTTTAGAGTAAAAAGTCATTTTTCGGGCTCTTTTCGAAATTATTTTCTATGCAGATGCATTATACAACAAAATCACCCCAATCATGAACCTAGAATACATGGCTGTGTCCAAAATCAGAGTATGTTACAAAAGAAGTATGTCCGAATTCACAGTACATGACCTACTACTTCCGGCGAGATTCTTAAAGGGATAGTTCACCGAAAAATATAAATTTACTCACCCTATCCCTTTAAGAATGCATATGATGGACACTTTTATATCCCATGAGGCCATGGGAGAGGATCTGTGAATGGCAGTGACACGGCTAACGCTGGTAGGTCACATGATAAATGACAACATGCTGAATGTAGTACATTCTTACTACACATTCATACTTTAAAAAACATACTTTTTTTTATTGTTTGCAAAGTTCTTAACATAAGTACCTACTTATGTGTATGCGATTTTGGATGCAGCCTAAATATTTCCAAAGAGAGCTATTCAAGTCATCTGGTGCAACTTCCTGTATTTTTTCACATCGCAATACATATCACAGGGGAAAAAAATATCGCAGTTTTTTCCAATATCACGCAGCCCAAGATTTCACCATCAACATGCAACCAATCCCACGTTCAGCATGTAAAGCACAGGCCTCTCTGCACACATTCGTCCAGCTGCCGCACATGGAGCCCCTGAAATGACTCTGATGAGTCTCGTTGTCTGTCATTATTCTGTGTTTCTGGCTCTAATGCAGATGGGTTGCAGAGGTCTGCGGCTCCCTGGGGCTCCGACGCAAATCTCCCAGAGCACCTGCCTGTAATTTGGCTGCTAATCCCTGGGAGCGGGGCCTCTTTCCCTCCATCGCTGCATTACAGCCATTATGAGCTTTAGCCAGCCCCATGACATACTCTCGTCCACACCGCAAATTAAATGCAAATACAGCCCCTTTCTGGACGTAATAAAAATGACCTTAACTGCCCTGCAGGACGATGCATGTTTGGAACGACAGACTCGTGCACTGGTTCATCAATATCTGAAGAGAGCAGTGGGCGATATGGGCTAATGCAATATTTAATCATAGTAATGGAGATTCACACATATACATTGCAATTCAACACTTTTTCACGCTTACAGTTTCTCTCTCCAAACATTACACAGTACTTTTTGCATTCATTTTCAACACTATATCTATCACTTTACTCGCTTTAACAATCTCTAACACTCGTTTCATTTAATTTTTTGCTTCAAATTTGAAAATTGATATTGATCCCATTTGCTTTTGACAATGAAAACATTGATGCTTGAATCATAATTTGATTGAACTGACAAACAATAACTTTACACACATATTTGATACAATTTTGGAACCAAAAAAAGCTAAATAAAGAATAAAACATGTTTTCTGCAAAGTCACATAACTATGTTGCAAAATTTTTATTGCATACTGTTTCTAATCAATTGTATGCACTACATATCGTACAATATGCATTAAACAACATTATATTGCCATTTCAAACATAAGAGTGCACTCTAAAAAATAATTCAGTGGCTTAGTAAATATCACAGTAATAATTAACTTTATTAACTTAATAAAATTTCTAAATATCATTTACTTGATGTTTTGAGTTGAACATACCAAAATAATTGACTACAAATCCAACAGTTAATTTTGTCTCAAAAGTACAGTTATATTTAAGTTTTTTTTTTAATTGGTTCGAATAACCAATTATTTATTTCAAATATACTTCATATATTTGTGAAATTTCTATCAAAATATTTGAGAAAGGATAATTAAATCGATCTGTTTGAAGAACCACAAATATTACTTAATTCAAACCAAGATTATTAATATTTAACACGCACTGAAGAAATTTAGTACGTTTACTTAATTAAAACACTGCACCCCTCCCCAGCCCCTTGACGTGACGAAGGCTCGACGGTTGAGTGAGCGCGGGCTGTTTGAATTCTCTTCAGTCTCCAGAGCAGTTCCTTCTTCTCAGCGTCGCAGAATTGGAACATTTCTACTGTGAAATTCAGGTTTGTGTGTTTTATTTTATCTATAAAATCATTACTGAGCTTAAAATCTTTTTATTTAATGCAAAACAACATACAGGGACGCAATGTGAGTAAACAAGTGCTGCATCTGTCTTTGAAGCCCCTGGTGCCTTGCTCAAAACACACAACTTTATTCCTTAAGATAATGAATCAGCGCCAGTCCATCTCAGGCTCAAGAAACGGCGCTGATACGGTGGAAATTGGATAACAGACAGGTTGATTACACTTGAATTACTTTTAAATGTTTCATTTTTTTCAGTTTGTTACATGAGTTTAAATGTTGTAAATATGTTGTAAAATATTGTATACATGTCAAAACTGTAATATATGCTGTATTGCTTTACTCATCGACAATAAAGGCCAATGTCATGTATAAGTGTGGTGTGGAGTATTTTACAAAGGTTTAGAGGAAATTAAAGTTAATATTAAAGGTCCTGTTCTTCGTGTTCTTTTGAAGCTTTGATTGTGTTTACAGTGTGCAATATAACATGTGTTCATGTTTCGCGTGTAAAAAAAAACAGTATTTTTAACACAATGTACTTATCTGTATACCGCTGTTTTCACTGTCCTAAAAACGGGTTGATGAGTTCCTTTATTCTATGAAGTCCCTCCTTCAGAAATACGTAACGAGTTCTGATTGTGCCAGCGGTTCCTGTGTTGTGATTTGACCGCACCTTAGCGAACGTGGCACGGTTCCTGTGTTGTGATTCGACAGCAGCTTAGCGCACGTGGAAATGTCACGCCTCTTAACGGGAGATATAAATGCGCTTAATGATCTCTACAGCGTCCCTGGGAAAGTCAAACAAAGGTGATTTGACTCCGGGATGAAAATAACAGCGTCTCGACGACATGGCGACAAACACACTCAAACGCAGCACTTCCTTTTCTCCACGCGACACGTCCTCTTCTCCACGTGGGACAGCAACAAGACCACGCCCCCTTTTTTCACGTATTCTTGTGGGCGGAGGTTAGTCTGTTCTACTGTTCTACTGACGTCATTTATGAAGGAAGTACCAGGATGTAGTCCAAGCCAGCCGTTCGCTGTAGGCTTTGAAAGGGAACTTCTGTTAAATAAAATATCTCGCTTGGCATTGAACTTTGAGCTTTATAATTTTACAGGTATTATTTATGCTCTAACAGCAACATTACACACTAACTAAAGTTTGAACAGTGGGATCACGAAGAACGGGACCTTTAAAGTTATACTATAAGAGTTAATATTACTCATAAATAAAAACAGTTAATTTTTTCTCAGAAATATTGGTGTTTAAATGTTTTCCCCCCAATTTTTTCTACTCAATTTTAATTGTAAACGTACCAAATGTAGTTGCACAGATCTACTTAATTATTTTTACTTGCATTTGCTCAGCTCATATGGTGTATGTAATTGATTTCAATGCTTTAAAATGTACTCAATTTTTTTAGCGTAAAAATGTTTCACCAAAAAAATGTAGTAAATCGTAGTAAACGTTTTTAGAGTGTGTCTGGAGCATCGTGTGTCGTACCTGTTTCGCTCGCGGCGGGCAGCTCGTCCAGGTCAGTGTTTGCTGTTTGACGTCCCTTTGCCGTGACTGTTGGTCTTACTGCACACCTGGATGCTGTCGCCAGATTCAGACTGTAACTTAACGGTCGGAACGGTGAAGATAGAAGACACTGAAAAAACAATGACAGATTCAGTCTGTGAGTCTTTATGTAACGTATGAAATCTACGATGCAAAATATAACATCATCATGTAAAAGAAAAGAAAGCGAGGGAAAACAATGATATTGTGATGATGATTATGATAATGACAAGAAAATATTGTTGAAAATTAGGATATCAATAACTAAGAAATTCAAAATAGATCCAGAAAGAAATGATGCACTTATATAATATTTATAAAAACAAACTTAATCCTTTTTTTCTATAGGGATTTCAAATAATTCTTAAAAAAAAAAAAAAAGAGTAAAAAATTAGAGAGTTAATTCTTACCCAATCCAACCAGCATTGAGATAAAAACATTATAGATATTGTTTTGAAGCAAAACAAAGTGTTTAAAAATAAGATTATGTATGTAACATCTTTTTTTAATGTACTATCCCATGAAGCGCTGTGCATGACATATGGGGATTTTTATGACAGTTGTGCTGAAAAGAATAAACAATAGAGTAAACTAGGAACAAACTGCATGAGGCACTGAACAATAGCTATTCTCAGTTAAACAAGAATATATAATATATATTTCATCATTAATTCATCAGCGCCGTTTCCACTGCATTACGTATAGTCATGAGGAACCAAATATCACTATCTCAGATTCACACACACCGGAGTCAAACTCTATTTACTGCATTCAAGAAGCCGGTGACCCTGTAAAGCTGCTTTAAACACAGATAAACCCTGATAAAACAACCATTACTGAACATCTTACACCAAAACTCGAGTGTTTTCCGTCACGCTCCCACTGTGATAGTTTCATTGTGATGAGCTAAAAAAAAACCCAGATGTGTCACCTCAGACACCTTCAACATTTTCTCACATTGTCACAGTTTATACGCTATAGTTTAGAAAATGGTAATAAAATATGACAAAAACTCAGAGTTACACTGTCAGAACAAATTCATCTTGATAATGTCAGATAACTTTGATAGAAAGGGATGTAATGGATTACAATCAACCAATCAGCTGTTAAATATAAGAAATGTAGAAATAGCTTTAAGACCATGACAGTGGGCAGTAGATTATTTGTCAATTCCTGCCCTCTCCTCATCTCCATCACTCTTTCTTTTTCCCTCCTAAAGCTGAGCTTTTTTAATTTACTGAAGGCTACAAATTGTATTATATTAACTAACAATATGTACACATTCATTATTCATTTTATGCCTAGTCTGATGAAAACGGCTTTGTTAATGTTTTTAGGTCCCATCTCAATGACAGTTTAAATAATCATTGCATTACATGAACCATGTTACATAGGTCTATTTTCAATAAAAAAATGGCGAAATTAGACAAAAGTTTATTAGTTTGCCTGATTCATTTGGTCATTCGTTTAACAATTCTGACCTAAAACAGCTGTCAAATATGAAATGTTTAGTTTAGCTACGTACATATGACGTATTATCTGAGTGAAACAGCTTCTCGACCAAGAAAAAATCTAGGGCGGGGCTTGATTTTATCCATGGGGAATTGAAGGGATGGTTGTGTATGTATGTATATATATATATATATATGCACATACACAGAAAGAAAAGGGCTTTTCTATATGCTTGCTATGTTGTTGACAGTAAAAAATATGATACTTGCTATAACAAACAGCACTAATCAAGATATAAAAATAGAATAAACAAACACATCAGCGTTTGCCATTTCATTTAATAAACGTCATAAATCCTGCTGCATTTTCCATATCAATCAAAGCCCGAGCTGAAATGTTAATTACTCGTCCAGCTTCCCCCAACAGCACCCGTTCTCTTTTGTGATTGAACCGCCAGCGTATATGAAACAACAGAATTAATTTTCCCTTCATTCTTCTGCTTCAAAAGCGGCGCTGCGCTCTGTGCGTCAAAGATCCGCCTCCACGGCAGAGTCCCGCCTTCCTCCCGCACGGCCGCCAGCAAACAACCTGCTGTGAGCTGATAACAGGATTAATTCAGCTCCGACTCCTAATCTGTGAAATTAAAAACCTCATTCTCGTACTCAAATGACTCGGCCGACGCTTGTCTTCCACAAACGCCTGTCTTCTGTTGTGCGCATAACATGTGTAGGCCTGAATGTGCCTGTGCTGCGGTTTTGCCCATCTACTAACCGAGGCCTAAAAGAAGATCAGCGGCTGCGGAGGGTCTCACACGTGGATTATGGATACGTGTCACATTAGACATGACAAAAGGCCTTGAGCTCTTTTAAAAACCAAAACCAGCCTGAAAGACCCGAATCATCAGCAGCAGCTCAATGTTTCTACGAGTGTCGAACACAAAGTCATCTTTTCTTTCCTATTGTGACTATAGTATTATCTGAGTGAAACAGCCTCTCAAACAAGAACAAATCTAGGGCGGGGCTTGATTTTATCCATGGGGAACTGAAGGGTTGGTTGTGGTTTGCTATTGGTGAATCTCATGTGAGTGATAGGTTGCCCCGCCCTCTTGCCAGTAAACGCATCATCAGAGAAGACGCTCCAAGAAAGAGGGGATTATTTTGATGGGTACATGAGGGTACACAAATTTAAAAAAAGAAAGAAAGATGTGCGCAGAATATATTAATTATAATAAATACTCCAATATTCCATAAAAATAAGAATGGTGAATTTTGATTTCATGGTGACTTTAATGTCGCGTCAGAGCTGCTAGCTGTCAGTCAGAAATGTTTTAACAGCATCTGGACGTTGATGCGTCAAAGAATGACAAAAAACTGAAAGTTTATAGTGTTTCTACAGTAAATTTCTGGTAATCTTGCATGTCAGATGTCAATTATTCCATCTGTACCCATGATCATCACTAGGATCTTTTTAGGGGGACTTTAAAATTTGTGATTAACTCGGTAATGTGTACACTAATTTGTGATCGCAAGTCCCCTTTAGAACATATGAAACCGGCGACAGGCTTCGGCTTCGCCCGTCCGTCCTTTAGTCTGTGTTAATCAGTCTGTCACCGCTCATCAATGTCAAAATATTTTAAATAACCAAATCAAATCAAAGTAGGCGGGCTTTATATTCACGGAAGCTCAAGTGTGATAATATGCAAGTAACTAAACTAAACATTTCATATTTGACAGCTGTATTAGGTCAGACATGTTAAACGAATGACGAAAAATAATCAGGCAAACTAATAAACTTGTGTCTAATTTCGCCATTTTGAATCGAAAATAGTAATGTTACGTGTAACTATGTAACGTGATTCATGTAATGTAATGATTAGTAACTGTCGTTGAGATGGGACAAGAAACATTAACGAAGCCATTTTCATCAGATTAGGCATACAGTGAATGTGTACATATTGTTTACATTTATTTACATTTATGCATTTGGCAGACGCTTTTATCCACAGCGACTTACAGTGCACTTATTACAGGTACAATCCCCCTGGAGCAACATGGAGTAAAGTGCCTTGCTCAAGGACACACTGGTGGCGACTGCTGGGATTGAACCAGCAACCTTCTGCATATCAGTTCAGCGGTTTAACCCACTGGACCACCATCTCCACGTTGGTATTGTTAATTAACCATATTGTTAATTAACATAATACCATTTGTAGCCTTCAGTAAATTAAAAAAGCTCAGCTTCAGGAGGGGAAGAGACTGGGCAAGATAAGGAGAAAAAGAAAGAGTGATGGAGATGAGAAGAGAGCAGGAATCTACTGCCCACTGTCATGGTCTTAAGCTATTTCTTATACCTTTTTTTGGCCTTCAAACGTCTTGAAACGCATATATGTAGATCAGAGAAATCTAAATTTTATCAGGGAGCCCCCTAACCCCCTAACAACAAATTTGAGACATCTGTGATTATAAAGCCTTGCCTACGGCCCTGGGTAGGATTAAGGGATGTCGAATAAGGCATTAATATGTGCTTTACATCTACTAATAAACAGAAAATATCTTAGTAATATGCATGGTAATAAGCAACTAGTAATAAGTGAGAATTTGACCCTAAACTAAAGTGTTACCTCATTGGGGGCTGAGCCCCCGTAAAATTAAAATCTTAGAATCGCCCCTGTCTGTACCACATGCACATGTATTTATCTAATTATCTTCAGTGCTGGGTAGATTACTTAATTGTCCGTTACTGAATACAAATGACAAAAAAAACGTACTTAACACAACGTGTAGTTAGTAACACAATCTATTAAATTACTAATTTAAGATTGTAAAACTTTAATATTACTTTGACAATTTGTTTATCACATTGATTTAAATAATATATGGAATATATGGATAAAATATGGATAATTATACTACAGGGCCGTTGAATGCTTGAATCTGATTGGCTGATGAACGTTCTGAGGTGTGCAATTATTTTCTGGGAAACGCACAGCGAACATAGTTCCAGGCAGCTCTTGACCGCATTACAGTTCCATATCACTTCGCATAGTTAACTGTAATAACGGAAATTACAGGTCTAAAAAAAACATCATGACAGACGATTTTCCTAAAGTAAATTTTAATATTTACGGTGAATATAAAACGTTCAACAACTGGGCGGCAGCAGTATCAAACGCACAGAGGTAGCTTAATTCACACAAGCTCGCTCTCTCTCTCAGTGTGTCTCTGTCACTCTCGCTCTCTTTCTAATAACTTCATTAATAACTGCAGTAGAATGCTATCAATGGCTCAAGCCTCCATTACCAGCTTTAAAATAATGTCTCGGAACTAGCAAAAGAGCCATTGGATGAGACGCGGAAGAAATAGTCCTACTCACAATAGCGAATTAAGTACTAAAAAAACGGACGAATCCCTTTAAATATATCATCGGATCGATGTCTTGAGGTGTGGTAACCGTAGTATAAGCGGAATAATTGACTCCGGGTCGTTGAATTATTAGAAAAATAATGCACATCCGAGGTGGTGATGCGGTCACGACGCGAAGCGGAGCTTACTTGTTCCATACTGATATGAAAATACAAAGACAAAAAAAAACCTTATTCCATTCTCTATATTACTTAAAGTTTGGGAATTAGATAAATACAAAATGTCATGAATTTGTGCATTTTAATGAGTTTGAAAGACAAAAGCCTTCCAAAACAGATAGTATGGTTAAATAAATTATGAATAATTTACTGCCATTTCATAATATTAAATCATGTAATCAATAAAAAAGTAACTGTAGTCTGTTTTTAGAGTGTAATGTAATATAATTTAAATTTGAAATCTGATTACGTAATCCAGATTAAATTTAATAATATTTTTATAATTCATTTTATCAGATTTTCTTTTGTTTCTGTAGGACTCTTTGAAATGCTGCTCATTTGAAACTTTGTAACAATTTGAAAAACATGCATCGACCAATCAGAATCAAAAATTCAACACTGCTGACAATAACCAATTCCTGCGTATTTGGATTTTGCGAATCTAGAAAAAGTGTCAGTCTGTTGGTCTCTAGGGGAAAGTGAAGCCCGTTACCTCATGAAGAAACCTGGAACGTGACAAGGCAGAAACGTGATGACTGCAATCTTTGTGAATTACCATCAGAGAGATCACCATCACTACAATGAGCTCAAATTGAACAGTGTTTGGTGTTCAGTTCCAGACACGCATCAATAAGGCGGCATGTTTTACAGTAAGAACGAGCGGAAGAGACTGATGAAGGAAGGCAGTAGATGGAGGAAAACACTAAGATTGTGTTCAGAATGGAATACTAACAAACTGCCTCCTGCGCAGGACACACTGTACACTGGCTACTGTGCTTTAAACAGGCATAATAATGAAAACTACAACAGCACACTGCACAGTCTGCACTGCACATTAGATGTAATGTATATGACACGTGTTTGAAGCATGAAGTATGCACACAGACATTAATAAGGAAAAGGAGAAATAAAGACTTGAATAAAATTTGATTTAAAAAAATGGATTGAAGCAAGTATGAAATTGGTTATTTGATGCTTTAAAGCCCTGACACCCCAAGCCGACACTTGGACTTCGGCCAGCGTTGGCTGGTTCAGTTTTTGCGATGTGTTCTGCACCGTTGGCACTAGTTGAACATTGGCTGATTGAGCATGTTGAATTGCCATTGGCGCTGTTGGTGAGAGAGAATCTGACTGGCTATTCAGTTTAGCGAATGAGTCGAAAAGTTAAAGGGATGAAAGTGAGCAAAGAAGTCAAGACGGTAGGCCTACAGACAGAAGGCTGTTCTAATTTTACATCTTTATTTTAAAAAAAATTCAGTTTTTTATTGTTTTTATCTAATTTTAATCTTACCCGAGCATTCCATTCATATTAGGGATGCACCGAATCCAGATTTTTGGGGTTCGGTTGAATACCGAATCCAGTGGTTAAGATTCTGCCGAAACCGAATACAGAATCCTACTCCCATCCTCAGTCCATTACCACAGTAAACACATTAATAAAGTAAACAATGTCCACAGCAGTTTTAATTTAATTTAATTTTAATTAAGAATAGGCAACATTATGCCAGGATGACTGTCCTTCCTTTGCCGTACCTGAAGTTGCTGCATTTTGGCTGCTGTCTGTAGATTCCTTCATGCACAACACGTATTCTTTCAGATGATTCATACGCAAATATTTTAACAGCGGCTATTGTTTAGGGTCCTTGCCATCACGAGACAAATCGGCATTGCAAATTGAACATGTAGCTCGAATCGCATTCTTTTGACTGAAAGTACTGCCAAACCACACGTTTTCTTAGCACGAGTTCCATTTTCACTTTCTCACAGCCTACTGGATTCGAACGGTCCACCTAGTAAACACCTTCACGTAATCAACGGCGGCATCATTACGTTCGACCAGCGGAGCGCACGTAGTGCAAGCCTAGGTTCGGTTCGGTGGAAAAAAATTCTAAGGTTCGGCAGAAACCGAACCCCATCAAAAAGCCCAATATTCGGCCAAATCCGAACCCGAATCCTGGATTCGGTGCATCCCTAATTCATATACGTGAATATTTTCATAACAACATGAGCCGATTGGAATGAAGAAAGTGATAAACATTTAAAATGGTAAGCAAGAGCTGCTTTGTTTACAGTTTGTATATCGAAAAATCACAGTTTTGGTTTCCATTTTGGAATGACGAATATAGACAATTGATACCTGTTGATAAACAGTTATTTCCTTACACGCAGGCGCAGAACGCACGTGATAGTTGACAGTTGCCTTTAGTCCTTTTAGTGGGTTCAAGCGCAGCTTTTTGGCCAAGACGATAACAACACAGTCAGCTTTCATCACCGCTAGTTCTTTGACAAGGACTTAGTGTGACACGGCCTTTAAACAGGCATAATAATGAATAGGAAAAATAAAGACAAAAGTCTTAAAGAGCACCTATCATGGAATTTTGAAATTTACCTTTCATGTAGTGTGTAACATAGATCTAAGTGAACAAAAACATCCTGCATAGTTTGAAATATGACAGTGCACCGTATATATAGTTATTTTCTTTCAAAAGTAAGAGTCGACTCTGAGTCATTTTTAAGAATCGTTAGAAGACCGAAGCTTTTTCTCTGACTAGATGACGTCAACTTGTCAAGTTATTTGAATACGATACGCCCACTTATTGCGCTCCAAGACGCCAGTGAAAACTAGAAAACATCATGGAGACGAGACGCTGTTCTGAAGTGCCACTCAAAAGCAAACTTTTTTCATCTGCCCAAGGATGAGCATTTGAAGACTAAGTGGCTTGAAGACAAACCATACATCGTCGCGATTGAGTGTTTATTAGTCGTCAAATGTATGTTTCGCGATCTCAGGAAGCTTTTATTATGGACTTCTATTATGGCACATGGTTCTTCTTCGTCTGTCTGTGCCATATATGGACTACATGTGCACAGAGCGCCCTCCGGCTGCCAGTATGAATTGAAAACAACACATAAGAGACTCAATCGCTCATGATTAGGCTTTATCTGCGCATTTTGAGGAAGTATTGAATAAAAAATACTCCTCTGTTTAGAAATTTGACACAGACATATGAGAATCTATCAATACGTCTCCTCATCTGCACACTTTTGAACTAAAATCCCTGAGGGAGGTTGATTTGTCGCGAGTCTTCGTGAGGAGAATAGAGGAGTTTTTTTATGAATGAGATCAGCTGAGGCTCATATTACAATCAAACGGTACAGACACGGTTTTCATATTCATAACTCCTGACACATATTAACAAATTACTGTCACTATAAGACTTTGATGGGCGTTCCGTTTCCGAAAATATCTGCACAGACTATACCAATCACAACTGACTGGGTCATCGGACCAATCACCGCAGATTAGCGTCACGTAAAGGCGGGGTTTTGAAAAGTGAATCACTAAAGGAATCATTTGAGAATCGCTGTCAAAACAGGTAAAAATAAATGCATATTATAAGAAAACTAAAGTCTTTTTTGTCATTGCATGCATGCAAAACTGTTGTTGGGGACTTCTAAAACAATATTTGGAACATTTTAAATGCCATGATAGGTGCTCTTTAAATTAAAATACTTAAAGAACATAAAATGTTTAAAATATTAAAAATGAATATCTAATGTTATTTAAAGCTTTATATAGGCATAATAGGCGACACAGTGAGTCAGTGGGCAGCACTGTCGCCTCACTGCAAGAAGTTCCCTGGTTCGAGACCAGGCTGAGCCAAGAGTTCTTTCTGTGTAGAGTTTGCATTTTCTCCCTGTGTCTGCAACACCTCCGGGTGCTCCGGTTTCCCCAGCATCCAGCTTGTGTGCGTGAGTCCCAAGCCATGTAATGGGGACGGTTAGAGAAGCTGGCTATCTCATTATTTGGCAGCAGGTACAGTGAGGAAAATAAGTATTTGAACACCCTGCTATTTTTTAAGTTCTCCCACTTGGAAATCATGGAGGGGTCTGAAATTGTCATCGTAGGTGCATGTCCACTGTGAGAGACCTAATCTAAAAAAAAAATAATCCAGAAATCACAATATGATTTTTTAACTATTTATTTGTATGATACAGCTGCAAATAAGTATTTGAACACCTGTCTATCAGCTAGAATTCTGACCCTCAAAGACCTGTTAGTCTGCCTTTAAAATGTCCACCTCCACTCCATTTATTATCCTAAATTAGATGCACCTGTTTGAGGTCATTAGCTGCATAAAGACACCTGTCCACCCCATACAATCAGTAAGAATCCAACTACTAACATGGCCAAGACCAAAGAGCTGTCCAAAGACACTAGAGACAAAATTGTACACCTCCACAAGGCTGGAAAGGGCTACAGGGAAATTGCCAAGCAGCTTGGTGAAAAAAGGTCCACTGTTGGCGCAATCATTAGAAAATGGAAGAAGCTAAACATGACTGTCAATCTCCCTCGGACTGGGGCTCCATGCAAGATCTCACCTCATGGGGTCTCAATGATCCTAAGAAAGGTGAGAAATCAGCCCAGAACTACACGGGAGGAGCTGGTCAATGACCTGAAAAGAGCTGGGACCCCCGTTTCCAAGGTTACTGTTGGTAATACACTAAGACGTCATGGTTTGAAATCATGCATGGCACGGAAGGTTCCCCTGCTTAAACCAGCACATGTCAAGGCCCGTCTTAAGTTTGCCAATGACCATTTGGATGATCCAGAGGAGTCAAGTCAACTTTATTTATATAGCGCTTTTAACAATGTTGATTGCTTCAAAGCTGCTTTACAGTGTTAAACAGGAAAATAATGCAGCATCATTTTATTAAGCTGTATAGCCATTTGATGTCATCAGTTCATTTAAATTTCCATACGGTGACAGTGTGGGCTTTAGATCAATAATTAGATCAGTAATTTAGTTTATTAATTAGATTTATTTTGATGTTTAGTTGAGTCATGGGAGAAAGTCATGTGGTTAGATGAGACCAAAATAGAACATTTTGGTCATAATTCCACTAAACGTCTTTGGAGGAAGAAGAATGATGAGTACCATCCCAAGAACACCATCCCTAATGTGAAGCCTGGGGGTGGTATCATCATGCTTTGGGGGTGTTTTTCTGCACATGGGACAGGGCGACTGCACTGTATTAAGGAGAGGATGACCGGGGCCATGTATTGCAAGATTTTGGGGAACAACCTCCTTCCCTCAGTTAGAGCATTGAAGATGGGTCGAGGCTGGGTCTTCCAACATGACATTGACCCGAAGCACACAGCCAGGATAACCAAGGAGTGGCTCTGTAAGAAGCATATCAAGGTTCTGGCGTGGCCTAGCCAGTCTCCAGACCTAAACCCAATAGAGAATCTTTGGAGGGAGCTCAAACTCCGTGTTTCTCAGCGACAGGACCAGAAACCTGACTGATCTAGAGAAGATCTGTGTGGAGGAGTGGGCCAAAATCCCTCCTGCAGTGTGTGCAAACCTGGTGAAAAACTACAGGAAACGTTTGACCTCTGTAATTGCAAACAAAGGCTACTGTACCAAATATTAACACTGATTTTCTCAGGTGTTCAAATACTTATTTGCAACTGTATCCTACAAATAAATAGTTTTGGAGGTAGTTTTGGAACTATTTAATGAATAGTTAAAAAATCATGCATTGTGATTTCTGGATTTTTTTTTTATGTCTCTCACAGTGGACATGCACCTAGGATGAAAATTTCAGACCCCTCCATGATTTCCAAGTGGGAGAACTTGCAAAATAGCAGGGTGTTCAAATACTTATTTTCCTCACTGTATGTTAGGCTGCTGTCACTTTAAGATTTGACGCACGGATCCATTGCACATGTTTTCTTTCTCAACTGTTTACGTTCACTTAAAACATAACGGATTGTGTTTACGTGAATACTCCACAAGACCGAAATTTTGACAATATTTTGTGTGTATTTGACTATTTAAGCGCAATAAGCAGCACAAAATAACTCAATTCAGTACTGAGAGGCGACTTTATATGCGGGCACTTTGGGTGTGAGCTCAAAATGTGCGGAATGAGTAAAATTATGAGTGCAATATAATTGAAAAAAATTACATATTAAAAAAATTCAACCCGCCAAAGTGGCTAGTAGGAGTGACTGCGTTACACGCCACTGCTGAAATACACCCACATTTGGCAGGTATACATGTTTTTTAATATGTATATGAATAAAAGGATACAGTATTCTTCTTATTGCAGTGTGCTGATTATGTACTGCACATTTTGATAAACGTAGTAGGTCACTGGAGTGTTCCACTGCAAAAATGGTGTGAGTGGTATGGTAGTGTGTGATTGTGAACTCAGAGAGGCAGTGATGTGATGGGAGTTGACTTACTGTCAGGCAGCTCCCAGAGTCTCGGGGGCAGATGGCTGAAGTATTCATGGTTGAGGGCCGACTGGGCGGAGAGCCGGTTCTTTGGGAAGCACTGGAGAAATCTGGAAGCCAGCTCTTCAGCATGATCTACATAACCCAGCCTGCCAACACACACACAGTTATAAACATAAAGATGACTACAGTGCCAAGATCACCACACATACACGCGCTCACTGCTCGCATTTCCAGCTCAGGCTCTCTGTCAGCTTCACTCCCGCTGACGTGCGGCTGGAAAAATGTTTTTGGAGTGGAAAATGCAAAACGAGTTTTCACCCACAAACGTCCTCTAAACTGCAAAGTCAAAGACCGACACAAACACACCTGCAGATTCTGCACTGCAGAACAGATATACACAAGCACACAGCAGATCTTCAGATGCTGAGCTCTCAATGAGTGTACAGATGTGCTGTGGTCAGAAAATTAAACCAAGTTACTGATAATGATTTTAGGACGGCAAAACTTACACAAATTATTTACAAAGATGATCTGACATTCACAACCTTATTTATCTGACATAGTCTGGTCTTCTGTCCCAAGAACCGCACACTTAGAGACTGTCTGATTAACATGTGAAGTGGCCAAGCACAGTTAGCTTCGTTATTTTGTGTGTGTGTTTAGTTTCTCTTAAATAGTCCATATGACAACACTAAACCTTTATGGATAAAAAAATAATAATTAAGTTTTTTTTTTTAAGAAATCAATACTTTTATTCATAAAGGATGCATTAAATTGATCAAAAGTGACAGTAAAGATGTTCATAAAATTACAAAACATTTCTATAGCAAATAAATGCTGTTTTTTAAACTTTCTAATCATCAAAAAACACTAGAAAATAAATGCATCACCATTTCCATAAAAATATGAAGCAGCACAACTGCTAATATGCAAATCAGAAACTGAAGACTGGAGTAATGATGCTGAAAATTCAGCTCTGATCACAGGAATAAATTACATTTTAAAATGTATTCAAATAGAAAACAGTTATTCTAATAATATTTCACATATTACTCTTTTAACTGTATTTTTGATCAAATAAATGCAGCCTTTCTATCATTAAAAAAATCTTACAGGCACGTCAACAGTAGAGTAAAATCACAATTTGTCCATAAATCTGGATTATTTCACAGACAAAAACTAAGTGTAATATACTGTACAGTTCCAATCATGGATATCTAGATTGAGCCCCAAATAAAACCCCAAAAGATTCACTTTCAGCTCAACGACTGTCTTGGAAGAGCAAGTTAGTTAACATGACCGTTATCATGCTTGTATCTAGACATCATCTGCTCTGATGACACACTCATTTGAAGGAAATTCTGTCACTCTACTGAGGTTTGATTCTGTCACATTACGCTAAAGTTACATGATTGATTGTTCGTTTGCAAGCATTCACATGTTTAATAGTGTGTTTTTGGGCCTACGGCTGAATGTGTGTGTGTGTGTGTGTGTGTGTGTGTGTGTGTGTGTGTGTGTGTGTGTGTGAGAGAGATGACTAAACTCCTGAACTATCACACCCACTACTGCCAATGAAAAACAAATGTAAAAAACTTGAAATGTATGTGGATAATTAGGCCTCTGCAGCATTAACACATTAAAGAAACATTAAGTTTTCTCAGAGTTTCTGTCCACCAGCGGCACTTTCAGAAATTTAAAACAACTGTGTGTGTGTGTGTGTGTGTGTGTGTGTGTGTGTGTGTGTGTGTGTGTGTGTGTGTGTGTGTGTGTGTGTGTGTGTGTGTGTGTGTGTGTGTGTGTGTGAAACAAGCTTGTGTACAAGCGTCTGTGTGATAAGACTATAGGCTTCTCACTCATGTTCTCGTGCTTCTCCTGCTAGTTCAGATGTGGGTTAATCGGATTAAATCATAGCTTCATCTGATTATGAGGAAAAGAAGACCAAGGTCATTATAGTTTTACATTTAGTTTTATAATATTTTAGCAACATTAAGTTTCAGCTGAGATGTAATTTGTTTCAATGGTTTTGACGGTTTCCTTGTTCAGGGCCTGATGCAATACACTACTGTTCAAAAGTTTGAGGTCAATACAGTACAGCTTTTAATTTAGTATTTTTGGGGGGAAGAAATGATAACACTGTACATTAAGTTCCCACTGTACAATTAGTTAATGCTTTAACATTAACTAACAATAACAATATTACCAAAGTTACCGAATATTTGTAATTTTAAAAATGTGTCACACAGAAGGAACTATGCTCTTTCATAGTTCTCACTGATGCTTCCTTTAAGGATCAACCTCATCTCTATGATCGTTTCTCCTAAAAGAGTGAGTAAAAAGCTATAAAAATAATGTGATAAGAAATGAATTTGATGCAAAAAGTTCATATTGAGATTTTTGTTTTATTCGACTAAGCACAGACATTGTCAAGATTGTCAAGAAGTAGGTGATTTGAGCACAAGTCTCCATTTAAGGTCACTGCGGTCCAGGAGAAATAATCGAGATATTCAGAAGCATCTAAAACACACTTTGCCATTCACAAAAAAGAAAAATGGGTGTTTTTAAAAGCTATACAAAAACACATAATACAAAATAGTTGTGGTCACTTACTTATTCCAGGCTTGTCTGAGTTTCTTGGGACTGTAGACGGTGAAACGATCTGCAGATGAGACAAACGACAGATGAAGAACTCAGTAATACAGTGAAATATTATTACAATTTAGAATAACTGCTTTCTATGTGAATATATTTTAAAATGTCATTTATTTTTGTGATCAAAGTTGAATTTTCGGCATCATTACTCCAGTCTTCAGTGTCACATGATCCTTCAGAAATCATTCTAATATGATGATTTGCTGCTCAAGAAACATTTATGATTATTATCAATGTTGAAAACTATTGTGCTGCTTCATATTTTGGGGAAAACTACTTTTTTCTTTTTAGGATTCTTTGATCAATAGAAGAACAACATTTTGATCTTTTAAAACATGTAGTGGCAACTTCTGTCTGTGTGATCAAATAATCAGTAAAGAGAAATTATATTCTGCTTCATTCATCATGCTAGATATTATATTATTATTTTGAATTCGTTTTTATTGTTATATTTTCCAATTTAATTTTAGTTAAAGTTTTAGTTATTATGTTGTGTTTTTTAATATATATATATATATTAGGGCTGTCAAAAGATTAATCACGATTAATCACATCCAAAATAAAAGTTTGTGTTTACATAATATATGTGTGAACTGTGTATAATTATTATTTATATATAAAAACACACACAAGCATGTATATATTTAAGAAAAATGTATTATATTTGTATATAAAATATTTATATTTATATATAATATAAATTATATAAATGTATACAGTATATACATGCAAATATTTCTTAAATATATACATGAATATTTATATAAACATAATAATTATACAGAGTACACACAAATATATTATGTAAACACAAACTTTTATTTTGGATGTGATTAATCTTTTGACAGCCCTAATATATATATATATATATATATATATATATATATATATATATATATATATATATATATATATATATATATATATTTCAGTTTTAGTTATTTAATCAAATATTGCATCATCGAATAACTGAAATAAAATTATACTTTATTTTAGGTAAAGTAAAAAAATAAAAATAAATAAAAAGTATTTTATGGCTTTGGTTTTAGTTAACTATATTAACTCCAAAAGTATCTATTAATAGAAAAAATGTGTGTATTGCCACAGTACACATCCTCTATATACTGCAGAGACCGCGGTGTGTTAGTATGTTATTCAGAACAGTCTCTTTGTTCTAGGTGTCGATTCATTGGTTTGGCCTCCTGTGGACTGGATCAATACACACCGTTCACACGGGCATTCAGGTATGAAACATGTCAGCATACACACACACACACACACACAGATTGCATTTCCAATTAGTGCCCCTTATATAAAACCCAGCAGCTCCATGACCTGCAATTAAACATCCCAAACCCCACAACCGATCGCTAACACTTCATCAAGAGTGAGTATTGGTTAACAGCACACTGGAAGCATGGAATGGCATATTTACATAGCAGAAAACACTGTGATCAGGTCTCATACAGTAGTATTTGATATGAAACAGCCGTCTCAGCTGGTCACAGTGCAGAAGCGCAGTAAACACTGCCCTCTGCTGCTACAACACTGAACTACACCAATGCTATTTCTAGCTGATATAAGGAAAGACACTAAAGGCGCAAAACAGGCACTGGTCAATTTTGCTTCCAGAGCATGTCTTCTTAAAACACACATTTAAGTGTTATCTCTGAAGTGAAGCGACTTCTCAGCCGCACTTACAAACACCAAACAGTTTTATTCTTATCGATATTCTGAAGGGGTTTCCACCTATATCATTTGCCTGATTTATATTACATTTTATTCATAAAATTGTGATTCCCCCCCCCCCCCCCCCCTGGCTGTTGACATTAGTCATGAAGTGATAAAAAGAAATATCTAAAATCGCCTCAGTAAAAACCTTACTCTAATATGTCGAACAAAATCAAACAAGAATTTTGAATCATCCAACTGACAATTATGCAAATGATTGCATATTTAATTAGATAATGCACCATTTGCCTATTTAAACATAATATAAAAAATATATATAATACAAATAATTCTTACTAAAAGCAATCAAATGGGGAAGTAAGGTGATATCTATGAATCTTTTTTAAATGTTTTACCCTATTCACTTGGATTTATTTAACCTGTTCAACCACAAGCCATTATGACTTTCAAAATGCAAATAAGGCTTCATCACAAAATCACAACCTATTTTACCTTTATCGATTAGCCTAAATGTAATGTTGATGCTACAGACAAAAAGATCAGTTGATGGTGTTTCATTGAGATGTACTGTCAGCGAGGCTTCACTGGGACAGGATAGAATTGTAGAGAGAACATTTAGTGTCCAAAATCACCCCCTATACCCTTAAATAGGCCACTATCTGAGGGGACAGCCATTTGTAGTGCTGTCCGAAACCATAGTGGACATTATTGAGTGCACTCATTCAATCCCACAATGCACCGCAATAACGAGTGTACAACTGATGTACACCCAAAAGCTACAGAATACCCATAATGCACTGTAAGGGTCATGCCGAATGAATTCCCGCATCTGACCAGAGGATGGCGCCCGCAGCTTCATCCTTTATCCATCAATTTTTCAAACCGCTGGTCTAGTGTGTGGCTACATCGTGATATCATACAGACATAAATCCCTTTTTAATTGATTATTAAATTGTTTAATTAACATAGTTTCCATGACAGAGTTCAAGATAAATCTTTGATTACTAGTGGAGCTGCCAGTTTGCTACGTTTCAAATGATTATTAAACTGCAAGCACAAATTATGCGGCAGTCAGCTGGTCTGAAATCGAGGTGTGTTCGGGTGCATTGTTGGCGTGTTGCTATTTTGAGGAACTGAAAACGACCGTGCCATTGACCAATAAAAACCTGGTCCAAAGTCAATAGTGCAGTATTTTTTGTGTTATTTAAAGGCCGTGTTAGTAATATGCGCCTATAGGCGGGCGCACAACGCGCGTACACTCTGCTTATTACACACAAAGGCAGCAGCAGCAACACACACACATTTTTAAATATTAAAAACAAAAGAATTCCTCTCTGGAGAAGCGTTCAGTCTTTCCACAATATAATCCTTTAAACTAGCATATGTGGATTCGGACACTCCCTAAGTGCACCTGCCCCATGTGCTTCAGACCATGCGCTCAGATCGTTAAAATAGGGCCCTCGTGTCCGAATTCACTCACTCATTTTCATTCACTCCTTCTCTCATGTGAGAGATGGTGGTCCAGTGGGTTAAACCATGGAACTGATATGCAGAAGGTTGCTGGTTCGATCCCAGCGGTCACCACCAGTGTGTCCTTGAGCAAGGCACTTTACTCCATGTTGCTCCAGGGGGATTGTCCCTGTAATACGGTCCCTGTAAGCCGCTTTGGATAAAAGCGTCTGCCAAATGCATAAATGTATGTAAATGTATGTTCTAGTGGACATAGGGGTGTAATGTAAGGAATAGTGAATGAGGGTATAGCTCTTTAGTATCTGTGATCATTAGTATAACGGCTTATTCCAGAACATTCCTCACATCTCGTTCATTAGGCCAGTGTTTCCCAATCCTATTCCTGGTAGCCCACTACACATTTTCCAACTCTTGCTAATCAAACACAAATTAATTGCAAAAAATACTTCCAACTTCCATCGAGATGGCTGAAGTCTCAATGGTCTCTCTAGTGCTCATATCTGTGGTAGTGTTGCACGATATACCAGGACTGGAAAGGTATCTCCATACAGTATGGTTCCACATTTTATCAGTACCAGTACTTTAATTATATTTTATAAAGTTATAAACATTAATATTTTTCTTACAAAAACGCATTGTTTTGCTTAGCTTCAGAAGGCCTTTATTAACCCCCCCGGAGTCGTATGGATTACTTTTATGATGGATGGATGCACTTTTTTGGGCTTCAAAATCCAAGATACCGTTCACTCCCATTATAAAGCTGGGAAGAGCCAGGATATTTTTGTCCGGTTGTGTTCGGCTGAAAGGAGAAAGTCATATACACCTAGGATGGCTTGAGAGTGAGTAAATTATGGGATCAATTATGGGGTCTTAAAGTGACATTGATGTTAATAAAACAGCAAAAGAAAAGAGAAAATCATCCACTGCTTAATTGAAGAACTTGAATCTATTAATATATAGAGTGAAGACTATTTTACATTTATCTTTTTTTATGCTACCGTTAAAGGTGCAGTGTGTAAATTTTAGTGGCATCTAGTGGTGAGGTTGCGAATTGCAACCGCCCACCGCTCACCCCTCCCTTTTGAAGCATATAGAGAATCTACGGTGGTCGACACAGGACAAAGCTGTCATCATCTGAGAGTAGCTAGCACTCTGTACAGACGTTTGTCCGTTTAGGGCTACTGTAGAAACGTGACGGCGCAAAATGGAGACTTCCCTGTAAGGGGACCTGCGGTGTAAGAAGATAGAAATGGCTCATTCTAAGGTAATAAAAACTTAACAGTTCATTATGTCAAGTCTTTATACACCACTGAAAACAGTTTTGTACAGTATATTATATTACATTTCTGTCAATAGATCTGCATAAATACTACACACTGCACCTTTAAATAGACCTACTGTAGAAAATGTTAAAGCACTGTTTATTTAATTTGTATCTTTCTTATATTGCATTTGTCATTTTAATTGTAATTTGCATGTTTGCTTACTTTAAAGATAAAAGATACAATAATTTAAAAAATATTTTAAGATAAAATTAAATTAAATAACTATATTGCGATATAAAATTACATTAAAAAAAGATTAAATTACTTGTATCATGAAATAAGATTTTGGTCATATCGCCCACCTCTATCCCAATCTGTTCAGAATTGTGTAATTTATAATATGATTGATAATGTGTGTTTTTTTGTGATAAATGTATAAAACAATGAATTTTAAGTTGTCATATTATTCAATTACTTTGACTGTCGTTTTAGTTTTTTGCTGTGGTTTCGATTCAGCATTGGTATCACAACATTTTAGTCAGGATTCGTATATAAAAAGTCATAATTTTGGTATGGTGACAACACTAATCTATGGTTTGGCTCCTCTGTGTGGTTTGCTGTGGTTGTGAGTGTTAATGAGCTCCCAGAGGTCGTCTGCTGGCACACGTATGGAGGACGATACGGGACGTGTCAGCGTGTGTCATTTACAGCCAGATGAACAGGGAGTTTACCTGGTTTGAAGTGCGGGAGTGAGTGAACACCTGGCCACGTCTCCTCCGAGGGCGTCCCCAAAACCTGCACAGAGAAGAAAGAAAACTAGCTGAAGTTAGAGAGCAGAGCGCAGACATCCATCCCAGAGGGTTTTCCTGGACAACAGCAGGGCGGGACGTTTAATTCACACCACTGCACAAAGACATTGAAGATTTTCAATGCGAATAAACAAGTTTATTATGCACACGTGTGTGTGCTTAGAGCAGCAGCGCTGGCGGACAGCAGGGGCTTTTTGAAGTCTTGTAAAGAGCATGACTCGATTAAACACACACTGTAATTACAGCCGTCAAACTCGATGAGCGAACCGCTGAGACGAGCCTCAGAGAGAGAGTGTGTGTGTGTATGAGTGAGAGAGAGCACATGTGCAGATGAAACCACAAACCTCTGAATGTCTCAGGGACCCTCGTCCCTCAGAACTCAAATTATCAGATTTATTTTATTTTAACCTACTTTCATTCCCCTACACATACAAAAAGGTGTTTTTTATACTAGATGTGATAACATTATCTGAAGAACAGTTGAGTGGTGCTTGACTGTGCAAAACACAGTGCTAGTGTGTTTGGCTGGTTTCCAGGATGTTGCTAGGTTGTTCTGTGTGTGATGTAAAATCTTCTGATCTGTAGATGTGTAAAATGGTGCATCTGATCACCTAGTAAAGTGCAGCACACCTCTCCTCAAAAACACGTGATTTGAGGAATCATTCATGTCTGGATCACATTATGCAGGACAATGCACACACTCAGTAATCACTTAGTAACTGTACACATGACCTCACAGTCTTTATGAAGGATCAATCTGTCCAGCAGGGGGCAGTATTGAATTATCTTCAGTTTGATGAAGCATAAATCGGTCTTTATAAGAACTTTTGTTTGAAGGAAAAAAACACACATAAATACTAATATGCTGAAAATCAGCTGGCCACAAGTTAATTAGTCTAGGTTTAAATTAATTATGTTTGTGCTGTTTCTTGATAAGTAATAATTTAATTTCCACGGAATGCAAAACAACTTAATAGTGTTTAAATACATTAAATGTCAACAACCAAACACAACAGCAGCATTCATCATATGTGACCTGTGATGACCCATGATAACACACACACACACACACACACACACACACACACACACACACACACACACACACACACACACACACACACACACACACACACACACGTCTGGTTGACTATCTTTGAGGGGACTCTCCATAGACATAATGGTTTTTATACTGTACAAACTGTATACTCTATCCCCTTACACTAACCTTACCCCTAAACCTACCCATCACACAAAACTTTCTGCATTTTTACATTAAAAAAAACAATTCTGTATGATTTATGAGCTTATTTCATCATGGGGACCTAAATTTAGGTCCTCACAGTGACACGAGTCCCCATGAGTCAGTGTGAATTCAGGTTGAAGTCCCCACCGGGATAGAAAAACATGAAAACACACACACACACACACACACACACACACACACACACACACACACACACACACACACACACACACACACACACACACACACACACACACACACACACACACACACACACACACACACACACACACACACACACACACACACACACACACACACACACACACACACACACACACACACACACACACACACACACACACACACACACACACACACACACACACGTTTGGTTTTCATGTTTTATGGGGACTTTCCATAGACATAATGGCTTTTACTGTATAAACTGTATATTTTATCCCCCTACACTAACCCTACCCCTAAACCTACCCATCACACAAAACTTTCGGCATTTTTACATTTTCAAAAAACATCACTTAGTCGGATTTATAAGATGTTTTCCTCATGGGGACCAAAAAATGTCACAAGGATTTCAGATATTGTCATCTTTGTGGGGATATTTTGACCCCATAACATAGGGTTTACCAGGCCACACAAACACACACGCACGCACGCACACACACACACTTAGACTTATATAAGGAAGTTAAATAACTGTTTGCATAGTGTTTGGGTTGCTATTATGTTCTCATGATCTGTATGGCATGCTTCTGTTCATCTACATCTGTTGTTCAGCTCTAGCTTTAGCTGACCTCCTTCAGAAACAAAGACATGAGAAATGCCCTGCGTCCCTGCGATCAGACCACTTTCACAGTCATGTACCTCTGTGATGAGAAATCTCTCTGAGAAACTAAGTCGAGTGTTCAGAATTCTCACAGGAACCGGCTTCAGCGCTGGAATAGCAAAAAGCAGTCTCTCTCTCTCTCTCTCTCTCTTCCAGTGTCTGTCTATCACACTCTCAGAGAGCAAGACCCTTAAAACAACCTCCACTCAGGAGCAAAAGCAATCTGGAGTGAAATTTGTCTTCTATATTGAACACACATTGGGGGGAAAGATCGAGCCCTGTACATCAAACATCCAGCGCATGAATCTCTGAGAGCAGGTCACCTTGACATGACCACAGACACCGACAGGTTCAGTCCGGATCAGATCTGTTTGGGACACACTCAAACACGCCAGAAGAAACAAAGTCAGCATGCAATCAAAACTTACTATGTTACTGTTCTTATTGTGAATGATGCATCTATGCACGTTATTCTCACACTAGTGCAGAATATGCACGGAATGAAAAAATAAAGCAGAAAAGGTGCATGAAAAACTACAAGAACCCTTGACATACATCACTAGGAATATATGATTCCCATTAGCTCAGAGGAGATTTTGTCATTTTGGTTACACTTTCTTTTAAGGTGTCCCTGTTACAGTGTAATTATACATTTAAGTACTGAGAAATATAGGGTTAGGGTAGGATTGAGGGTTAGTTGCATGCAATTATACATCATTTACGGTTATTACTATGGTAAGTACATGCAACATATGTAACAAGGACACTGTAAAATAAAGTGTTTCCTAATTTTGACTATATTTTGTGCCAATAAACTGCTGCATGCAGATTAATCTGTGCGTTTGTGAGCGATACTCCTCATTCTGACCAACCGTAGACGTGATTCTGAAAGCATTTTTCCTGCACGCTTGCCTTTGGTTTGTGCATGACTGCATGTATATGAAAATAAGCAAAAAGGTCTCTTCAACTAACTAGACCTAGCGGCAAAATAACATTCAGTGTGTTTACTTGCACAGTCTTACTATGCCTTTAACAACACCAGACAACAAACTGTTTAAGCAAAAACAATTTGTGCACAGATCTTTACCCATTACTCCAATTTCATTCTGATCTGTTCATTCAATGCACATATAGTGTGTATGTCTGCTTATGTCGGGGCGGCAGTGGCTCAGTGGATCATGTAGGTTGTCTACAAACCGGAAGGTTGGTGGTTCGATTCCACCTGACCATGAGCAAGACACCTAACCCCAGCTGCTCCCGACGAGCTGGATGGCGCCTTGCATGGCTGACACCGCCGTCGGTGTGTGAATGGGTGAATATGAGGCAATGTGTAAAGCGCTTTGGAAGGCTATTGGTCTGTTAAAAAAGTGCTATATAAATGCAGTCCATTCCATTATGTTTTTACATCACAACCAGAGAAAATGCAATGTGGATTTCTTGTGCTATCGGGTATACAGAAGTAGCTGATTTTAAGTTTTCAGTGTTATTATTGAACATGCAAACACAGTATGGGCCAGATTTACTAACCCTCTTTTCACGCAGTGAAAAATGAACATTGAAAAGGAGTGGACAGGGTTATTTTTGCGACTGATCTTATTGCATATGCATTTTTAGGAGTTTCCCTTTCAGACGGGGAGGAGAGTATAAATTAATCATGCGAGGTGATTTACTAAAGTTTGCTTTAGTCAATTTACTGGTATTTGCGCCATTATTTGCTGGTCAAAAAAGCATTTTTTTAGCTAATTTGCGCTGCTCTTGGTAGATTGTGTTGGTCATTATGAAAATGATCTGGCTGCCTCTGCCTCTTTATTTGCGCATCATCAGTAGATCACACACACACAACTTTTCACTCCCATCATTCCACTTTTATGGAATTGAACTCTCATGCTAACATGTTAACCCTGTTTAGTAAATTTGGCCCTAAATGCCTCAATAAACGCATGAGTTTGGGGCACCTGAAGCACTTTTAATAGCTATAATTTTTGTTCCTAGTGGTGCAAAAATTATAAATCACCACATTAAACACACAATCCACTAAAATGAGTCGAAATTAGAGGACTAACATTAACCATAACAGTTTTTACTCTCATGCACCATGTTAGAGAACGATCTTGTGTCCTTGTGCACAACTGATGTAAAAATCTTTTCCTGCTGTCAGGATGCTGCAGCCACAACCAGCTCTTCCTCTGACACGCAGAACGCTCTGATCTGAGGGAAAGCCGGTTCATTCCTCATGTTTTGCATGAGCAGATGGACCAATGAGGTGTGAGACAACCGACTGATGGACTGTCAGAGATCCTGTGCAGGTGTGTGTGTGTGTGTGTGTGTGTGTGTGTGTGTGTGTGTGTGTGTGTGTGTGTGTGTGTGTGTGTGTGTGTGTGTGTGTGTGTGCGTGTCAGTTTGGAGAAGAGGGCAGATAAACAGGAAGGGGCATCAATGCTAAACTTTATGGAAATGAGAAGCTAAAGACAAGCCGAGGTTGTGACGTCTGCCATAAATTATAAGCTGATGCAATTGACTTTTTGCTCAAGAGTCAATACACATCTATTTTTCTCAATACACTAAACTAAAAACATAGACATGGTTACTAAAACACTAACTTTGTGAAACTAAAGTCAACATTTTGTGGTGCAAATATGATGACTTGCATCGCGTATGTATGTATTTATGTTTGTATACAGTATATTTAAATGTACTATATATATATATATATATATATTTAAATGTACTATATATATATATATATATATATATTTAAATGTACTATATATTATATATATATATATATATATTTAAATGTACTATATATATATATATATATTTAAATGTACTATATATATATATATATATATATATATATATATATATATATATATATATATATATATATATATATATATATATATATATATATATATATATATATATATATATATATATACACAGTGAGGAAAATAAGTATTTGAACACCCTGCTATTTTGCAAGTTCTCCCACTTAGAAATCATGGAGGGGTCTGAAATTGTCATCGTAGGTGCATGTCCACTGTGAGAGACATAATCTAAAAAAAAAAAAAATCCAGAAATCACAATGTATGATTTTTTAACTATTTATTTGTATGATACAGCTGCAAATAAGTATTTGAACACCTGTCTATCAGCTAGAATTCTGACCCTCAAAGACCTGTTAGTCTGCCTTTAAAATGTCCACCTCCACTCCATTTATTATCCTAAATTAGATGCACCTGTTTGAGGTCGTTAGCTGCATAAAGACACCTGTCCACCCCATACAATCAGTAAGAATCCAACTACTAACATGGCCAAGACCAAAGAGCTGTCCAAAGACACTAGAGACAAAATTGTACACCTCCACAAGG
Organism: Romanogobio albipinnatus; assembly: GCA_023566225.1. Lineage (NCBI taxonomy): Eukaryota > Metazoa > Chordata > Actinopteri > Cypriniformes > Gobionidae > Romanogobio > Romanogobio albipinnatus. The sequence continues at coordinate 46,416,111 of CM042252.1, read as the reverse complement.
CTGGAAAGGGCTACGGGGAAATTGCCAAGCAGCTTGGTGAAAAAAGGTCCACTGTTGGAGCAATCATTAGAAAATGGAAGAAGCTAAACATGACTGTCAATCTCCCTCGGACTGGGGCTCCATGCAAGATCTCACCTCGTGGGGTCTTAATGATCCTAAGAAAGGTGAGAAATCAGCCCAGAACTACACGGGAGGAGCTGGTCAATGACCTGAAAAGAGCTGGGACCCCCGTTTCCAAGGTTACTGCTGGTAATACACTAAGACGTCATGGTTTGAAATCATGCATGGCACGGAAGGTTCCCCTGCTTAAACCAGCACATGTCAAGGCCCGTCTTAAGTTTGCCAATGACCATTTGGATGATCCAGAGGAGTCATGGGAGAAAGTCATGTGGTCAGATGAGACCAAAATATAACTTTTTGGTCATAATTCCACTAAACGTGTTTGGAGGAAGAAGAATGATGAGTACCATCCCAAGAACACCATCCCTACTGTGAAGCATGGGGGTGGTAGCATCATGCTTTGGGGGTGTTTTTCTGCTCATGGGACAGGGCGACTGCACTGTATTAAGGAGAGGATGACCGGGGCCATGTATTGCGAGATTTTGGGGAACAACCTCCTTCCCTCAGTTAGAGCATTGAAGATGGGTCGAAGCTGGGTCTTCCAACATGACAATGACCCGAAGCACACAGCCAGGATAACCAAGGAGTGGCTCTGTAAGAAGCATATCAAGGTTCTGGCGTGGCCTAGCCAGTCTCCAGACCTAAACCCAATAGAGAATCTTTGGAGGGAGCTCAAACTCAGTGTTTCTCAGCAACAGGCCAGAAACCTGACTGATCTAGAGAAGATCTGTGTGGAGGAGTGGGCCAAAATCCCTCCTGCAGTGTGTGCAAACCTGGTGAAAAACTACAGGAAACGTTTGACCTATGTAATTGCAAACAAAGGCTACTGTACCAAATATTAACATTGATTTTCTCAGGTGTTCAAATACTTATTTGCAGCTGTATCATACAAATACATAGTTAAAAAAATTGTGATTTTAAATAGTTGTGATTTCTGGATTTTTTTTTTTTAGATTATGTCTCTCACAGTGGACATGCACCTACGATGACAGCTACGGTGGGAGAACTTGCAAAATAGCAGGGTGTTCAAATACTTATTTTCCTCACTGTACATGTATATAGAGTATGTAATGTAAATATACTTTATTGACTATATATTGACACATTATTGACTGTATTGAGCTGAATAACACTTCTGCTTTATAGCGGAATCAATTTTTTTCCCAAAACTGATGAAGTCTGCAAAATCAACACCATTATTGAGCTAAACTGAACCAACATTGATCTGACTTCAAGCTGAATAATGACATTTTTAAACAATATCTATTGTATAAAGTGGTATAAACATAACAAACTTGACAAAAAATGCAACAGCAGATGTGGAGTTTTGTGAGATGTGTAGTGGACTCAACACTAGTATCTGTTGTAGTGAAGCTCTCAGGAACAGAAGGAGGTGCAGATGTCGTTCAGTGCTGAGCCGAGGGGGTTACTGCACCGGCTGAACACGCCGAGCCCAATCTGCACTCGCCCTGAGTGACGCCGCATGTATTATGGATGGTGGGTGGAGGGGAGGTACGGGAGCCTTTGAAGTGCGAGTGGAGCGGGTGGAGAGCTCAGAGATGCGGGAGCGAGTGGCAAGCGAGTGTTTTGCAGATCAGCGGGAGGCTGAGGGAAGACGCGCGTTGACAAACCACAGCGCGCACTGACAGCAGCCATCAGGAGAACACGTCCTGATCCCACACAAAAACCTGAGAGAGCCGCACAAACCAGAGCAACTGATGAACTTCAAGCCCAGAGAAGGGAGGTTAAGGGAGCATCGTGGAAAAAGACTGGTGTTGTAACTCAATGAGCACGTTTATATGCACAGCAGTACCCTGATAACTTACAAAAATCAGCAAGTTGAAATAACCTGTTCTCTGGGTTTACAAAACCCAACAACGTGGGTAAACTGCAGCTTTATTAATAAATAAGGTCATTTTCCGGGGGTGATGGCAAAACGTAATCATGTGTATCCGAGTATTTCATTTGTTATGTCAGTTGTGATGTTAAATAAAGCATTAAAACCCGAAGAAGAGTATTGCAATGTCAGCAGGAATATTACAGCTCATATATTATCCTCTCGTGCAGTTACAGATGCAGCATTTTGACTGTACCACTTCTTCTTCTGCTGCACGAGATGAGAGCACTTATAATTTTTGGGGTGAAGAAAGAGTCTGAGTTTGCAATATATGATCTCCTCCCTGCAAAACACTCGCTTTGTGTAGATGAGCTCAAATCCACAGTAAGAAAGTTCCAGTCACACATGCACACTACAGTAAGTCCACAGAAAGCATTTTCATGTTGGGCAAAATTGGCGTAAGAGGCTGTGACGATCGGTTTATGCTTAAGAAGCGTTTATGGCCTTTCTCCGATAAAGGAAAACAGGTTAACACGTTTACATGATCATGCATTGTCGGCTTATTATGCATAACCGGGTTAAGAACATGCATGTAAACGCACTCAATGAATGGTCACAAGTTTTACATGCTGTTTTCTAGCGGCTTTATCTGAGTTAGCTGAAACCACAATAAAGGCCCAATAGCTATAATTATAACTATAACAATAACTATATTAGCATCCACACCAACGGACAATAGCTATAATTATAACTATAATAATAACTATATTAAAATCTTCACCAATGGACGATAATTATGTTAATTATAATGATAACTATAACAATAACAATACCTATAAGGATAACAATAACTATATAAGTGACCACATCAACAGGCAATAATTATAACAATAATTGTATTGTATAGTGTCCAATACACAATAACAACACATATAATGGTAACTATATTAGCATCCACACCAACAGACAATAACTACAATGATAACAATAAAGATAACTATAACAATATCTTTAACAATAATTATAACACTAACTATAACGACAACAATATTAGCATCCAGCACAATGGACGATAACTATAATGATAACAATAATGATAAATATAGCTGCAAGCAGCCATTATCGGGGCCAAGCGCAAAGAAGAAGACAAGACATGTCAAAATGGCTGGCAATGTCAGATCAACTGCAGGTTGATGCCTTTTCATTATAAGTATGGACCACATGGCGGTGCTGTTTTGAAACCTTTTAAGTACCTTAGAGGCATGGTGCTGGTGGCACATACCAAGTTTAGTAATGATACACCAATTCATTTGTAAAGTATAGCATTTTATATCATAATACTGCATTGTAGTCAATGGGAATTTCATGTTTTGTTCTATTATAGCACCACCAAGTGGCACAATCCTACCATTCATACCATACATGTCTGTGCCAATTTTGGTGAAAATATCTCGTTTCGTTTTGGAGTTATAGACATTTATATGAAAAAACACATGAAAAATGACTGACACCTGACTTTGATTGGATTTTACACCCCCTTGCTATCAATATTTTGACATTTGAGCATTAGTATATAGCTATCGATCTATGTTTTCGAACTTCTGGCGCTGGTTTCGTCTTGATCGGACTAGAGGTTTTGAAGATATCAGCTAACGTTTTTAAAGCACTAAATTACAACGCTGCACAAACCATATTCCAAAACCTAGCAAGTCTGGTATTGTTGGACTCGGCAAGGATTCAGGAGACAAACAAAGTTACTCCCATGAAAATAAGCCAAGTTCACTCAAAGTTATAAGCATTTGAAAATTCTCCACTAGGTGGCGCTGTTTTGAAACTTCTTGGGCTCATTCAGGGCATTGTGTTGATGACCCAAACCGAGTTTCGTAACAATCCGTTCATGTGTTCATAAAATACAGCATTTTAGCACATAATTCAAAATGGCTGACTGCCAAAATGGCCTATATGGTAAAATTGAATATCAGATGCCGTCCTGAATCTAATGAAACCACTTTTATGATTTTTGGACAAACGGTTCATAAGTTATAAGCAAAAACAGCCATTTTTTGTATCTCCGGACCAGTAGGTGGCGCTGCGCCGAAACGCTGCATGTTGCCACAGGTCATGCTTGTGATGACGTGTACCAAGTTTGGTTTGAATACGATAAAAAGTTGCGGAGATATTGCCTTAAGTGTGTTTTTGCAACCGCTACGTAAAATTTGTTTGCGCGTTTATCGAAAACGATTTGACGAATCAACTTGATTTGTAAGATATTTTGTCAGCATGGTCTGAAGATGATCTGGTTCAATTTTTGTGCAAATCGGATGAACCGTCTAGGACGAGTTTGCAAAAGTTGGTTTTTCAGAAAATTCAAAATGGCGAGAAAATTTTAATGACGGAAAATGACATCATAGGGTGCAATCGAATCGGCTTCAGCCAAGGAATCATAAAAAGTTACTCCCATGAAAATAAGTCAAGCTCACCCAAAGTTATGAGCATTTGGGTAAAAAAATTATCCACTAGGTGCCGCTGTTTCAAAACTTCTTGGGCTCATTCAGGGCATTGTGTTGATGACCCAAACCGAGTTTCGTAACAATCCGTTCATATGTTCATAAAATACAGCATTTTAGCACATAATTCAAAATGGCCGATATGGTACAATTGAATATCAGACGACTCGGCATGCTGTCCTGAATCTAACGAGACCACTTTTATGATTTTTGGACAAACGATTCAAAAGTTATAAGCAAAAACAGCCATTTTTTGTATTTCCGGACCAGTAGGTGGTTATTCTAAGCACATGATGAAGTAAAGTAAACGTATGTTATTTCGTCAGCCAATTCGAGTTTTGAAACTTTATTGTTACAGTTATATTCCTTGGTGTAAGCTGCCTTAACCCTAAGAAACTCAATAAATAGCAAAAATAGTGGAGTTCAAAAACATCCTGTCAGACAATACATTTGTGTAGATGACTATCTAGATTATGTGTCTCAAACAAAACTGGATATATTTGAAGGATTTAATGGGACCAACTTTGGCAAATCTAGTGCATGTGCAGCCAGTGACCATGGTTGAACTTGTATCTGGTTTCTTTAAATAAAAAATGCAGGTAAGCGAGTGGCAAGACTGGCTGTCAATCACTCCTGAAATGTCAACGGCAGTGAAGTTTCTTCCTCTTTGTCCTTTCACTAGCGGTCCCGCTGGGCAGAAGGTCACCACATACCCTCGACCAGCTAAAACAACGACCACCCAGACGCAGTAATTAATTTCCCCTGCCGGGTGGCGAGGCGGCTTCACTTTCAGAGATCAAATCTCAGGAGTGTCTGGACGCAAAGTTATGTAGGTCAACTCAACTTATCTCTGTAGCGCTGAAAGACACATGGACCAACCCTAAAACGGTCCAAATGTTCTGTTGGGTCACGAGGAAAAGGCTGACGGAGGACACCAGTGAATAAACTTTCACAGTGTTTCTTGTGTCTCCTTAACACGGTTTACTAGCTGATTATCATGTCAAAGCTATAATGCCAGTCTGTTATGTTCTGAAACTGGTGGAAATGGATGGACTAGTTATAAAGTAAACTCTCATCCATTTGGACATCATCACTTTTGGTCACATCTGAATTGAAATGAACTTCAAGTGACTGATAATCTGTCAGTTGTTAGTTAATAAATTAAAGGTGCTCCCCTGTGCTTCATCTTTCACTTGAATTATTTAATTCACTTGAATTATTTACTGGATTAAATGAGCAATGATTCAAAATGATCAAAAATGGTGACGTTTTTAACAAGGGTGTAAGATAATGCTCAAAAATGGTGGGGAACAATTTAAAAATATAAAAATTAGTCACTGAAAACTCATATTTACCCAAACCATTCTTTACTATGAACTCTAATGGCCAGAACTTATAAACTTATAATAATAATAGCTCTAAGTAATAAAAGAAACAGACTGGTCAAGTCTCAATCTTCAGTTGGTGTGATTTTCTATGTATGTAAATGTGTGTTTGTGTGAGTCATCGTCCTGTAATGAGAAGAGACAGTTTAATTCTAATGTCAAACAGACTCACTATAATGGCTACACATGTGAGAGATGTTCACACATGACTGTGGGGTGTGTTTGCTGCAGATAGACCCGTCCATATTCATACGGTGCAAAGGTAATCTCCTGCAGGCTGACAGCTAGTTAAACACGGCCGGTCCAGACTGCCTTCTTTAATATATCACACACACTTACAGAAGAAACTACCTGCATCCCACTCACATGCTTGAAAAATGAAGGGTCCAATACACACACACACACACACACACACACACACACATACATATATATAAATTAGTGCTGTCAAAACGATTTATTGTGATTAATCACATCCGAAATAAAAGTTTGTGTTTACATAATATATATGTGTGTGTACAGTGTAATATATATTTTAAAAAAAATGTATATATATATATACACACATATACGATTTTGTAATGTTTATTATGCTCACCAAGGCTGCATTTATTTGATGAAAAATACAGTAAAAACAGCAATATTGTGAAATATTCTTACAATATTATAAAAAAAAAAAAAAATCTTATTATTATTAATGTTGACAAAAATGTTGCTGCTTCATATTTTTGTTAAACTCTGATACACTGCCATTCAAAAGTTTGGGGTAAAAAGATAATTAAATAGATTTAAGTGACAAAAAAATTTATAATGTTACAAAATTTAGATTTCAAATCAATGCTGTTCTTTTGAACGTTCTATTCATTAAAGAATCCAGAGAAAGTATGTATCACAGTTTCCACAAAAATATTAAGCAGCAAAAAGATTGATAACAATAAGAACCATAATTAATAATTGAGCACCAATAATAACTGATCATAGTTGAGTAGCAAATCAACATATTAGAATGATTTCTGAAGGATCATGTGATGCTGAAAATTCAGCTTTGCATCACAGAAATAAATTACATAAAAAAATATTAAAATAGAAAACAGTTATTTTATATTGTAATATTATTTCACAATATTACAGTTTAACTGTATTTTTCATCAAATAAATGCAGCCAACTGAGAACTCAATTAAGACAAAAAGCATTCTTATATCTTATACCCATATCAACACAATCAAGTGTTCTGAGAGATTCAGCCTCAGTAAAGAAGAGCAACACAAATGTTCACTCTCAGACTTGGCTCCGCTCACATATGGCAGCTGTGCATGATGGGATTCAAAATGCATCACAAGCATAAAGTGGATAATTAACCTAGACTATCAGTGAGTTTATCTCCGGCTGAAACGGCCAAATAACGGAGAAATGAAACACACACCCCGTGTGTCCGAGTGCACGAACACAACAGTATCTAGTGATTCCTCAGCTGTGTCTGGCTCTAAATACCAGCATCTCTCTCTGGAAGCAGAATGTCAATGAGAAGGTCAGAAGCGCTGGCTCCTCTTTTACTCGCAGCATAAAGGAGTCTGGCGTTCGGAAGGCAGTAACGAAGAATAATCTCTGAAAGAAGGGTCAGATATGATGCTGGCCAGACTGACAGGAAGGCGGAATGTGAAAACAAGGGAGGAATGAAAATGTCAGTGTCAGAGAACAGTTACGAGCCAACGATCAGTCTCCCTCCACCGCTCCATATTTATCAAGCGCCCACCTGACAAAGAGAAAACAAACAAAAAGCACCAGCCAACACCTAATTAGATGAAGGGGGGGGGTTGTGACGGGTCCAAATAAACCATCAGCATTTCTGAACAAAGACGTCCTTCATTCAAGGACAGAGAACTTCTAGACTTCTGCTTTGGTTTGTGTCCAGCTTCACAAAAGTACGCTTAAATGAATGCAAAAAAGTCAGAAAAAGAAAAGAAAAGTCATTACTGGCACCTCAATTAGACATTTTACAAGTCTGACTCAAAATGAGCCAAGAACGGGAGATCCTCTGAGCTTGAGTGCAGGCGCGACTGATGCCGTGAAAAGTAAGTTACTCGTGCTAATTTTAGGATTTACTATTGTAAATAAAAATCATATTTAGGTCACGACTGTCAGTTGTTTGTGAACTAAATCTGCTGTAAAAGAGAGAGCTGTTTAAGCCCATTGTATGAAATTATAGAATGTGGACCGTTTTATTTCTCATTTTCCAACTCCCCTAGAGTTAAACAGTTGAGTTTAGGCCTGTCGCGATTGGTCAATACAATCGACTGCGTCGACGCTGTTAATTAGTCAGCATCAATATTTTTAGTCGACTGGGGAAGTTGGGTACGATATGAAATTGTATTAGTACCGGTACTTTAAAAATGACAGCACTCTAATAAGATGAATTAATTTGCGTCAATGTGTGACAGCAGGAGTGAGGACGTGTGTGTGAGCTCTGCTTTCACCGGTCACTAAAAATGGAAGCAGAACAGTAAAATATATATCAGGAAAAAAAATTGCAACAGAAAAGTGCGCGCGGCTGGGACGTAATATGTAAAAATGCATGTCCTGGCGAGTATTCGGGTACACACTGTTGGATATGTCTTTAGTGAACGTATACAGAGTTGAATGAGAAATCGGGTGTTACAATGAATTTGGTCCGTGCAGCTCTTAAAGGGCCGGACCAAATATTCTGTGTGAAGCAGGGCAGGGCAGGGCAGGAACATGCTGGCCAAGTGAGTTTTTTTAGGGTTTTTTAACCCTAAATCAATGATAAAACAATGAATAGTAAGTTCTGTCATATTATTCAATTACTTTTACAGTTTTCTGCCATGGTATGGATTCAGTATTGGCATTGAGGTATTTAAGTCTGGTATCGTATCGAAGTCATAATTTTGGTATCGTGACAACACTATTCTATATAAAAAGTATTTGCTGATATTCTCTTTTTTTGTTATGTTGGTTTACAAATTTGTACCTTTTTACATTTTTACTCTTTTAGTTTTACATTTTGCCAAGGGCTTGTTTACATTTATACTTTTTTACAGTACACTACTGAAGGCCAACGTTGCAAGTTAAATTAAATGTTTTTAAGTAAAATTGTTGAAAATCTCCGGGTCTGGCGGTAGCACTTTTAGCATAGATCATTGAGTCTGATTAGACCGTTAGCATCTCGCTCAAAAAAATGACCAGACTTTCGATATTTTTCCTATTTAAAACTTGACTCTTCCGTTGTGTACTAAGACCGACGGAAAATGAAAAGTTGTGATTTTCTAGGCCGATATGGCTAGGAACTATACTCTCATTCCTGCGTAATAATCAAGGAACTTTGCTGCTGTCCCATGAGTGCAGCGGTGCAATGATATAACACAGCACCTGAAAATAGGCAAACTTCCGTCAACATAACCAACGTGACAACCTGCTTACACAGGGAGCATGCTGGGGACTATTTTCAGGCACTGCGTAATATCATGCTAATAGTCTAATCAGATTCAATGCTCTATGCTAAGCTATGCTAAAAGTGTTACCGCCAGACCCGGAGATCCGCTGTATGGATTCGAAAACCGTAAAACTCAACTGTTTAACTCTAGAGGAGTTGGACATTTTTCAAAAATAGTGGCGTGTTCCTTTAAGTGTCTGCATAATCTTGGCTATTTGACAATTCACAATAATTCATAATGATGTCAGAATGAGCTCTATCTGTGTGTCTAATACATTATATGCCCCACATATTTTGAGCAGTCGGATGGAGTAAATAAAATAGCAAAATAAACATTCATCGATCAGTACTTTTTACTTTTAACCCTCATCTGTCCCTCGCACTCTGTAACAAATCAGTGATTTCTTCCTTTGTTTAATTCAACCACATAAACTCCTCGGATCCAGTCAATTTTTTTTTACTTTTTTTAATTTTTTTATTAATTTCGGGTCAAAATGACCCGAGGGGCGGATGAGGGGTTTACCTTATACATGTAATTTTAAATTTATGCATTGTATTTTTGAGAGCAAAAATGAAAAATAATAATTTCCACTCCAGTGTTGGACAGTGTTACTCAAATCAAGTACTTGAGTAAAAGCATGGACACCATAATAAAAAAAAGAAAATTGAAAAGGAGTACTTAATAGTTTTACTGGAGTCTGTGTCCATAATTATTATTTTTCATTTTTGCTCTCAAAAATACAATGCATAAATTTTAAATTACATTTATAAAATCTATTTAATGAATATTTAATTCTTCAGAACTATCAACTAAAATATAGGTAAAAAGTTTTCATGCAGTGTGACTGTCCTAATCATTAACTGAAAAACACAAACACGTTAAAATGTGCATGAACGCAGTAGCTGTGTCCCAATTCAGAAGCTGTATCCCCTGAAGACAGAATGTGTCACAGTGGTGCGAGGAAGGCTGTTCCATTTCGAAGGATCCTTTAAATGTGGCCTCGAAATACATCCTTCTGATTCTGATTCTATTTTTGTTTTCCATTTTTTTTAAAAATCACAGCAAACAGGTTTTGGATTGACATACAGGTGAGTATAATGTCAGAATTAACGTTTACAAGTTATCTAATAACTATTACTGGGGACACATAGTGTTCAACAATATTATTAATGATCAGACTGTACTGACGCTGTTGTATGAACACTGAACTGAACTGAGACTGGACGATGACATCACTTTTTGCAGAACTGCTTTATAGATGAAAAGAACCAATATAACAATTGATGATCTTTACAACGGAAAGGAAACAACACTGAACTGACTGGATCATTTTCCTGATATCACTGTAAAGCTGCTTTGAAACAATCTGCGTTGTATAAAGCGCTTTATGAATAAAGGTGGCTTGACTTAAACAGATAAACCTTTAGCGTGTCGTCCTGTACTCTCAAACAAAAGAGACTCTGATGTGTCTTTGTTTTCACTCACATGAGCAGACGGCTGCTGAATTTCTCTGCGGCGGGTCGATGGGTAGAGCCAGTTTTCCCTCGTTCTGTCATTCCCCTGTGTAAATATGTTTGGCCGCTGACCCTCACGGCCTACGGGCGTCTGTCTTACCCCTGAACCCCTGGCCTCCCGCTCCATTCATCTCAGTAATTGTCTGTATGAATTATTTACCTGACTCTGAGGGTGAATATGAATTTAGTGTGTCTAACCATTACTCTCTGGTTCAATTATCAGAGCGGGACATTATGGGAAATGACAGTTGAAATGATTACAGAATTCATGAGATGTAATATGCATGACCTCCCAGAGTTTGTATATGTGTGTATATACATCTATCATGCCATATCTTTGTATTCATGGGCAAATTTTTCTTCAGCCAGCACCCAAGGCACTACACAGAGAGAAAAGGAGAAAAGGAGACACTTACCAGAAATATCCTCTCCAGCTGATCCTGAATGTCCTTCATGCCCGGGAAGGCCGCCACTCCCTGGATCATTTCCACGAAGATGCATCCAACACCCCTGAAAAACAAATATTGACACTATTCCTTATAAAAAGAAAGAAAGAAATTAAACAGCGAAAGAAAGAGATCAAAACAAAGCAAGAAATTATTTGGCAAGGACAAAAAAAGAATCAATCAATATTTGACAATATTGTAATTTTTATCAGTGTTGTTTCTACTTGGCCAGTAGGATGTCTGAACTTATTTACCAATATTTGAGTGAATTTTGAGAAAAATAAAATAAAGAGGCAAACTTAGTGTGCATCTCACAAGGCTACTATTTCATTAAATTATACAGCATTATGATAAAGCAGCATTATATCAGCCATCAGTCATCCTGCTCACTGAGAGACAATTAAAATTATGTACTGGGAAAATTATTTGCATATGGCTATTATTTTACTCTAGAATAATGTAATAAGCTGAGCTTTAAAGTAACACGCCGACTTATAGCTATTTTAGCTTATTCACCATATCCCCCAGAGTTAATGAAGTCCATCCATACCATTCTCATCTCCGTGCGTGCCATTACTCTGTCTGACGCACTCACCGCTAGCCTAGCTTAGCACAAAGACTGGAGGTAAACGGCTCCAGCTAGCCTACTGCTCAATAAGTGACAAAATAACGCCAACATTTTCCTATTTACATGTTGTGATGTGTATAGTTACATCGTGTACTAAGACCGACGGAAAATGAAGAGTTGCGATTTTCTAGACCGATATGGTTAGGAAATATACTCTCATTCCTGCGTAGTAATCATGCTGCCGTACCATAAATGCAGAGGCGCAATGATATTACCAGCACCTGAAAATAGTCCCCAGCACGCTGTCTGTGCAAGCAGGTTGTCACGTTGGTCATGTTGACGGAAGTTAGCCTATTTTCAGGTGCTGTGTTATATCATTGTGCCGCTGCACCCATAGTATGGCAGCAGATCCTTGATCATTACGTGGGAATGTGAGTTTAGTTCCTAGCCATATCGGCCTAGAAAATCCCAACTTTTAATTTTCCGTCGGTCTTAGTACACAATGTAACTATACACATCACAACATGTAAATAGGAAAATGTTGGTGTTATTTTGTCACTTATTGAGCAGTAGGCTAGCTGGAGCCGTTTACCTCCAGTCTTTGTGCTAAGCTAGGCTAGCGGTGAGTGTGTCAGACAGAGTTATGGCACACACGGAGATGAGAATGGTATGTATGGACTTATCTAACTCTGGGGGATACGGTGAATAAGCTAAAGTCCCAAAAGGTCGGCATGTTCCTTTAAAGGGATAGTTCACCCAAAAATTTAAATTTGATGTTTATCTGCTTACCCCCAGGGCATCCAAGATATACGGAGGTGACTTTGTTTCTTCAGTAGAACACAAATGAAGATTTTTAACTCCAACCGTTGCAGTCTGTCAGTCGTATAATGCATGTGAATGGTAACATGTATCTATGAGAGTAAAAAAACATGCACAGAGAAATCCATATTAAACCCTGCGGCTCGTGACGACATTGATGTTGCACGCTCAAGGCTGTTGGACATAGTGGTGTATTTGAGGTAAAAAATTATATAAATACTGTTTGGTTTCTCGCACAAACCGATCGTTTCGTGTCTTATGACATCAATGTGTCATCATGAGCCACAGGGTTTAATATGGATTTGTCTGTGCATGTTTTTTTTATGTTTTTTTACTCTCATAGATGCATGTTACCATGCACATGCACTATACGACTGACAGACTGCAACGGTTGGAGTTAACAATCTTCATTTGTGTTCTACTGAAGAAACAAAGTCACCTATATCTTGGATGCCCTGGGGGTAAGCAGATAAACATAACATTTAAATTTTTGGTTGAACTATCCCTTTAAAAAGTGTGTATATGTGTAAATGTGTAGATATTCTGTAAGGCCATGAGAGGCAGTGAGCGTGTGGCACATGCTGGTGTGTTTCATCGGCTGTCGGGCTCAATTCGTCAGCATGCAATTGTTTCCTGACACTTTCTAGCCCAATGCGCACGGCTGCGTCTGACAGAAATTGGGAAAGAGCCACACAAACCAAACTCGCCAGCAGTGAGATGTAAAACTCAACTGGTCTTTTCTGAATCAGTCCATCCGTCTCTGTTGCAGTCAGACCCCTCACCTCAACACACTCAGGTTTAAAATGTGGATGTGATATACATTTTTCTTGAGCGGCTCTAGCTGACTGACAGGTGGCTGATAAGATGTCAGCTTATAGACGTTATGCCTCGCAGTCGGGCGGAGACGACCTTGTGCTAATCCCCATCCTGACTGATGCATTACTGCATCCATGACATGAACGTGTGACAGGGAAAACCTCCCGCACATGCGCGTCTACCAGCAGCCATGTGGAAAAGTGCCCTTCTGAGCGGACCACCTGCTCCCAGTTTCCCTCTCTTAATTGGCAGCGGTGGCTGCAGCTGCGGTCCTGAGAGCAGCTCTGGTCACGGCTCATTTCACAGGACAGCAACTCCTCCCACCTCTTTAGACCCGTAGACGTCTCGACCACCACCAAAATATGGGCCAATTACTCAGAATCTTTATTTAAAGGCAATTTGTTTCATAAACACTTTTTGTTTTACTGGTTGAAACTCTCTTCAGATCCTGATAGCAATCAATAATAGAAGTGGTCTAAATACTAAAGGGGACTTTTATGCCCCTTTTTACAAGATAAGTGTAAGGTGTCCCCAGAATGTGTCTGTGAAGTTTCAGCTCAAAATACCCCACAGATAATTTTTTATACCACGTTGTAAATGTCCATTTTTTTAAGGGGAAGGGAAAAAACACTGTTTTCGGGCAAGCATCTTTAAATGCAAATGAGCTGCTGCTCTCGCTCTCTCTTTCCAGAAGAGGGTGGAGCCTGTACAGCTCGTGCCTCAGATTCTCTGCCAAAAAAACATCTGTTTGGTTTTGATTATCATCTCTATCGCAGTCACGCTCAAGTGACATTGCCGTTCTTCATCATCATAACGTTTATTATCTGCATGCGTTTTAAAGCCATATCAGTCTAAACTGAGCGCACACATCCGACACACGCGCACAGAAAGCTGGATGTCAGACCGCGCCAAATTCCATTTAAGACAAATCATTTCACTCGCGGCCATCTTTGAAACGCCTCTCAGGCATGCTCCTATCTCTTTGAATAGCGGAAAAATATAATTCTCCAAAACTGTTCGCCAAGCTTACGATTAAATGTCATATTTGAAATTACCAATGAAATCTGACAACAACTTTCTCATAAATTTGGATTCTAAACGATCGTGACAAAAAACTGCATTATTCAGCCTGGACAAAGCTAATGCGCATGCACAGTCCTAAACCAGAGTCTTAGAACACTGCCTGTTTCTTTAATTTAGAAGGCAGGGCTTATTCGCCATATTGGCCATTGCACTTTCTTCCATTCATAAGTAATCGAGTGTCGAAGGTATACCGTCTTCCTATACATAAAATCTTGGATGGCGCGTCCCGTGAGTATTAAACTAAGTTCTCGTTCACTCTTATTGCACTTAAACTGTCAAATAAACACAAGGTTATATCAAAAACACAAATCTGGTTAAACACGTTTGGTTATGTCTGTGAACAGTAGAGAAAAAAAAATCACATGTGTATATTAGATCTGTGTATTAAAGTGACAGCAGTGTAATATACAGAACCTACTGCTATATATGCTGTTAATATCAATCAAACAAAAGAAGAACTGAAAATCACTCACTGCTCTTGATTGAATAACTTTAGAAGCTTTAATAAGAATACATTTCGTACTTGAATGCTGCTGTTAAATGCTCTGGCGAGGAGATAAACATGACAAATTGTGTACAGCTCATTTAGGGGCGGAGCTATGCTAATAGGGAAGAGTCTGTCAGCCGTCGTGGGTGGGCCCAAGCAATGTCACATTGCATAGAAACTGCAATCGGCTTATTATGAGACACTGCTTATGATTTATAGAGATTTAAAAAAGTAGTGGGTGGATTCTTAACATAGAATGGTTGTGTACACATACTGCCGGCACACATTTATGTTCAAATGGTTAATGGATTGCATTTATATAGCGCTTTCAACAGACACATGGCCATCCAAAACGCTTCACATTGTGCCTCTCATTCACCCATTTATACACCGACGGCGGTGTCAGCCATGCAAGGCGGTGTCAGCCATGCAAGGCGCCATCCAGCTCGTCGGGAGCAGCTGGGGTTAGCTGTCTTGCTCATGGACACTTTGACACTTGGTCAGGTGGAACCGGGGATTGAACCACCAACCTTCCGGTTTGTAGACAACCTACATGAACCACTAAGCCACTGCCAAAGTGTTTAATTAACACTTTCAAAGTTCAGAAAGGAAGTAAAGACATCGTTAAAATAGTCCATGTGACTCAAGTGGTTCAACCTTAATTTTGTGAAGCAACGAGAATACTTTTTGTGCGCAAAAAAACAAACAAAAATAACGACTTTATTCAACAATCTCTTCACGTCTGTGTCAGTCTCATACGCTGTTAATAATAATAATAATAATAATAATTTGTCACATTTATATAGCGCTTTTCTAGCCACTCAAAGCGCTTTACATAGAAGGGGGAAATCTCCTCAACCACCACCAATGTGCAGCATTTACCTGGATGATGCGACGGCAGCCATATTGCGCCAGAACGCCCACCACACACCAGCTGATTGGTGGAGAGGAGACCGAGTGATTATACCAATCGTATATATATGGGAATGATTCGGAGGCCATGAAGGACAGGGGCCAATGGGCAAATTTGGCCAGGATGCCGGGGTTACACCCCTACTCTTTATCGAAGGACATCCTGGGATTTTTAATGACCAGTACCTCGGTTTAACGACTCATCCGAAGGATGGTGCTTTTTACAGTATAGTGTTCCCAGCACTATACTGGGGCGTTAGGACCCACACAGACCACAGGGTTAGCACCCCCTGATGGCCTCACTAACACATCTACCAGCAGCTACCTAGTTTTCCCAGTTGGTCTCCCATCCAGGTACTGACCAGGCTCAGCCCTGCTTAGTTTCAGTGGGAAACCAGTCTTGGGCTACAGGGTGATATGGCTGCTGGTAACGTAGTACGCTGTTGACGTAGTAAATACAGTACAGCACTTCCGAGTTACGTCAGAGCTACGCCAGCATGCCGGCTTACCATTGGCCGATCTGTTCACGTGAGCATGATGCATGCATGTAAATAAATGACATTGCTGTCTATGGAGGGGTCAGAGAGCTCTCGGATTTCATCAAAAATATCTTAATTTGTGTTCTGAAGATGAACGAAGGTCTTATGGGTTTGTAACGACATGAGGGTGAGGAATTCATGACAGATTATTAATTTTTGGGTGAACTATCCCTTTAATGTACTGTCATTAATTAATTGGGAAAAGTGTAGTGATATCTATAAGTTAACATTTTTACTCTATTCACCTCTGATGTCTTCCCTTATAGTTAATAACACAATGACAGTCTGTTGATATAATATTACAGTTATATCAAATGTATAATGTGCATTTAATCTGTAACTTTTATATGTAATCTGCTTGTTAATGCGAGTGGTTGTTAAGCACATTACTATGCACCACAGGAATCTGAGTTTTAAATTAAGGTTTGATTCTTGCCTTATTTGAATATGATTTATGATTTTAATTCCTTATGCAAATTTTGACATATGACAGATTTTATCCAGGACCACATCCGTGCATATCCATGTTAAGTTTCATTACATTATTGATTATTATTCTGGTGTTATCATGCTCTCCGTAGCACCAGACTGAAATTGCAAATCCACATCATTTCACACTTGTTCAAGATTTCCCCCCCTAAAATATAATTTATATCATATTTCAGGATATAATTTAAACTCAATAACCAGGAGGATATGACTTTCAAGATTACGTGACATTTTTGTGACATTTGAGTGACATTTTTCTCATCCACTTGCTGAGACACAAAAGCACGAGTGTGAAAGGTCTGCTGGACTGGGACGGAGCTGGTCCAATGCGGCACACACACACACACACACACACACACTTTGGCTGTGATTCTAATGACTGTTGATTTGTGCAGCATCTGTGTAACTGCCACTCAAGAGAGGAAAACACTGCACACGCTCCACTGCTCTCAGCATCGATTCACAAACGGGGCAGAAAGGGGTTATGAGGATGAGAGAGATAAGATGATAAGAAAAACAACAACTACAGTCTAAAGACACAAAGAGAAGTAGAAGAGACATTCTGTGATGGAAAGAATGGAAAGAACACAGGATATAGTTTTGAAAATATACAAATATCACAAAAACATGCAACTATCATTATATTTGAACAAATATAAGAAAATATACCTATAACATACACTCACCGGCCACTTTTTAACTACTCGTTACTAATCAGCCAATCACATGGCAGCAACTCAATGCATTTAGGAATGTAGACAGTTCAAACTGAGCATCAGAAAGGGGATGAAAGGTGATTTAAGTGACTTTGAACGTGGCATGGTTGTTGGTGCCAGACGGGCTTATCTGAGTATTTCAGAAACTGCTGATCTACTGGGATTTTCACGCACAACCATCGGTAACACTTGAGTATGGGGAACACGTATTCACTATTAACTATGATTTTTGCCTCAATAAACTCCTAATTTATTGCGAATAAATAGTTAGTAAGGTAGTTTTTCTAGCATTTAAGTTTTAAGGTAGGATTAAGGGATGCAGAATACGGTCATACAGAATAAGGCATTAATATATGCTTTATAAGTACTAATAAACAGTTAATATCCTAGTAATATGCATGCTAATAAGCAACTAGTTAATAGCGATAATTGAACCCTAAAATGAAGTGTTACCCAACCATCTTTAGAGGTTACAGAGAATGGTCTGAAAAAGAGAAAATATCCAGTGAGTGGCAGGCAAAAAAGCCTTGTTGAAAATGTCCAGACTGGTTCCAGCTGATAGAAAGGCAATAGTAACTCAAATCGTTACAACCAAGGTTTGCAGAAGAGCATCTCTGAACGCACAACACGTTCAACCTTGACAAGCTACAACAGCAGAAGACACAACGGGTGCAACTCCTGTCAGATAAGAACAGCAAACTGGAGGCTACAATTTATACGGGCTCACCAAAACTGGACATTAGAAGATTGTAAAACGTTGGCTGGTGTGATGAGTCTGGATTTATACTGTGACATTCAGATGGTAGGGCCAGAATCTGGCGTAAACAACATGAAAGCATGGATCCATCCTGCCTTGTATCAGCGGATGGGGCACTGCACATGCTGGTAGTGTAATGGGCTGTTTTATATTTTCTTGGCACACTTTGGGCCCCTTAGTACCAATTGAGCATCATTTAAACGCCACAGACGGCCTGAGTATTGTTGCGAACATGTACATCCCATCTTTTGATGGCTACTTCCAACAGAATAATGCAAAAAGCTCAAATCATCTAAAACTGGTTTCTTGAACATGACAATGAGTTCACTAGACTCAAAAGGCCTCCAGTCACAGATCCCAATCCAATAGAGCAGCTTTGGGATGTGCTGGAACGGGAGATTAGCATCATGGATGTGCAGCCGAAAAATCTGCATTTACTGTGTGATCACATCGTATCAATATGGACCAAAATCTCTGAGGAATGTTTCCAGCCTTGTTGATTTTATGACTCAAAGAATTAAGGCAGATCTGAAGGTACTAGCAAGGTGTACCTAATAAAGTGGCCAGTGAGTGTGTACAAATATAATATTTGTATCTAAAAAAATATATACACCTAAACTATCACAATATATTAATATATATAAAACGTATACAAATATAATATAAAAATTATAAAACTATTATATTTTAACATGAATAATGAATATAGAAATATATTAACATCATAAAATATACAAAAATTGTAGAAAGAGATGAGGAGACAGCCAGAAAAGAAAGGTAAGAATAAACAAAAGGAAACGTAATTGTGCTGCACAATATTTTGAAATAAAAGCAATACTGCGATGTGGCTCAGTGACTTTGTCTAAACATGCAGGCTGGGATATAATTAAATAAATATAAAATAATAACAAATATAAAAATAAAATAAAAGCTCGATGGGTTACAGTTTGAAAATTAAGAAATATTAGTATTGTAATTCTACACTAAAATAAAATTATTTATTATATAATATATATATATATATATTTTATTTTTTATTTTTTTTTATTTTATTTTATATAATAGAATACAATAGGTAGGGCCTGGTATTTTTTCCGATATCGATACCGATACGATACCTTGATTTCGATACCAGTTCCTGAACGATACTTTTTTCGATACTAAATACATTTTTCTGTTTTAACAAAATAACATTACCTCAAAAAAAACTTTGGTTTTATTTTTTCAGTTTGTTGACTTTTTTGACAGACTCAAAGACTCATAATGGTTACTGGGTACTGGGGGAGCGGAATATATGTCTCACATTCAAGCGCATAAAAGCTTGCCACAAAGCACTAGCAAAAGTCTGTTTATAAATGTAAAAATAGCAAGGAGACAAATTTTAATTGTTTATTAATAAACTAGTGTTTTCTGAGTCGCTTCGGTTGCAAATGTACCTTTCATTTGGACTACATAATCATTTCAATTTGAATTGGTTTGTTTAAACTTAGATATTTCAAGCTTTCTATAGGCCTATTTCTCATGTCTGTGAGGAAAGTATATGCTGAGTTTCGGTTCATTTATGTGACACGCTGCAGTTCTTCTCGCAGTCGAATACGGAGAAACTTTCTGCTCTTTAATTTATTCCATGCACTGTCAAGTGCTTCAGATGTCATGTTGTCGTCTTAGTAGCAATTATCTTGTCGTGAATATTGCATTGCGCGCTATTGGCATCGAGCCTGGTGAAATGTAGCAACAAAAAAAAAAATTACACTGCATTTTATTATTTACACTGCACATGTCTGCAGCGCATCACAGCTCTGACGAGGATTTGTTCCGTTCCTGTGCCGCAGCACGGCTGGTATAAACAGAAGCATTGACCCGAGTGGACGTGATCAGATCCGGTGACCGTGTCGGAGCCGTAATGCGCCACAGACAGGGCAACACACTACAGCCTCATGTATGAGCCTAATGTTTTTTCCACCACAGCTAATCATGCTGCATGCTGTTGACGAGATTAACCCCTTATGTATCGAAATTTGGTATCGAACAACAAGACCTTTTATGATACTTGATAGTATTGAGGCAATTCGGTCGGTACCTAAAAAGTATCGAACTCGATACCCAGCCTTAACAATAGGTTACACTTTATTTTAAGGTGACATAGTTACATTGTACTTACTCAAATAAGTACTAAGTAATATAAATTAACTACATGTACTTACTATAGAGTTAGGGTTTGGTTGAGGGTTAGTTGCATGTAATTATGCATAATTTACTGTTATTGCGATGGTAAGTACATGTAACATATGTAACAAGGACACTGTAAAATAAAGTGTTACCAGTATCTTTATTTAATAATAATAATCACACTAAAAACTATTGTTTTAGTCATATTGAGTTGCTTAACAGCAGAAATGTGGCCTATGAAAACTGGTGTAGGATTTCCTTTGAAACAAACTCGAAATTGCTAGTAAATGTATCAAATAATTACAATAACTAGAAGTATATGGAGCACAGGATGTAGTTGTGAATGTGATACTGATGCAGACACGTTATGGAGGAGCAGAGAAGGTCACGCCTTACCACATGTCCAGACAGGTGGAGTAGTCAGTGGAGCCGAGCAGCACGTCTGGAGGACGATACCAGAGAGTCACCACCTCATTAGAGTACGTGTGGCTGGGGACCGACTTCGCACGTGCCAGACCTGCAGAAAACACAGACACACATTATCATTACTTAGGGGACAGAAGTTTAAAAACGCATCGCTTTGGATAAAAGCAATGCCTAAATGTGAAGTAGATCACAGCTCGCTGAGATCTCTGCTCTGTAACAGTTCACAGGAGACGTGATGAACCGAGCCGTCCTCCCCAGGTGCAGAGGCGTGCTTAATTAACCCGTTTCACTTAAACACACTTGACTTCCTGTATTTGGAGAGCTTCTCAGCGAGGGGGCGTTTAAAGCAGGACGGAAATAACAGCCAAGGCTTCACGCCAGTATAATTTGCAGTCAATAATCCTGCAGCTAAACAAAGGGCTGCGTCTGAGAGAGTGAGAGGCCATGATTTAGGTTAACACACCGACGGAGCCTCTAATCATCATTACACTAAACTGGAGAGTAATAGTCACCCGGGTGGAAGCGCAACCCGCATCTGTGCGTCTAATTGATGGGGGAGCGAGAAAACGAGGAGGAGCGGATGAGAGGTCAGCGAGGTCAGAGATGATGAAGGCAGTCCTGAGGCGGTCGTCATGGCAACGCAGCGGTCGTGCTGACATTAACTATGAACGCCGGCTGAAGGAGATCGAGGGAGCGTCACGCAATGAAGGCCTGCGTGTCCGCCGGTTCAAAGAGCTCAGCCGCCCGCCTGCCGCTCAGGAACTCTGCGGGTCTCCAGAGGGGGTCGAGGGTCAAGCTGAGTAAATTATACATCACTCACTGTCTCAGAGTGACGTGACGGCATGAGGATGGACGGAAAGAGATAAGGAGGCAACCAGAAGAGACAGGAAAGAAGATGAAGAGAGGAAAAAATTAAGAATTGGGAAGTTAGGAAGAAAATTAGGAAGAATTATGGCTGCACGAGATGGCTTAGTGTGATTGTCAAATCAAGCAGGCTGTGATTTAAATAATTATATGAGCGCTACCGGTTTCAGAGTGAACTACACGTAAGTACTTCATGATACACTGTTTTATGAAAAAAAAAAAAAAAAAATACTCACAGTATATATAAATAATATAATAAAAATATACAACTACCATGATATATTAACATATATAAAAATATTCAAATAAAATGATATTCTAAAAAATATATTATATAAACAAACCTTTATGTTAGATGCAATTAATCAATTAATAATTTTTACATATATAAAAAAAATTATATTATTATAAAAATACAACTAATACATTAACATACACAAAAATATATGACAAATGTAACTATCATAATATTTTAATATATACTAATATAATATATAAATATACAACCATTATGATATACTAACATATATGAAAACCAGGGTCCGAAATTAACTTTTTGGCTCACCTGCCACGGGGACTGGTAGATGAAAAAATCCACCAGCCAAGCATATTTTTTACCGGCTAGAATAATAAACAGCCTTTTTTTGTCACATATACATTCATTTCAGTACATTTAATTGAGATAATAAGGTATTATGATGAATACAAACATAAAAAATTGTCCAGAGCAAAATGTGAAATGTATAATAAAAAAAATCTATATATTGATCAAAATGTAATCAACTTTATTTGTAAAGCACTTATAGAAACTGTAGTTGACCAAAAGTTCTGTACAGAGTGCAAAAATGTCAAACAAGTAGGCACACAATGAAGACAAATGAAACATGTCAGATGCAATGAATAAGAGTACATAGAAGTAAAAACATAGATGTGAACATGAAACTAGTGCTCATAACAGTACATTTGAAGGTTTTGTAAAACTATCAGATGCTTAATCTAATTAACTTAAATCTCATCCCACTGCTCACTCTCTACCTCTACACACCGAACAACTCATTACGACAGCATCAGAATCATATTCATATAGCCAGCCTCTTGAAACTCCATTATCTCCATTTCTCACAAAACTTTTTTTATTTATTTAACTCATCCCCCTTTTCGTCTGTGAGTTTTCGTTTCAAAGGTTGGCTCACTCCCGGTAAATGTCGCCACATATCAGCTAATATGCAGCAGATACCTGCAGACCGCAAGTTAGCTGCAGTACTAGCTGGCAACAGACCGTCTCTAGTGCTTCAAGTCTCGCGGCACTGTTTACCTTCCGGCCCCCGAGACAGTGTCGCGAGACTTGGAGCGTAGAGACGTTCTGTGGCTAGCTCACCTCGTCCCCAGATTAGTTCCTGGCAAACACATTATATTGCATTACTATTTTGGTATGAAAATCACCCGCCAGTGTGGCGGATAGCCTTTTGAATTTAGTCGCAAAACGGAAAATCTACCCGCATTTGGGGCTTGGCGGGTGTTAATTTCGGACCCTGATGAAAACGTAAAAATATTTGTATAATATTCTAAAAAATATACTATCATCATATATAAAAATATACAAGAATAATATTATGTAAATATTAGTGGTGGGCCGTTATTGGCGTTAACGTGCTGCGTTAACGCGAGACTCTTATTGGGCGATAAAAAATATATCGCCGTTAATCTATTCTCAAAGTTGGGTTGGGAGCTGGGTCTATACTACACAAGCTATGATGACTTTCACCTTGATATTTTAGCGCGGATGTATAGCTAGCCGAATTGCACTGTAGGGGGCGAGAGAACGAGTCTTCGAACCTGTGTGTATGCCTACTAGTGTTGTCAAAAATATCCATATTTCGCTATGTATCGATACTGAAATATCTGAAACGATACAATACTCATTTTCTACAGTATCGATATCAGCTGCGCTCTCCTCTCCTCTCCGACCGACAGCGAGTGACACGCACCCGCCTCCTCTCATTCAGTCCGTTTAATCCTCTGAACATTGCGAACGCGTGTTCTGCTGGACTTTTGTTAGTATTGGTGTGACCGGTCTGAATTTCGCGCAGGGTTGCACATAACGTTAATTCTACTAATTCCCGCAGGTTTCGCGCTCGCATCTGAAGCGCACACACACATACCTGACATACAAGCAGTGATGGGAATAACAGCGTTATAGATAAACGGAATTACTAACAGAAATTTTTTTTCAGTGTTAAACAATTTTTTTTCAGTGTTAAACAAATTCCTGTTTGTTCCGTTACAACGCCGTTAGCGTTACTGAGGAAAAAACGCGGCGTTACTATAATTTAACTCACTGAAGCGGTTTTCATCCGAACAGGCTCTCTTGTCAGTCGGACCTGCAACGTTTTTTTTCCTCTGGTTGGTTGGTGTGTGTGTGTGTGTGTGTGTGTGTGTGTGTGTGTGTGTGTGTGTGTGTGTGTGTGTGTGTGTGTGTGTGTGTGTGTGTGTGTGTGTGTGTGTGTGTGTGTGTGTGCGTGCGGGCGGGCGTGCGTGCATGCCATGCATGTTGGGGGGTGGGTGGGGTTGTAACCGTACACATAACTGATGATGATTGGTGGGTGGGAGACAAAGTTATGGTTGATTGGTTGAGTTCACACACACACACACACACACACACACACACACACAAACACACCTATGACACACACGTACACACATATGCACAATCACACACACCAAGTCCAACGACTTCAAAGGTAGATTTCGCAAACTGGATATATTCCCTCGTTGAGGTGAAAGGTAAGAATGTTTATGTAACGTGCAGCTTATGCCGAGGAAGAAAGAGTCTCTCCACGTCTGTGGCCAGTAATTCTAATCTAATGAAGCCTCACATCATCACATGCCGCCACAAAATGAGTGGCTAAAAACCCAGGTGATAACGTGAGCTCCACTACCAAAGGAGTAGTACTGATAATATTTACAATAATGTATTGAATTTGATAGGTGTCTCTCACATTGTCCCACAGCAACATAACAATAGTGTACATTAATGTACAATGTTTAATAATAATAATAATTTATTCTATTTAGTGTCCAGTTCATTCATTTAACATATTTAATATTGGGGGCATCCACGTTTTGAAAAAAAAAAAAAAAAACTCAGAAGTTACTTTCCCTGGTAATTAGTTACTTTTATAATGATGTAACTCAGTTCCTATTTGTAAGAAGTAACTATAACTAATTACTTTTTTTAAGTAACGTGCCCAACACTGCATACAAGTGCAAAAATGAGCTCCTTTTTCCAGCTTATTAATGGTCAAATACATTAAAAAATGTCTCAATGCCCATCTTGGTGAGTTTTAACGTAAACACAGTCGTATCCAGTTCACAGGAACAGTGTTTGGATATGCGTGCGTCAGGTCTTATAGGGACAGAAGTTATTTATTATTCAAACTACAAAAAGACAAACGATCACTTACGAGCACACATATTCTGAATGCCTTCGGCAGAATTCAAATGAGCCATTTTAATCTAGATTAATCTACATTAAAAAAAAAAAATCTATGCCCACCACTAGTAAATATACAACTATCATGATATTTAAAAAACAGAACTTGGGTTGCACGATTTACCAAAATAAAATCCATATCATAATATCTTGATATTAAATATCTGCACCACCGGTTTTAGAGTGAAGTGAAGAGTCAAGTGAACACTGTGCTTCACTCTAAAAAAAGACAACACACATTTGTATTTGCCCAAAACAAAAGATCTATACATTATATAGAATTAAGCTTCTATTTTAGTTTAGACTTTGCAGTCAGCCATACACAAGCATCTGTATGAAATCTGTACAGACATAAATATCTAAATGAACAGGGATTTAATCCACTATAACAAACCACAGAAAAGTAGGTCAGTCAATCTAAACACTGTAGTGTTGTGATTAAACGCCCCGTCTCATCTACACATCCATCAATGCAGACTATGATCAAAATATAAAAAATGTAATGAAGGCATATTCAATACCTCCAGTGTCACATGTCTGCGGTGGCAGAGATGATCGGGAGGCGTTTCATTACAGTGTCGTCATTTTCAGACATTTCTGGGTTGCAATTACAGATTGTTTGGCAGGTAATTTATGCGCGGTGTGATCGAATCCAGCGCTGATGACAGACACTGCCCATTAGCGTCACCTTTTTCATATGCAAAATTGAATAACTCCTTTATCAAGATGTTAATGAAGTGAATGAGCCGTCAGAATGGATGCATGTCAATATCTGCTTTATCAAAACAACCTGGCGATGCGATTGTGTGTTTTAGTGTGCACACATGCAGATCTGGCCCCGTACCTTACATCAAGGCTTCACTGCACCTCTTAATATGATCATGCACTACTTTAAGTTCCACATGAAAAGCACAGAAGGTGAATTTACGGTTTAACCATCAATTCACACAAAAAAATCAACTGTATATAATATTATGAGTATTCCCTTATTGTCACGATATATCAACATCTCAATATACTCAATCAGTACCTCCTTGAAATGAGTATGAATGTATTGACGTTCTTTGCAAAACTTCATACACATGCATATATCCTGTATACACCAATCAGGCATAACATTATGACCTAATGTTGTGTTGGTCCCCCTTTTGCACCAAGATGTTAGCAGAAAATCTTCTTCCCACTGTTGGCGCTTTTGGCGGTGGACAGGGGTCAGCATGGGCATCCTGACTGATCTGCGGCTATGCAGCTCCATACGCAACAAACTGCGATGCACTGTGTATTCTGACACCTTTCTATCAGAACCAGCATTAACTTCTTGAGCAATTGGAGCTCCAGTAGCTCGTCTGTTTGATCGGACCACACGGGCCAGCCTTCGCTCCTCACGCGCATCAATGAGCCTTGGTTCACCACTGTTCCTTCCTTGGAGCACTTTTGATAGATGCTGACCACTGCAGACCGGGAACACCCCACAAGAGCTGCAGTATTGGAGATGCTCTGACCCAGTCGTCTAGCCATCACAATTTGGCCCTTGTCAAACTCGCTCAAATCCTTACGTTTGCCCATTTTTCCTGCTTCTAACACATCAACTTTGAGGACAAAATGTTCACTTGCTGCCTAATATATCCCACCCACTAACAGGTGCCGTGATGAAGAGATAATCAGTCATAATGTTATGCCTGATTGGTATATATATATATATATATATATATTCAAATTGAATCCCTGAGGGATGAGAACAACGACCCTCTGAAATCCGGACCCTCTGAAAGGATTAAATGATGGAGCTCAGCAAGAAAATGGAGGATTCCCAATTCCCAATAGGCATGTCTAAAGCAGTGTATACCATCATCAGGACTACGATACACTTTATATTCATTCAGCACAAAAAAATAATGTCTGAGATCAAACTAAAACTCACAACTCCTTATGGAAGCTTGTTTCCACAACAGAATAAAAATAAAAAAAAAAGGTAATTTTTTTACATCTCAAGATTACATCTCACAATTCAGAAGTTTTTCTATATAAACTCATAAAAAAAGTCAGAACTGCGAGATGTACACTAGCAAAGATATAAACGAGGAAACAATTAAGAGGGAAAAAAAGTCAGAATTGCAAGATATAAACTCCAAACTGGGAGAAAAAAATGTAAAAATTGCACGTTGTAAATGTTTAAGTGTAAAAAAAAGATATAATTTTGAGGTAAATCTTCACTGCATGAAGAAACAATGGCTTTTCTTGTAGCGTCTTTCCTTAAATCGACAGTGACCTCTCACATCTCGTCTAGCGAGTGTCGTCTTTCCCTGCAGTTAATGAAGTCTTATAATGGGGGAACACTAGATTCATGTTACTGCACACTTGTGGAGGACAGGCGGGGCCACCGGTGACAGATCGGCTCCTAATGACCCCGCCGAGGACACCGGCAGAGCCGCGAGCCGGCGTTTGTGCTGAACCGCCCGGGCGGAGAAAGGGACCATATGCTGCGGCCCGCCGGTCCAAATGCCTCTTCAGCAGCTGTTTGAGGCCACTGAGCCACCAAAAATACACTGATTTTGGCAGGGCTGAGATTCTCGCTTGAATCACTCCGGCCCTAATTGAGTGGAAGAAACAACGTCCCACCAGGTATCTGAGAAGCAATCTGTTGGTCAAGCTGTCTGTCTCGCTCATGTTCTCGCCATGTTTCGCTTTTCTTTCGATCACGTTTTGTTTTGTTGTGAATGATTGCTATGTCCAGCTATCCTCCATTTCTCTCAGAATCTGGTCAGGAGTTTTACTTCTTACAAAAGAGCCCAACAGTGACACCCATGTGTGCAGCAGTTTTGGCTACTGAAGCGTTTTTCCTGTTTATTTTCTCCATTAGGATTGCAAAAACGTTCTTCAGCTCCAACATTTGATTTGAAGCAAAAAAAATGAAAATTATGGGGTTAAAAAGTGTCCTTAAGTAAAGCCAATTAAGCACTGTAAATAATAAAATTATGCTACAATACAAAACTACTGTTATATTATATTACTATTGTAGAATAAATATATAGTATAATACTCCCTACAATGTAAAACAATGTCAAATATTGTAGAATATTACAATATTGTATTGTAAAACATTAAAAAAATGTATACTATATATATATATATTCTAAATATAATATTTAGCAATAAACATAAAATACTGTTTTATATAATGTGTGTATATATATAAACTATATTCCAATTTAAAATCAATAGAAAATGTATATTTTAATAAATACAAATATTACTGAAACTAGTATAATAAACTTAAACTTATTAAACAAACTAATAAAAACAACTAATCTTGATAAACGTGTATATTGTATTTAAAATGTTTTATTTCATATATATATATATATATAAAAAGGTTTAATGCAAAATATTCCAAGTGGTTTGAGAGAATAGGGAGACACAATGCTTTATGGGAGTAGTAGACAGTCTCTGCTGAGTTATTGTGATTTTGAAGGTGAACTATAAGCAGTTAAACTATCAGTCAGAGGTCAGCATGTCTCCATACTGCTGTTCCAGCTCAATCTGTTCACTAGTGGCTCTTTTGCAGGATGTTATACTGCTAGTGAAGCATGTGTGTCTTGTGTCTCTTTATTACTTCCGACTCATAACAGGCCTGTTTGCTCTCAAAGCAGTCAATGCAGTGGTCTGTGTCTACCCATAATGCCATCACGAAAGGAGACTGGACATATGGTGCCACGACAAGGAGGGGTTAGACACGCACGTGCACACACACACACACACACACACACACACACAAGAGCACTGATACTATGGTACCAAACTGACGCTAAATTAAAGAGACAAAAGCAAAAATACCAGTCGTTGTACATTATCTGTCGTAGTGAATCATTCTGAACTGTAAACGCAGTCTGAACATTAACTGCCTCAATGAAAAAGATTGATATGCACCAATTATGTAAATCACATAATATCCAGGAAGAGCAAAACAACCACAACGACAATTTTCAATAACAGAAGAAAGATCATAACAAAATACATGTTTAATGAGACTGATTGTGCATGTCTTCATTATTTGAACTAGATTTTTACTGTATTTTTCTTCTTGCATTGTATTTCAATTTACCAGACATCAATTCTGGTTTGGATGAAATGACATTAAACCAAATTATAAGTTAAAAGTTATTTCTGTGCAAATACACGAAAATTCAGATGTGTACAAAAAATCGAAATACTGAGATTTAAGTTTCAATTTTCTCTTTAAGCGTTTAAAATGCGGTTAAAGGCGACAAATGAGAGACATCTTGGTGGTTCACAGGACAATGGATCTCATTCACATAAATACATTTGAATATGATTTATTTATATTTCTTTATTAAAAATTAATACTTTATTTTTTTAATTTAAATCAAATATAAATAGTTTAAACCAATCTCTGACAGAAATATTGATATACAGGACTAATAAAAAATGTATATACAAATAAACAAAATATATAAAAAATATATAGTTATTGGACTACATATTAATGTTTATGTATTTAATTTGTTAAATATTTGTTTATTTTATATAATTAATTTTCTTTTAAATATGTTTTTTTATATTTAATATAAATACATACATATATGAATATATACAGTATATACATACATGCATATATATATATTCATATTTATTAAATATATTTAATACCTGTATGTGTGTGTACACACTTATCCTATGCATAATTATTACTGAACAAGACCCAATGTCACTAGAGTGCTGATGTCTCCTTATGAGTCTGTTGTACCGCAGGGAATATCTTACCAAAGTCGGCCAGTTTGAGCTCGCCTGTGTCGCTGATGAGCAGGTTCTGTGGTTTCAGGTCCCGGTGAAGGATGTAGCGCTGATGGATGTAATACAGACCCCTCAATAACTGGAACAGGAACAGCTGTGGAAACAAATCAGTTCATGTGTAAACATCAGGAATCACCTACACACGGTTTCATCTACGACACCCGCGAATCGATATATAATTTAAAACCCAAATCATCAGGATCCATCACATCACATGTGTCAATTGAAGTAAACAGGGTCCAGTCAATGTTACACACCACTTCTCCATCTAAGGATGTTATTTATTCCCATCTTCCTCATATAAAGCAATATAAAGCAGCATCAATACATAATCTAACAGCTAGAAGATCAACCTTCACATCGTTGGTGTGGAGTATTGATGAAGACCAGCGAATCTCCTCAAATCAATCACAAAAGAAAGTGCCTGATAGAAGGCCGTGAACAATCGATACACAAAACACATCTGAGCCGAACACAACCACGGCCTTCACTCATAAAGCCTCACATCAATCTGAAAAGGGCAAGAGTGGCCTGTTTTCTGCCTGGAAGAGATTCAAATGCCTCTCCATCAACCAAAACTATCAACGTCTCGGCCAATTAGGCAAAGCACGGAAGCGTGGAGTCCAATCAGAGAACGGTTTATCTGGCATCTGGAGTCATCGGGTCAGAATGAGGCATTTTTCATACGCTCATGTTTACTCATGTGGAGCGAAAAGCCTTTCTGAAGATGCTCCTGCTCATTAAGAGTCTGCAGAGAAAATGTTTAACAATACAGTGATTCTTCAGCATCTCCCGTAACATGTCAAACGGCCATCGAGGGAGCGTTTAACTCCTCACTTCAATAGAAACATCCCACCATCACATTAACATTATATTCCATACAGATTGATCTACAGGAGTGAGGAAAGGCTTGTAAACAAGAGGGAAAAAATCAGCAAACACAGAATAAATGGTATACAACATTGAAAAACAAAACACTTATTTATATATATATATATATATATATATATATATATATATATATATATATATATATATATATATATATATATATATATATATATATATATATATATATATATATATAGTTTGTTAATATTAATACTTCCATGGCCACAGGTGTATAAAATCAAGCACCTAGGCATGCAGACGCTTCTACAAACATTTGTGAAAGAATGGGTCGCTCTCAGGAGCTCAGTGAACTCAAGCGTGGTACTGTGATAGGTTGCCACCTGTGCAATAAGTCCATTTGTGAAATTTCCTCACTACTAAATATTCCACAGTCAACTGTTAGTGCTATTATAGCAAAGTGGAAGCAATTGGGAACAACAGCAACTCATCCAAGAAGTGGTAGGCCACGTAAAATCACAGAGCGGGGTCAGATAATGCTGAGGCGTACAGTGCACAGAAGTTGGCAACTTTCTGCAGAGTCAGCAGCTACAGACCTCCAAACTTTGTGTGGCCTTCAGAAGAGCTCAAGAGCAGTGTGTAGAGAGCTTCATGGAATGGGTTTCCATGGCCGAGGGTTATGGTGTGTGGTTGTTTTTCAGGGGTTGGGCTTGGCCCCTTAGTGAAAGGAACTCTTAATGCTTCAGCATACCAAGACATTTTGGACAATTTCATGCTCTCAACTTTGTGGGAAAAGTTTGGAGATGGCCCCTTCCTGCTCCAGTGTGACTGCGCACCAGTGCACAAAACAAGGTCCATAAAGACATGGATGAGCGAGTTTGGTGTGGAGGAACTTGACTGGCCTGCACCTCAACCAGGCCTTCTCGTCCAACATCAGTGCCTGACCTCACAAATGCGCTTCTAGAAGAAACACACTCCTAAACCTTGTGGAAAGCCTTCCCAGATGAGTTGAAGCTGATATAGCTGCAAAGGGTGGGCCAACTCCATATAGAGAGAGAGAGGGAGAGGGAGAGGGAGAGGGAGAGAGAGAGAGAGAGAGAGAGAGAGAGAGAGAGAGAGAGAGAGAGAGAGAGAGAGAGAGAGGGAGAGGGAGAGGGAGAGAGGGAGAGGGAGAGGGAGAGGGAGAGAGGGAGAGGGAGAGGGAGAGGGAGAGGGAGAGGGAGAGGGAGAGGGAGAGAGGAGAGAGAGAGAGAGAGAGAGAGAGAGAGAGAGAGAGAGAGAGAGAGAGAGAGAGAGAGAGAGAGAGAGAGAGAGAGAGAGAGAGAGAGAGAGAGAGAGAGAGAGAGAGAGAGAGAGAGAGAGAGTCTCTAGTCAGATATACAGGACGAGAGAGGCACTTGGAATCATCCGCAGGACAGAGATAAAGGCACACAAAGGAAGATGAAGAAACATAACAAGATAAAAGGAGGGTCAGCTTTGAGCCGAGAAGAGCAGGAACGCCGAGGGCCTAATCTGCAGAATGAAAGCCAGATCAATACACGCCTGCCGCTCCACCTGGAGTATCGACAGTCCTCCGCTAACAGATACAGACCTGAAGGAAAGAGCAGCGCTTGCACTACAGAACGATCAGAGTTAAAGTTTCATGTACATTTTAAGTACAGATTAAGATGTTTGCAGCCAAGAATCCTAATAAGACCTGAACGTTTGAAGACTATCCATGTAAACAGAGCTTGTTCCTTCAATGCAGCCTTGAAATAAAGATCCAATCTCAAGGCCGGCTCTGATTTAACTGGAAAGCGGAGACATTGCCAGGAGCTACACCCATGTGATAAGTATTAATACTACAAACCGTTCAAGGGCGTTCGCCATTACAACAGACTTTTCATTTCTGGGAAAACCGTAATTACATTATTGCTGTGAGAACGAGTGTAATTTATCATACGTACAGCCAAATCTCCATATCTGACTGATAATCCATCTTAAGACCTCATCAATAATTCCACATTAACATATGAGCTCATATTGGCTTTTGATTATGATCCTCAACTATCTCACGTGTCACTAGTACTAATTACTTTACTAAGCGATCAGATGCACAGACGGGTGATAAAAAAACCTGAAGACATTAATAGAGATTATAATGTTGTTAAAATATATTTAATTAAATTATAAACATTAAACAAATGACTATGAAATAAAAATACGACTGTACTGTAAAAAACATCAAAAATATACTAATTATAGTTGTTGTTAAAAAATATTGGTATTTTAATTATTATATTAAAAAAGTACATTAATAATAAAATATCAAATATTTATTAATAATAATAATAATATTAAAACAATTTTATTAAATTACACAAATTAAATTAATATAATACAAATATTGTACTGTGAAATAAAAAATAAATATTTAATAATAATAATGTTGAAATGTTTTTATTTTAATAAATCATAAAAAATTTAATTACTATAATAAAATAGCCTACTATTGTACTGTAAAATAAATACAAATTGTTATTAATAATAATAATAATAATAATAATAGCTGTTAAATTTTTTTTTTGTAAAATAACAAATATTTAATAATAA